>KZ308973.1:51101-160655 GCA_000376725.2 Ladona fulva
ATATATATATCCACTGCGGTGCAACTTTCAAAGAAACATTTTCCTAACTTATCAACTGGTAGTCTTTATCATACTCATTATTTTCTTCTATTCAAGATTTTCTGAGTCAATTCAGTTACACCGGCTTAGAAATAGTAAAATACATGTATATGACTTTAAGAGAAATATCTCTCCATCAAGCGGAATTTTATAACTGTACAACTTTAAAACCACCACTCATCACTGAGAAGATCAAATTGTGCAATATATACCGTAAATAATTCTTTTAGTCTCAAAAATAAAAATCTAACAAAGTTAAATGAAAAATCATGGATGAGATATTTTCAAGAAAACACAAAGGAAAATTAAAGCGAATTCGAGAGAGGCAGTTAACATTAGAATCTGACATTGAATTGAGAGGGCTTTGCTAGAGAAAAATTTCCATGGAACGAATATTGATTCGTATTCCTAAGAAATATATTTCAAAATCAGCGCAGATCGTAAAATAAGTTATCGGAAAACGACGATGTCTAGAGTGAGCGTTTGTCTTCTCGTTTATATATTATATTTTCATTCCATATCGAGGATACAAATGGGTTCATCTTTTAGATTAATGATTTTGTGTATTCCTTCAAATCAGGTATTGAGTCAGAAATAGCCATCCATCTCTTTACCCATTAACGTAATGGAATATCGTCAAATGGAAGTTTTGGGGTGAAATTATTCATGATATCTCTTTCTGTAAAAATGTCAGACGTGTGATGCTTTATACGTTGTATACTGAAGAACCTTTATGATTAAAGGTTATTTATGTATTTCTCTTTCGTCCTATAAATAAATGTAATAAAACATGCAATATTAATTCCTCAGTGGAACAAGTTTTCTCACTTCATTATACTTTTATTGCGTTTCAAATTAGTTCGAGGATAGTAAGCATCAATGACTTTTCATAAAAAAATTCCTCTTAATTTGCAACCTTGTAACAATATTGTAAAAAGATTTATATTGGATGAGCTTGCTTGATTTTCATGGATAAGGAAAACGGCATGAATTCAAAAGGAAATATTTTTAAAATGACACATTGTGAAAGATACCATCAGGTTTGCTTCATCTCATAGTTCTTCAAGTCTTGAGATTCTATAAAATACATATCCCCTGGCATATAAAAGTCCATTCCATCCGTATCCAAACGAAAATTAAGTAGATGCTATATTCGAAAATCTTCATTCATCCGTCCAATTCTTCTGACTTATTTTTTCCCAGTCTTCTGTAGTCTTCTTCCTTGAGAAAACTTTGAATAAGGAAGGTATGGCGAAGTCGAGATGAGAAAGAAAAAGCCAACGAAAAGGCTGAAGACAGAATCTTTCTTCCCAGGGATTTTAATGGACTCTATTCCTCCTTATTTCTTTCCTTCGTCATTTATTCCTCTCTCTCCTCCATTTTCCCTCCATAAACATCCCCTCCCACATACCGAGCAGTATCCACTTCCTCCGCTCTCAAAGAAAAAAGGACGTCTCAACGTTTCGGATTCTGAATTTCATATAAACTTTTATAGATATGCTCTCAAGTTTCTCCCGAGGCTCCGATGGTTAACATTGAAAGGATTTTCTTTTGTTTTAAAAACTTACGCTCATATTCTTCTTGCATACATCTTCTTGTGATTCGAATGGGAAACCTGCTACTCTCGATATTACACTTTAGGGGACTGTTAAGAATTCTTCGAAATACCATCCAGTTATTGAGTCTTCGGATTGGACCGATTTCATTTCATATTCACTGGATTGTGACCTGTGTCTCGAATAACTTCAAAAGCTCCCTCTCTGTTCCTTGTTATAAATTAATATTTATCGGTAGAAAAGGAAAGGATAATGAACTTTGCACTTGAATAGGCGAGACCCGGAAAATCTCCAAGGATAAACTGGCGTTACAAAGACTGTGAATTTTTATATGATAAATAAATGGACCAACTTATTATTTTTTATGATATTACTGTGCAAAGCGAGGTATATCATTATTGACGATGTAAAGCTTTGATTAATTATTAATATGAAATATATTAGAAACTCGATGTTTACTTATCTGACAACATGGAACGATAATACACACTGTTACTTTATCTGAGGATACAAGCACGCCCGCGAAATCTCTCATTATTAAACACACTATGAAAAATAATATATTTCATTATTACAGTGTATGATCGCAACCTTACGAGTTATGACATATGTTACATTTTATGGAGATTATTAATAAAAGCTAGGTGAAAATTATGGATTACTGTAACTCTTTTAGTTTTATGTCGATTTCTTGTAAGACCGGTTAACAATCGTCATAATTTTACATGATATACCGTCAATTCATTGCATGAAACTTATCCAACATATCCCATTAAAGCTAATAAATATTTAAATTCTTCGTATTAATTTAATGGACTCGTTAATTTATCTAGTACCATGCACTTTTTCTCACCTTCTTTGTTAAGCACTTCCCGACGCCACGGTCATGGTAGGTACTGAGTATCATTACCAAAACGGGCACGGTTCATTAAATCGCCGTAAAAGAAATTTATCTGCAATTTTTCTTGACAGGGAGAGCGATAAGAACCACGCCTCGTTAATTTAAATTAACAGACGGATTTAGACCGGTCTCGATAAATAACGCGGCCGCGTTCCGCAGGAAGCTTAAGGAGATGTTGCCTCAATCGCCGGCAATTATTCCACAATGGATTTTTTGGACCACACTAGTCGAAGGGGCTTAAGAAGTTCAATTTGATTCCTCTGCAACGGATCTGTTATTAAATATGGCTGCGGAAAAAGAAATATCCGTTTTTGTTTTCAAAATTCCTTTATATGAATTATGCTAACAACCATTTTATTCGTCTCCCTTAGGTATGGGAAAACATAGCCACTAATTCTTTTGTTCGCGCAATAAATAATGTATCTATCATAGACTAGTTTGTTTGTGGGTTTAGTGGGGAAAATACCATATAAGCCATTGTGTAAAATTGTTTTTCTAAGTCTCGTTCTGTTACGTCATTTTACCACCCCATTTATTTATCCGCTAATTAAAATATAATAATTAGCGGAGGTATAGCGGAATATTTAATCTAAAGAAGCTTAAAAACTGGGATAAAATAACATTACCAACGAAAAGATTAGTATTAAAAATCATCAAAATATCATAGTTTAAATAGCCTAGTTGACGATTGTTATCTAATCAAAGGCGACCAACAAAAATTATAATTCTTATTTTGTCAGAAATAATAAAAACTACTGGGGAATTTATACGAAAACTAAAATTGTTATTAATGTCTAACAAATGTAGGGCGACGTATTTTAAATCAATGGCACGTCTAAGTGTATAAAACCATGGATATTCATATGATTACCGATTAAAATCTTCGACAATTATATATTTTATGAGACAAATTTAATTAGAATCTCACGAGAAAAGGGGCATCTGGAAGGAGTACCATTTCCTTATTACTTCAACCAATCTGGCTCTGCATCGAAACCCATAGTTATGTAGCAATGAAGAAATGAATAATTTCAAAGAATTCGACAGTTAATTGCTAGAAAATTAAAGAAGAACAGATATTGGCAATTATTTTACGGAGCGGGAGGTGGAATAATCGTTCTCTCTTGCTCGGAACACGTGCTTATCATTTTCCTTTCAAAATGCAACCAACGTCGAATAAATTAAAAAAGGAGGCGCGAGCCTCAAACGAATAACCTTAGAAAGGGAAGCGAAATTGGAGAAGGCTAAAAAAAAGAGTGAGATGTTAGGCCGCGTACAATTAACGCTACTAAGGCGTCCGTGCGAAACGAAAACAAACAAAACAACGTCTCTCCACCCTTTTTAAGACTACTTCCACCCTCCCATTTGCCACCCCGGAAAGAAAGAAACCTCCCATTAAATTCGTTTGGCTTTTGTTTTCCCCCCTTTATTATTTTTCCTAACGCGCCGAGGAGGCAGTTTGGCGGAAAAGACGCGGAATGGTAATTTGATGGTCCCTGACGGCTTCCCTCTCGTTCCTTCACTTCGAACATTTTCAACCCTCATGACAACGCACCCCAGCCGAAAGCGTGACGCGGCACTTCCAACTCCTTAATCGTTTCCTGTTGGCCTTATTTTTCTCCCATTCCCGTTGTCCTCCGCACCGCACTCGGAATTCTCAAAGAGGTTACGCCTCCATTGCCGCGCTGAAAACCAATTCTAAGTAACCCTCTCCCTCTCTTCCTTTCTCTCCATTCAATCTTCTCTTTCTAACGCTCATTCCCTTGCCTTTTCTTCTTCTCCTCATCTCACTTTTAGACCTTCTCTTTGTTTTATGCGCCTTCCGTCTTAGTTACCCTTCGAGGTTGTCTCGGTCGTAAATAAAGGCAATGCGGGGGATGTGTTCCAGCAGCGAGGCAAGGCACTCCGTCGGGTTGGTTTAAATGAATTTGTTGCAGAAAAAAAGCGAAATTCTTATCGAGGTAAATATATTTTTGGCCTCTATATTCACAATCCAATTATGCGTTTGCTCTTATGAATATTAATAATTAATCCAAAGGAACGTTTTCTGGTCGCGGTTGGAAGCGATCCAGGTAATAAATGTTGTGCCTTTCGGGACAAAAACATTTAATATTTCTTTCCATCAGTTTTGTAGTTATATTTTTAATTAAATTCGAAATTTCCATACCACGAAGGTAGTTAAATATTCATTGAAAATGTATCATCTTCGAAATATCCATTAAAATTATTATCAAAACTACCACTCGTGGAGATAATTACAATTACCTACAGCTACATTTTGGTTAATTTCAGTGATACTCAAAAGAAGCTTTTAAATCTTAGGCTTCATAGTGTTGTACGTTCATTCATTAGCTTGTAATATAATTTTAGCGCGAGCGGTATTACTGAAGAATTCTTTTCAACTCATCCATTAGTATTTAGGTGGGGGAAGCAGAAATTTCTCCCTTCCGACTTATTCCTATTTATAGGATTCGGTATGAGTCAATGAACGGCTGAATCTGCAAATGATTGGAGTCAATTAAATCAATTTGGCAGCCTTTCTTGTTTAACGATCCAAAAAGTAACGGCGACAGTTACAGAATTGCGTACCAAAAAGCTTTGGGGAAGAGAAAGAAATATTGTTCTGGTCTGCTTCTCTTGAAATTATCAAATGGAGGTGCTAATAGAGCGACTAAACGCTCCAAACGACCGTCTCTTGTTCTGCTGATGAATGCACTACTTTATCAATTGCAACACTGTGGCGTGTTTCTCCCATGACGATGTAATCTGCGGCCTGACTTGCAGCTCTCGTGCCATAAAGGAAGCTTTTACTCAGGGCCGATAGCCTCGTACACTGATTAACTCTTCCTGTGTGGTCAGTGACTCAAACAGCGGGCACACTTGCCATTCGCCATCCCCTGCGCATTCCGTCTTCGCGAACCCACGGAGGATTCTCGCCTAATTGAGAGGAACCGACTATCCTCGCTTAATGGTTTATGAAATGGCATGGGGCTTGTCGGTTCCGTTGTCTGGCGTTTCCTTATCTTCTAAGCTTCCGTGAAAAATTGCAGTTGAGGATGATGGTAATATTCCATAAGGAGCTATATCTTGAGAATGGTCTCTCTAAAAGCAGCCCTTGAACTTTCTATTCACAAGAGACTCAAATTTCAATACTTTATGCTACAAACAGTTTTAAAGATTGTTTAATACTATAAGCATGAGCGAGTAAAAGTACGTTCGTAATGTATAAAATCATATTTTCAGGTATTATTGCAATACTTGATGTTATATTTGTATTATTTATATTTCTTAAAATACATTATATATGTCAAGTAAATAATACGGCGTACCATAACCATTAGAAATTCGGTTTCTTTTCTAATAGCTAGTCTGAATGATAATATAAACACTATGCTTTCTTTAAAAGCATTATTTTCATTGTACTATTTAAACAACAGACCTTTTAATCTTATGAGGAATCGAAAAATTAATTAGTTTCATCGAGAATGTAAACTAAGCGTAATAAGTAAAATAACATATAGGATTTTATATATTTCAAAAGTAGGATCAAAACAATGATAGCGCAAATGTAACATTTAGCAGAATAATTAGAGCCCAAAGAAAATTATTCACATTCTATTTCCCTTAAGAAATCGTCGTAATTTTTTTCAAAATATACCCCATAAATGTACGTGTAAAAATATCTTAAGCGTGAACCGAATTCTAATTTTATATACAATTGACTTAGCTAATGGAAAACGTTGTGAATAATAATATTCTCGACCCAATTGCCATGTTACAACTGTGAGACACCTGTCGCAAAAAATATATACCGCCCTTGTTCCATTTTATTCGGGAATACGTCCCCGTCCGTCAATTAAACTCGAAATAAAAACGTCTTCTTTTTCATAAAATTCGCTCCTCGGAAACGCAATAAAAACCTGAGAAGATGAAAATTCGCCCTCGTTCCCGGCGGTAACAAAAAACACTCCTTCACGGAAAATAAAAGTGAAAATAAAAAAGGAGCGAGGCTTCTTTGAGATACTCCTCCTCTCCTCCTCGAGGCGGCCACCAAATAGCTCCTTTTAAATGATTTCGTGGGGTGAAAAAGAAGAGAGAAAGAGTTTCCAACCCTCTCAAACATCTCCCTCGTTCAATTCCGCCCACATTTAAACATCCGAACATCGTTCTCCTTTACAACTCAAGCTACCACCGCTGGGCCCCTCATCTCCAATTAAAAAAATCTCAAGAACTCTCCCTCCACTTGATGCTTGCCCGCTTTTTCTCCTATTCCAACCCTCCTCATTATTTCCAACCCTCTCCCTACATTTTTCAACCCCTCCCCGGTTTTAAACATCGCAGGATTAGCTAACGTTTCCTTCCTACGACTCTAACTCCCTTCCGTTGCGCCTCTACCAAGATCCCCCTCCGAGGTCCAAGACTTCCCCCTCCTCATACAATAGTACATATCTTCAAGTCCCACTCAATGGATAAAAAATTATAAACCCCCCAATCTCGTACTTAAACAGTTTTCTGAACCCTCTCTAGATGTTTTATACACCAGAGCTTTCCCTCGCCGCTCGATACCGGATATTCGGTTCGAAAAGTTGGTAATTCGTTCCATAGTTTTCTCCTCGATAATTTTTGCTTTATTTTATTAGTCGTTCTACTCCATCTTTCCGATTAATTTTGATACGTCTCAATGTAAGATAATTGATTTTACGACGAAGTTCATGCTTTTATACCATTATTAAAGTTTTGTATTATCACATCATTGTTGGTGAGGATTTTACGTATAGGGAAACTATTTAAACGCCAAGCCAATGGTTCTTTTTCATCGGCTATTACCAAAAACCGTCCAAGTATAGATGCGTTTAATTTAGCTGCCAAAAGGTTAGTCGAAGAAGATATCTGCTTTTTTTCGATTTATTCTCTGGTTGAGGGGTGTTTCAAAATCAGCGATGAAAATTTCAAACATTAGGAATAAATACCCTTTACTCCTCTTTAGAAGGCATCTAACTTAAATTTGAAACTCTTGACATCAATTTTATTTTAATGTGCAATTTTAATCGATTATATCCATATTATAAGCACCATTTAATTCAAGGGCCTAATACTAACAAATTTTATACATTCTTCAAGTACTTTGTTGCCATATATTAACGAAAATTGCTACCACATAACGGAATGTATCATAAATCCCTTGTAACACGTGACTATTCAAATTTTATAACCTAAGACCATTGCTTTCTTAGCTATCTCCCATTAACAGTGGCTTTCTTAATTTGCGGCAGCGCTCTTTTGTAGACATATTTATGAACGGTAGTTAAAAATGTCCTGAGGTCCCCTTTTAGGTTTTCTTAGGTCTCAAACATCTAGGAACAGATCCGGCCGAATGTATAAGTTGCCTCACTGCATTAATAGGCATCCTTTTCACCCAAATGGTCGTCCCCAACCACCACATTTTGGATGGTAAATAACTTCCTCTACTGCAATATCTCACAAAACTTTTTTTCTCTCATCCCGTAATTACCTTTTATAATTGGTCGTTTTTCGAATGAATTCTCTCTTTGATAGCGGAGAGTAAATTTTCCTCGTAATGCCGCATATCCTGGGTTTGTTATTACTTTCCGGGGTAATTCGATTGATAAATTGTGGTCTGGGTTCAGAACTTCTTCAGTTTTACTGCTTCGATCCCCTTCTGATATCACATAATTTCTTCAAAGAAAAAAACCTTTAAGTTCGAATGTGACCAAGTAGTATTTTTATGGAAGATGCATATAATATGGTCTCATTTTTCTATTAAAATAGTAGTATTTGCCTCATGCTTAATTGAAAATGTTATCTATCCATATATATTAATATCAATTCCCCTTTGCGGATAATATTTTTAAGTTTTTCTGTTATTTGGTACCAATTTTAGAAATTTAAATCTAGCGAATTTCGTGTACCATTTACGTATTTTATACTAATACGTGTAATAAATAATTGGATAGATAACTTTCACTGCTGGCAAACTTCATTGAATATTTTATTGGATAGGCATCATTCAGGGTGTATTTATCACATCATACGGAGCAAAAACTATAATTAATTTAAATTTTTTCTTACTTACAATTATATCAAATGTAAAAATATTTTCGTAGAGTAAAAATTTCGAAACCCATCTCCAAGTATTCAATTCTGTAGGCTTGGCAATGAGAAACGAGTCAATAAACTTAATCTATTTTAATAGTAACAGGTGTGAGCCTCAGAGGCTCAGATTCTATCCGTAATGTAGGAGTCTGTCCACAAGACGGACAAATTTCCAACCAAAATAGTGCCTTCGGAACACAGCTAGTGTTTTTTTCTTATATTCGAAACCCCTAATGCGCTCCCTCATCTCGCCGCCAAAAAATAGGGTAGTTAATGTCAAACGCACTCCCTCTCCGTCCTAACTTCCTTCCTATATATTGTTATTAATGAGAGGAAAAAATCCTGAATTTAGGGGGGAGAAAAGGTATTCGAAGATTGAAGGGGCGAAAAAAGAGAGAGACCGCTCGCCTATAAAAACCTCCACCTTGATTTCTGCAAGACTAAACTTCTCGCAACCCACTTTCTCCCCAACCAACAACCCACTCCAAAAACCTCCGCTCTCTTGCCCCTTTCTTCCAGGGGAAAAACCACATCCACCTTCCGTCCCCTTTCCTGAATCATCCAGAACTCATTCTTTTCCCCTTCCAATGGCATGCACCCTTAACTGCACGTAGAGGGCAGAGCAATAGGGGACGGAAGGAAGGTTGGGTGGTCGCGTTTTGTGTGTGGAAGGATTTCCGGTAAAAAAATGGAGAGCTGAGAATAGAGGGAAGGGAGAAGAAAAATATTTATGCCTTGGAAGAATTTTTAGCCCTCATTTTATTTTCTTGGTGCCGTGCGCCATTTTGGTCCTCCTCTTCCTGCACCAAAGACTTGCCGGTCGAGTGAGAATTGAAGATTGCGGAAGTAGGGGAAGAGGTGGTTTTGAGGAATGTATACATCCCTCGCGTCGTGAAGTACTTTTTAGAAGATAATTTTCTCTTAATTGTAGTTTTTCTTTAGACCATCTTCGGTTATTTGAGAGATGGTGCTAGGAAAAGAGGGAGTTAATGTATGAGAGCATAGATTTGTTAATGAGATTAATTCCTGCGAGTTTAATTTGATGCACGCTGGGAATAAATAAAAATGAGTACTTCTGACTCATTTCTATTCCGTCCTTATTAAATGTAAATTAGACTAGATGTCTATATGCTGATCCATGATTCATGATTCATGACTCATGATTCATGACTCATACATATCACATGCTGCCTGATATCGTCCAACTCGTTTAATTCTTCATCATATTTTCTTGTAATTTCTCCGTAATTCATGTATAACAATGTTTTATTTAATGAATTCCTCGTAAAAATTAAATAATTCCTAACTATCACCTTATTGAACTTTATAAAATAGTAAAATCACTTGATTTTGGTGCAAATTTTAATAATAAAGGACTTAAATGTAGCTGAAGGGACTTCACGGACTTTATAAGGATAAATATCTATGTAGCAAACATTCAACGCTTAAAAAACTGCTAAATTCATTTTAGAAACGAAAACCACTTTAAAGTAGCTAAATCGATCGAAAATTTTCATCGTGTATTTCATTTTCTTCACTCTTTTTTGTTCTCTAGCATGTCTATGCATTCTATCTCTAGTATTGAGCCTGTATCGTATTTTATCACGAGAGGTGTAAACTGAACTATTTTTCAAGAGGTCGATGCTTATCTGGTGCATAAGTTCACTAGCAAAGGATAAGTCCAATTATTATTTTAGTTAATTTATGTATATGCTATTAATAACTTTGTATTTCGTAATGAGGATAGTTTCCTATACACTGCGTTCTTATAAAATTTCTAATAATAGTTTAAATTGTAATTCTGTACGTGTTGAAAAACAGCTCTCATCGACGACACAGAGCAACTTTTAGTAAGAGTCAAAATAAGAGTATTTCCTGTTACAGTGAACGCAGGTTGAGATCTGAGGTGGTTTGAACTCCAGCGTGCAAAATAACGGATTCAGAAGGAAGGACTTTGGTGAGGGTGGCGGTACATATATGCGTCAAAATGAGAGGGGTTTGAGACATCCTCACGATATTAAAGGCGCGCATGAGTTTTGAAGTTCTTCCCTTATCCCGTACTTATTAACAACTTCTGCTCATCCATATAACGCCTCTTTTAACTCCCCCACCCAAAAGCCGCGCTTCTCCTCATGCAATCTCTCCCTCTTTTCCGTCCCTTCGCTTATTCATATCGGTGCTCGCCTTTCTACGCCCATATCCTCGCTTTTTAATCTTTCCTTTGATGAGGAGTTAAGTCGCCTCGTCTTTATAAAGTATCCCCAAGGAGGGAAGAAATTAAAAAGGGTGCGCCGCTATTATGGACTTTGATGGAACGTATTGCTTGAGGTAATAAGTATTCGTGCGCGAAACTTTTATATATTCGATTCATTGCAACTTAATAGTTAAATTTCATTTCTTATAAAGTAAGCTTAGGATATGATAACGATTCCTCCAAAGTAAAACGTTATCCAGTGATATTTGATAGAATTCTATGATGAAACGAATACTGATAGATAAATAGTTAATGTACGACTAAATTTTCTATAGCTGAATTTTTAACTTCACGAATATGGTTTCGAGAGGTACCTGTCAAATACCTACGGAAGATAGTCTTATGAGAGCTTTTTTGCATATGAGAATACCAGAGGGTTACTTTTACCTCAGAATTTTGTATTTTTTATATTTTATGAATAGATGTTTTTCAGAGCCTTCTTAAAATATTAAATAATTTTCATCTTTTCGGATGAACAAATATAAGCTGAAACGTTTTTGTACTCATTGGATGTTGAATTTTGCCGATTACCTATATAACTACCTGCAGTAATACACAGTCCAAATATTTTGATAAATAAAACAACTTTCAACCCAACAATAATTGGATACCTAATTTTTACCTTTGATACTTTACACTAAACAGAGTGTGAAATTACGACTAGTTTTGACTAATTATATACATTTATTTTGGTATAGGTTTCCGCTCCCTGACATAAAATACCCAGCTGTCACATTCGGCGATAGTCTCTCAACATCCTTACCTTATCCTCATCTCCACTTATTTGAAAATTCACAGGTGAAGTTTATCCCCCTACAAATTTTAATAAAGACGACTGATCCAGTGCTCTTCTCACAGCTCTCTTACGCCGCTCCAACGCACGCGCTTTTCAACAAATTACTCGAGCACGGGAATGAGGAATTTCTGTTCGAACAAGTTTCCCTTGATCTCCGCTTGGCTCCGCTAAGGTGCTGCGGAGTTGCAGGGATTACTTTTTGGGGTTTCGATGCGGATGGTTTGAGGGGCGGGGGATCGGTGTGGGATGTCGTAAGTGCGCGACGTACCCTTCGAAATTTCTCCCGAGGGTGCGCTGGTATCTGGGTCATTATCCTGATTGCCTAGTTCATTCGTGCAAATCGACAACAATGCAATCCGGTTGATTAGAAAAGCATCTGGAGCTGTAATGGGAGCAATTGATCACTTGGAAGTATTCCTAACGTTGGTTAGCAATCCTCCGATAACGTCGCGTGCCGGAAGGAACAATGTGTTGAGATATGGCGTTTCATGCTTGACGTTTCATTAATTCCTGCGAGTAAACATCAAGCGTTACAGAAAAGTATTCATAAGCCAACTTAGGGTTGTATCTAAGCAATTTTCTGGAATCCGTTTACTCTTATGTCAGTCTTGCTTATGGCTCTGATGATACAGAAGCTAATGAAGTTAGAATGAGATTCCTTTGGTCTCCCCTCATTGAAAGGTTTCAAAATGAGTTAGCCCTATTGATGTGTATGTTTTCTCGACGTAGCATTTTTGCTCAGTAAGGAAAATAAAGCACTCTTTATCTTGCCTAGTAATCCGGATCCCTCTCCAGAGCTGTTTGTAGCTTACGATGGAGGATCTGAGGTTTAAATCGGGTTTTTAGCTGAATATTGTACTCACAGGTTTATATAATACCCTTGAGTTTTGTTACTCTATATGTATAGTATCTGGGACACTCCTTGTTAGAAGATTTTGGAAATACTTCCTTAAAATCAAAGGTTTATATTTTTTGTTACTTTCTTAAAATTGAATGCATTTTGTCAGCTAAATGATGAAACTATTTTACTGATTGAGTTATTCCAGTGATGCAAATAAAAAGGGTTACATAAGGGTATTTTCGTTGCTACGTTGTATTGATAATTACATTTTTTACGAATTATTTTACGCGATTGAACGATCTTAAATAATCCTAATTTATTTTGCTTTTTTGCAGAGACCTGAGCAACAACCATATCGTGAAGGTGGCCGCGGATGCTTTCCTGGGATTGAAATCATTGACGTCTTTGTAAGTATTAAAATATATTTTGAAAAACGGGTAAGGGTGACTTTGCCTAAGATGGTGCGCACCCAGGAAAAATCACAAGGAAGAATGGACTTGAAAAAAGTCTGACAGGGATTCGGGAATCGAACCCAGGTCTCCCAATTGCCGGTCGGGTGCTCTGTCCGTTGAGTTATCGTGGCGGAACATTTCTCCGAGCCATTCGGGAGACTTTGTGGGCAAGTCAAGTCCATTCTTCCTTGGAATATATTTCGATTTGTACATTTTATAAATTTATATTGTGACTCGGATTTATCAGATAACATTCCCAATTCGTCACAGAAAGATCTTGTAAGTTGCCTTCGTCACGAATCAAATAAATTAATTAACTACTTCAATGCGGTTTCCTATTTTACTTTATATATCTAAGAAAGCAGAAGGATTAATTTTCCCCTGCTGTATATACGACTAACTTATTAAAGTGGAAAAATGAATCTCTTTCTGCAAACAGAGAGGCGTGACTTGCTAATACTGCGCTACTCCAAAGGAACATGCTCTCTCTACAGTCTCACTGGGGGTAATTGAAGAAAGCTGCGGAAGAGAAAATTAAATTCGGCTATGGGAACTTTCCCGTTGATCATTTAAAACATTGGGCCACTTTCATAATCCTACTCAGAGCTCGATTTACGCTGCACGAGTACATCTCTCAAACGAACCATTAACCATTTCTCCAGAAGCCTTCAAGACTCCTCGGTATTAGCCACGAATCATCACGCACGAGTTCCTAACGACCGTCTTCCTTCGGAATAATGGAGAGAGAGGAAGGCATAGAGTAGAATCCTCTGGTACATTTCCCGCAGCCAAAACCCCTAAGAAAGATTCCTGTCTTAAAAACCGCAGCATGGCGAAGAGCGCACAGTCGATTACTCGCAAGTTTCCCTCTCCTGCTTTCGTTTCTCCCATTACGCCCTATTTGACTGACTATCCTTCACTCTTTTTCCCCGACCTCATGCCCCCTCGCCGCGCCTCTGGGAACTTACCCGTGGCCGACTCATTCCAACCCGACGTGTCTATCCGCGCAGAAGGAATTAGACGAAAAGAATTCGGAGAAAAGGGGATGGAAGGAAGTTAGATTGGGCGCTAACTGAAGTGGTGGAAGGGAGCGCTGAAGTGGGAAGGAAAGAGGGGTCCTGAGTTTCGGAAGTCGGCGATCGCTTGTTTAACGGAAAGGATTTGTGTGAATTATACGGGAGCGATAGAGAAGGTCGAGGGAAAAATATCGCCGATTTGGAGGAATGAGTTTTTTTTGGGTTATAAGACGCGGATTTATGAGATTTTCCGGGATTTTATGCTCTTTCTGCGTGAGAAAGAGTAGACATATATCCTTTACATCGCTCTAAATTTGTCCACTTGCTCTGGCTAAGAATGAGAGTCTTAGGGTAAAATTTGTAATCAAATTCTAGGGTAATCTGCAAGCTATGCATGGTAAATTGTTCACTCTTCAGAATAATGGAAACATGGGCTACGTGTATTAGGAATGGAAATATTTTCTGGAGTAGTCGAAGATTTATATTTATCATAAATTGTCTTTGTATTTTATCACACTAAGACGTTCTTTTCTAAGTTTTGCCTATATTTCGTTATAAGAAAGAACTGAGAGAGGAATAGTCTGAAATCCAGCCAGAACTCAAACTCCGATCTCTCTTTTACTGGCTGATTGCCGCAAGGAGTGGAGTTAACTCAATCGCAATATTGAATATAATAATGATAATAAATATGATAAAACACAATACAGGTACAATCCACAGTAAGCATTTTAATGAAAACACCTGATTTTAATTAAAACACGACACTCTGTCGTGAAATCATCAGCTTGATGACACGACAGTGTTGAAACCGGTCGCAAGCGTTTACAAATTTTTCTGTGGATTGTACCTGTATAGCGTTTTATCATATTGTAACGATGGAATTCCACCAGATTAGGCTCCATCAAGTTCTTTTTTTATAAAAGTAATAGTAAGTACTTCTATATGGGAAACAGGGGGACAATTCCAATTATTCCCATTTTAATATTTGTTATTATTATTGGCGAACGTACACATCCATTCCCTCACCTGAAAATTTGATTTTCAGGAACGAACGCAGGACCTGGAGGTCGCTAGAACGTAAGCTACTTAGACGCCGCGGCCGATTATGTATATTTTATAAAGGGAGATCCGGGTTAGAGTCCTATTGTCTGTCCAACATCATGAAGACACAATGGATTTCTTATGGCCCCGTGCATTTCTTATGGGAGATCGGCGCGCGGTGTTGCCAATTTGGACAGTTGGCAAAAATTAATTTTTAATACTTTTATCACACAGCAAAAGTAATTCCGCACAGCATGGTGCAATTTAATCAATGTTAAATAATATCGTAATCGAAGGAAAAATAGGAAAGTGATACTTTCGAAAAAATCGGGAATAAGTTGCGGTTTTCTTTGAACCGATATATTTAGGTCTACCTTTCAAGAAACACGGTCTTTCTTTGTATCACTATCTGTCTCATTTTATTCACATTCCACCAATGCTATTACTTTTCCTGTTAAAAATTTTGGAGACAAATGCTGTAGCGAAATCTTTGGGAGTGCCGAGAATTTTCGGCAAAATGCATTGAGAAATGTAGTCGCTAGCTACTTTTCGTTATTTATACGTAGGAAAAAACTTGAAGCGAGAAAGTTTTTGAGAAAACACTGAATTTATTTTCTCTGGAAGTTTTAATCCTCTAACTTTATTGATAACCTTAAAAAACGAATTTATATTTCGAAGGTTACGCAGACCTCGGCGCGCGCGCCATTTACTCCAAGGCGGATATAAATCGATTCGCCTATTTTCCCGATTGCTTGTAATGTTCTCATTAACGTGATCACCAACAAGAATTCTCGTGATTGTACGTCCGTAAAAGTTCATTAGACATTTAGTGAACTTTCCGTTTTGTAGTATAAGCGTGTTTAAATAATCACTTTTTAATTAGGTTTGAAATTGCGTTAAATCACCGAAAAGAAAGCGAGGGAGCATATTTCAAGTAAAAAGCATCTTGGAAAAGGAGAAAAAAATAACATATGAGGGACTATTGGGCATGTCTTACGAAACGATCTGGCTTACACTAACCTTAGCTGCCGAATACAGATTTACCCCTCGCTCTGGAAAAAACTTTTTCCGCATTTTCTCCCGTATGTCCAAAGTCATCTGTAAACACAGATGTGCTTTTTAAGCTCTTAAGTTCAAGTAATCCTTAGAAGAGTGTAAAGTGGTCCTCTTACGAAAGGCACGTTGGTAGGGGAAGTCCTCTCTCCGAATAATACAGTTTAGAAGAAATAAATAAACTCGAATAACAGGCCGATACGTGTAAGACACATAATTCACTAAATGATTCGATCCTAACGACATGAAACTAAACGTTAATCAAGAAATAACGAAAATTAAGCGACGCAATATAAAATCAGCAATAGACGAGTATGCTAAAGTGCAAGATGTTTTCATTGCAACGTCAACGTCAATGTGAGCTGAATACATATACCCAATTTTCGGCGTCGTAACGAAAATCACATTTTCAGTTCACATTTAGCTGAATATACCCAATTTTCGGCGTCGTAACGGAAATCACATTTTCAGTTCACATTTACACAAAAAGACCCTCTCGTTACTCTTTCCGATTTTCTTTATATAAAAGAGCATGCTGTTATCCCTCTAAAAGTGTAGACTTGGTTTTTCATCGCAGGAATTTAATCTCTAAAAATAAGGATGAATTTGATGACGTTGCAATGAAAACATCTTGCACATTAGCATACTCGTCTATTGCTGATTTTATATTGCGTCGCTTAATTTTCGTTATTTCTTGATTAACGTTTAGTTTCATGTCGTTAGGATCGAATCATTTAGTGAATTATGTGTCTTACACGTATCGGCCTGTTATTCGAGTTTATTTATTTCTTCTAAACTGTATTATTCGGGAGAGGACATGCCCTACCAACGTGCCTTTCGTAAGAGGACCACTTTACACTCTTCTAAGGATTACTTGAACTTAAGAGCTTAAAAAGCACATCTGTGTTTACAGATGACTTTGGACATACGGGAGAAAATGCGGAAAAAGTTTTTTCCAGAGCGAGGGGTAAATCTGTATTCGGCAGCTAAGGTTAGTGTAAGCCAGATCGTTTCGTAAGACATGCCCAATAGTCCCTCATATGTTATTTTTTCTCCTTTTCCAAGATGCTTTTTACTTGAAATATGCTCCCTCGCTTTCTTTTCGGTGATTTAACGCAATTTCAAACCTAATTAAAAAGTGATTATTTAAACACGCTTATACTACAAAACGGAAAGTTCACTAAATGTCTAATGAACTTTTACGGACGTACAATCACGAGAATTCTTGTTGGTGATCACGTTAATGAGAACATTACAAGCAATCGGGAAAATAGGCGAATCGATTTATATCCGCCTTGGAGTAAATGGCGCGCGCGCCGAGGTCTGCGTAACCTTCGAAATATAAATTCGTTTTTTAAGGTTATCAATAAAGTTAGAGGATTAAAACTTCCAGAGAAAATAAATTCAGTGTTTTCTCAAAAACTTTCTCGCTTCAAGTTTTTTCCTACGTATAAATAACGAAAAGTAGCTAGCGACTACATTTCTCAATGCATTTTGCCGAAAATTCTCGGCACTCCCAAAGATTTCGCTACAGCATTTGTCTCCAAAATTTTTAACAGGAAAAGTAATAGCATTGGTGGAATGTGAATAAAATGAGACAGATAGTGATACAAAGAAAGACCGTGTTTCTTGAAAGGTAGACCTAAATATATCGGTTCAAAGAAAACCGCAACTTATTCCCGATTTTTTCGAAAGTATCACTTTCCTATTTTTCCTTCGATTACGATATTATTTAACATTGATTAAATTGCACCATGCTGTGCGGAATTACTTTTGCTGTGTGATAAAAGTATTAAAAATTAATTTTTGCCAACTGTCCAAATTGGCAACACCGCGCGCCGATCTCCCATAAGAAATGCACGGGGCCATAAGAAATCCATTGTGTCTTCATGATGTTGGACAGAGAATAGTAGCGTCAGATGTTTTCTCTTTCGATTCTTTCTTTAACATTAAGCACGTGTACCGTGCGTTAGTCATCGCTTATTCCTATCGTTCGTATTCTACCACGACAAATGTTTACGAAAGTGTTAGTCACTGTTATGTTCTTTGTATTTCGCAGATTGTTCTTTCCTTTTAAATGTCGAATTTTAGTATTCTGTCTCGTAAATGATCGTTCCATCGTTTTTCATCCTCTTATATGCAGCCACAATTTTCTTTTCAGGCATTTCTTCTCCGTACAATTTCTGCTCAAATGAATCCAGATTCGGTCCAATTTCCTTTTATTATCATTAAAGTCATTTTTCTTGTCACTACAATATGTCGCGCCCATTTCTTTATACCCAATCTTATCCTTTTATTAAACTCTCTCCATTCATCCACACGTCCGTGTTCCGAAAATATCAGTGTCGGAGACTTCTTTCATTAACCGCAATACTTTTGACCTCTGTGCAACGTTCTGCTTCTATCTGGTGTGGAGAATCGGATACAAGTTTCTTGTTCCCGATTGCTGCATTTTCATTCTCGCGTAGATGCAATTGCGATGTTGGTAGATAAAAAGGGATGGCTTGTCTGGGTAGAACAGCGTAGAAAGAGCGGTTAAAGAGGGTAAGTGAAGGTTTGGGAATGAAGGGAGATTGGAAGAAGGTGATGGGGGTGGTGTGGAAGGCGCATAGTAACCGCTATCGTTGGAAACAAGTGTTCTCGTCAGGAAGAAAATCAGTGGAGTGCAAAGACAGGTGACGAGCAGTTGGATATGACGTGGTTCGTTAGGAATCGCAGCCTTGGAATGAAGCCGATAGCTATGGTAACTAGTCAAACATTTTCTGACCTTAAGTTGTTTAAGTTAAATTATGTGGTTACCATTCCGGTAAGCTGTATGAAAATTAAATATTTAATGACCTATGCGTTAAGGTACTTTTTATACTTTTTAATGGTCTAAAAGTACCATGTGATATTTGAACTTTTGAAGTATTTGAGCATCTCTTATAGAAATCGTGTAAGAATTGATTATTAAAATATATATAATGAAATTTAATTCCCTAAAGTTGAAAATGTTTGCATACTTTAGTGGATGAATCAAATGAATGGAAAAAAGGAAGCTTTTCCTCTGATATGAAAAGGGAAACCTCGCAGAATTGGAAAACAGTCCGAGATTGAGATTTGCGTTTCCCTGGAACCAACAAAATTCATCTCCGAATATGAACAGCAATTCTTCGCAAAATAAATAAAGTTGAGCTATATTTTCCCCGATTCTCCCGCGACTGTTTCCGTTTGTCGAGATGAAAGGCTCTATTTGACATTCCATGGGACCACTTTAAATAGGACCGAACATTTCACTTCCCTTTCCCTGCGTTTAGGGCTTATTCATTCTTTCCTTCCAATCTCGATAAAGTAGTCCAACAAGATCGAAAGTGAACACTCCTTTTGCGGAGCGGAAGGAAAGGTGCAGATTCGGGGCCGAGGCAATCCTCAGCGTCGTAAGAGTAAAAAAGAAGCGACATGAAGGGCGTAATTTTTTCCCATCCGGCCGCGGATTTTTCGGTGGCGCAATGGGCGTGTTATGTTTTGACGGAGTGGTTGCGTGATCCAGGATGAGTGGCTGTCTGTAAAAGAAGGCGGAGGAGTGTGAGGATCCGTTGTGGGGTTTTTTGATCGATTGGGACTCGCATTGGATCGGACGAGGTTATTAGTGGTGTGAGTGGGCGTACGAAGAGGGAGGTTTGACGGAAGAACAAGAAGGCAGATAAATATAAGGGGACACGAGAAAAAGGAGAGATAAGAATGGGATGCTGGAAGGTAGAGGGCGTGAGAGAGTGCGGAGCGACTTGTATGACTGGAAAGAATTTCGCTGCATGGAGAAGTCATTTCTTAATGTTGAATTACGATCTATGGTGCCACGTCGATGTTCGAAAATTTCGATTGCTTACAGTTAGATCCGATACTCTGGATCACCATTTGTTCTCAGCATCATTTTGAGGTGTTGTATCGTCGAATATTTATTGGATGCGAAATAGCGGTATTAAGTGTGCCAGTTAGAATGTACACTTAGCATGAAATAGCCTCCTGACTGGATAGGGTCCAGTAATTGAGGTAGGATGAGCTTAATGATTTATAGAACAGCTACTTTTTCTCTCTACCGTCTAACAAGTGAGATGCGATCGGATTTGTCGAATATTCATCTTTGTCAAGCATAATTTTCATACTGCTTTACCATATAAAAGCAGTTTATGAGAATAAATAGGAGTTTTCAGATTTGAGCGCATAGTAACCGAATGCTTGATTTTCTTATTATGCTCCATTTTATATTCCATGGGAATAATTTTATGAAGAATCTAGCCATATTGTAAGAAAGAAAATATTTTGTCTCTTTGTTTATATTATAACTGGTTAGTTTAGAAGATAACAGATAATGTCAGACCAGTTATGCAAGGATATTTCTGTAGTTCGCTTTGAATAAAATTTAAAATTATCTTATTCGGCTGAAAAATAATCCAACTCTCCTCCTAACTCACACTTTCAAAATTAAATAGACCTTTTTTAATAAAAAGTAGCAAAGAGAATTTTACCTTATTTATTCTTAAACATACGAAAACCGAAAGTATATTTCATGCATAATCTTAAAGTCATCTGCGCCTTACTTAAAGCATCAAAGACCATTACGAAGAAAATAACGTATTAGATTAGTAGTAGTAGTATTGTTAAAAGTGCTTCGACAGCTTAGGTCATTTCGCACGTGGGTCCCGACCGGGAATCGAACCCGGGACCGCTTTCGCCGAAGTCGAACGCGTTGCCAACTTGCTCAACTAGAATATTTATACTGTCGATGTGAGGAGATCTGTGAAAAAAATAATGACCATTTCCCTTCCGAAAATATTAGATTTTCTGCTGCTTATTTTTTTATTATTTAGGAGAATAGGAAACTTTCATTACTAACTTAAGGAAGTTGCAAACCTACTGCTTGATATTTTATGGAATCCCATCGACAAATATTATTGAAGGTCAAATTTATCTTTGCAAAATCTGTTAAAATCCATCCATCTCTTGTGATTCAGAACCACTCTAAATCTGTAAGCTTAGCTTTAGCTTAAAGAAGGAAAAAGAGTTCTGAAAAAAAGATAAACGATCCGCGAGCGACGTCGTGACGAAGATCGTGCGCAATGTAGATTCCTCCCTCGGAAAGTTTGAAAAACGGGATTTCCTGCTTTCGAAGGCGTTATAGTGCACGTTTTATGAGTAAAGCGTTCGAATGGGGAAATCGATACATTTTGGTACAGTTCAAACGAAAATACTTAAATATTCTGAACCTTTCTCTTATTTTCCTTTGTCACGCTCGTTGCCATGGATATCAGAGTTCTTTTTGATGGTATGGGATAAAATTAAAAAAGACATTTTCTGGGATTAAGGTGGGAACATAAATTTTTATCTCGTTTATAAAAAAACAGGCCGTGACACATATCTGGGAAATCTTTCCTCAATCTTTAGGTATCAAGACCACGGAGATAAAAACACAATTCATTCACGAATCAACTTGTCAAATTGCTCTTGGAGACATATTTTTTTGACGTTGCATGATTTGTGTGTTACAATGCGGAGTTTTGTGTTTGGGTGTAATTAGGAAACGATTCGACCAATTTTAAGCTTCCATCGATATGTAACCATCGCAAAGTGAAAATTTTATGATCAAATGACGAAATCTTTCATAGAAATGGAATTTAACTAAATTTGTGTAAATCACCTTCTGAAGGTAAATTAAGCTGCGCGAAGCATTTATATGAAAGCATCTCATTCGAAGCAATTCGAAGTTATAGTTTCTTCAATACTTTGATTTATTTATTTTTATTTATTTATTTAATATTTTATTATTCAATACATTGATGCTCCGTCAGGCGAAGCCTGTCGACGGGACATATATACGTAAATAAATTAATACAACTAAATTGTTAAAAAAGAAAGAAAAATTTCCAGCTTAACCCAGATTTGACTAAAACTTAAACCCATATTTGACTTTAATTTGGCTAAAATTGTAATAATAATAATTGTAAATAGTGATTTTCTCATTACTTCATTTGCAATTGATCTTACTGTTAAAAATTATTCCTAGCATTGCTCATTTTACCATGAAATATGTTATTCAATACTTAGTTACGATAAACTCCTGAAAAATGATCCTTCGGTCTAATTAATTTACTCCTAAAATACCGGAGCTCTAAAAATTGAGATTCTGCCATACAGAAGAAACAATAACTTTCTAAACATCCATGCCGATTAGAGCCACCGCAAAAAGTAAATGTAAATCTGGAAGAGGATTTTATTTTCCTTTCGTGGAGTCAAATTCTCTCCAACGAAAAAAAGGACCGCAGGAAACTTCCCACATACATCATCATTATCGGTCCTATTCCTCCCTTCGAACTTTTCGTATTTTTTTATTTCCTACTCCTGCGCTAATTCCTGCTCACCTCTTAGAGAGTTCGTGACGAAGTCTCACGAAAAGCCCTCGCGTTCTTAGGAAAAACACGAAATAAAAGAATCTCCGCGACCTCCCTTCTCACGGAGGTCAGCAGAGTCTTACACACGAAAAAGAGTCAAAAGGTCTTACGGAAAAAAATAAAAGAGGTTCTTAAAAACCTTTTTAGATCTCGAGTTATGATTTGGACCGTTCCGCTGCCGTATGGAATGGCTCGACGGTAACAGATGGGGCACGCTTCCGAAAGCCACTATGCCCCTTCCCACATATCGCCTCCCTAAACCGATCTCCTTCCTAGCACATGTCTATCTCCTATTTCTCCGCAATTCAGGTTCATATTCGCCTCTGCCGCCTTCTATTACATTTATAATTTATCATATGAGAGGTTTGAAGGAGTACTCAACTCTCATTTTCATGCAAGACGGTCTGAGCTTTTTTATATCCCGCTAACATCCGTAATGTATCCGATCACTCAATGTCTTTCTCTTTATTTTATTACGGTATTCCAAGCTCAATTCTTTTATCATCGATTTCTTTTTCCATGAGATTTTCGTTTGTGACTCGTTCTTTCTCTCGCTGTACCCTTCTTTGCTCTACCTTTCCTTTCTCCTTCCTTTCTTATTTTTTCTCTTTTTGGCTATCATTCTACTATCGTTGCCATGAAGCTCTGACGATTTTCATTATGCTTATTTCTTGTCACACTTCTACGCTCTCACTCATTTCTCTTTACGTTTGAATTATTTTGCTTTCCATATATTTTCTTTTCCTGCTCGTTTTCCTTCTTCCAGATTACATCTTCTTTGAAATTTCTTATTACTCTATTTGTTCTCTTCCATCGCACTTTCGATTCCCTTGCCTCATTTTATCTCCTACGGACCACTATACCTTAGTATTAACGAAGAAAATTGTACCATTGTTATTTAACACCGCGGCATTAAAATTGTTCGCCGGAAAATTATACTTTTGTAATCCTTAGGTTCAAAGCCAGTAGAGGCAGTTTCCTCTTTATTTTTTTCCAAAAAAATCATTATTACCAGATTTTACTCGTTTCTTTAATTCCCGGTTCTGTGGTATCTAAAAGAAAATGATTTGTAATATTTCTGGAACTTCAGTGTCGTTTGCGAATTATCTCAGCATTTGCATTTTCAGTCATATTTGTTCAACTTCTTCTTTATCTTCCCAATCGTACTCGTACTTCTTTCTCTCTTTCTTCCCCCATATTTCTCCCCTCTATGTCCTTATTCCGATGGATCCCCATCCATCTTCTGCCTTTCATGTCACGGGTTAATAAACACGCATTACTGCATACACGTATGGACGAGAGAGATGATGAGGGATGACCTTGTGCAATTTCAGGATGGATTTGGTCTATTAAATTTGATTCAGTAACCAGAATCAAAGTCTTTGTGCGAACTCTATCGCCGGGTATCTTCTGTTTATTTGCAACACGAATTGGATTTCAAACGCATCATAAACTAACGTCGATGGCTTATTCATATCCGGGTCAGCCTAAGGAATAGGAGAGAGCCCTTTATGCATTATTCCAATTAGTCGAAGCGCCAACCAGTCGTCAGAATAATCATAGCATTCAATTGAATCGAGAGGTTCATTGGTGATGCCTATTGCTTCACACTGAATCATTTTGGATCATTACGCTTAAGTTCAAAAGTCATGTAAACATCTTCATTCCATTGGTTGCATTTTCAGGATGTATAATTCGTAGAGTTCTGAGATAAATTAGAGTAACATCAGTATGTAAATAATATTCTAGTTTCCTTGGTAGTCGCGTCTTACAACGCTTACGTGCTTTCTGATTCGAATTTATATTCTTTAGAAACTATGAAGACCAAGTCGATCGCAATAATAACAGAGGCTGCATTTTTATGTACAAATAACGCAAATGTTTTAATGTTAATTATGCAATAATAAATACAAATATGAATTTAACGAAAAACCTTCGCTTGAAAGTAAAGAAGAGGGGAAGAATTCCCTCACTATCTATTTAAAATCATTGATTAAGGCGACATAGGTTTTCTTCTGCTTTTTAGAATTTTAATCCATTTTAAATATATTATTTCAATATTACTTGTAAGCGAAATTTAATATAGATTTTAAAGTGCTCTATTCTCTTTCGTTTTTGATGACGAGAGGTAATATTTATGTATTATGATGTATTTATGATGTAATGCACAGTAACATTGTAGCAAATACATATAACAAATTAGGAAAGAAATTGGAAGATGGTTGTTAACAAATTAGAGATTTATAACGCTCCAAGAGCCGTTTCGCTGGCGGATTGCTCTTACAATCTGAGACCTAAGCCGAAACATGAAAAGGAAACAGATTCACCGGCCTTCTTGTCTAAGGTTCTTCATAGAAAGCCGGTTAATCGTTAAAATTGCAATCGGAAGCGAAATTGTTTTTTCATATTTGCTCATTTAAGTTGCACGTTCGCAACTTTAAAGCAAAATGTTAACTTTGTAAATGCATGGCAGAATGTTTGCTTCGCTCCATATTTTAGCTCCTCAGAAGTTAACTTGTAGTATATTTGCTCTTCCCCTCTTTGATCTGCATTCCAAACCACGTTAATGTTCGGGCGTAGTCTTTCGGATGTGGGTCGGTGTATCTCCTCTCTTCAGTGGCACCAAATATGAACTCCTTTTGTCATTGCAACTTAAATCTTCTTGTTAAGGGCGAACGGTCTCGTAACAGCGGACGCCATGCTTCATTTAACCGCTCTCCGGAGAGAGTATCTACTCGCGCCGCCATCAATGGACTTTTTCTCTTTCTTTCTGCACACAAAGCGATGGCTATGTGCGCCGTCTGCTGTTGTTGCGGTCTTATAGTCTCTTCCTCCACGCTTCACTGCTACCTTTGATGGAGTCTGTCTTTTCTCCCACTGATACGCTTCTTCACGCCATTCCGGATGGCGAGAGCGATTTCCGTACAGGATAATGCGTCCTTTTTACTCCTTTTCTTCTCTCCATCATCCTCCAAAGGCCGCGCTATAGGGGATTGGATTTCGATTTTTCTTGGGTCATCGAAATAGCGTCTTTTATGTGGTCTTTTAGTGGCAGAAATGGGCACTAAGCGTAGTCCTCAAACGCCTCGATGCAGGATTTCGGCACTAAGACATAATATCTATTTTAATTGTTACAACTTTTATGATACGTTCCTGAGGAATTGTGTTACGACGGAAAACTCAAGGTCCCACCAAGGCTAAGGTTAAATAACCGTAGAAGTTTTAGTGAAAATAATATTTATAACAAAATGATTTTATTAAAAATAATAATTTTTAATACTACTATTTAATTTTATCTGAATTTTTCTAAAAATTTGGTTGCAATTATCTACAAAAACCTATTTTTTCTTTAATTCTAGGGTTCTTTATGGTAACAAAATCACCGATCTTCCAGCAGGAGTCTTCTATGGGCTGTCCTCCTTGCAGCTTCTGTAAGTTACTCTTTAAAATTGAATTGCTATTGTTTTGCTATTGCTATTATTGAATTACTAATAAACATATAGAGTATTTAATTAGTACTCTAATCTTATGGAGTATTTAAGTTATACTTCAAGTGATCCTTCATATAAAAATAACTTTCTCAATGTATTTTAGAAGATACTAAATATAAATTTGTAAAAATTTTTTATATTTTTATAAATTCCTCGTTGGTATATGGTGTAGAAAAATAAGCATCATTCTCATACTCTTGAGTACTAAAATCATGAACGTATTCCATTTTTCAGGCTTCTCAATGCCAATGAGATATCCTGCATTCGGAAGGATACATTCCGGGACCTCGTCAGTCTCAACTTACTGTAAGTATTCAATTAGAAATGTATTGCGAGGTTAAATCTAATTTCAGGCTCTTCATACTTGTATGTCACAAGTTGGAAAAAAAATTACGATAAAAATATATGAAACGTTACGTCTCGTGGTACGATTTTAGCCAAACAATCAGTGATTTAAGAAAACCAAAATAACTCTTTTGCTGATATCAAGCCTTGATTGTTCCCCGTAAAGAAAATTTCAGACCAGTACTCCACGTGTTATTTTGAGAAACAAATTTCCTAACTATAGAAATTTTCTTCTCTCTCTCTCTATCGCATTCTTGAATGGAACCCTTCATTATCTTCCCTGTATCGACAGATAAGAGATTAAAAGCCCTATTAAAGCATTTCTCTCTGAGTAATGGAGGAAAATTGTTGTCCGTCCACATCGAGCATGTCAAAGGAAATCGCTCCCGAAGGCCTCGGCATCCCTGAGCAGAGGTTTGGTTACAGCGTTCAATGGCCCCACCCAACTAATTAAGGCTTCTTTGCTCCAAATAAAAAAAACCTCGTTTCGACTTTTGACACGCAAGATGTTACGCATTCTGTCAGATTGTCCCCTTTTTTATATCCCACCGGTATCAAAGTAATAAACATCCATTGAGGCTCTTGATGAACGACTTTGATTGTTCCACGTCACCCAGTATTTGTGCCTTTTTATTTTTGGGCTCATTTTATTTAAATTGTCAGTTCCGCCATCGCCTTGTTTTTTTTCATGTCCAGATTCTTTATCGCTCTCAATGGAACATGAAAGATTAAGTCGCAGTGGAAATGAATCCTTGGGAAGTCATGTTAAAACCCCTAATGCGCAGAGAATATGTCCCGTAAATTATACCTTGCGGAGATAAGCTCTTGCAGCCGTGTTTTCGGTCTTTAACTACGGGTACTTTGCGGTTGTAATTTTACGCTACAACAGGTGAGGTGGCTTTATTCTACCGGTCATTAATTTCTCTCTCGCGATGTGTTTCATGTACGGAGCATTATACGCCTTTGAAATATAAGGATTTTTTTATTGCTCGAGAATCTTTTAAGTATTGAAATCCTTTCAGTGAATTGAATGGAAATAAATTGAAATTTGCTGATTTTCTACGTAAGGAATTCCCTCTTTTTCCTCTCCCGATAATTCATTTTGAAGATTGGAGTAATTGCAAACAAGTATTTCCGTTGAATTTTCTCGTTTTTTCATGAAATTGTATTCTCATCTTTTACCCTGAGCTCTTGGTGCCAGTTTCCGCCGTGTATTTTTTTGTAAATTGGCAATTTTCGTTGTTAATGAAAGATATTTGTCGGTCTGCACTTCTTTTATATGCGATGAAAGCAATAAGCAAGCACGCTACAAATCTTGCAAGATAAGACTCATTCTTTCTCCATTAGTAGCTAAAGATCTTGAGGTCTTGAGGTTCAAACTAGGCTAAATGCTGCATGCTCCGAGGTAGTCATTCGACAGTCGAGTCATACCGGATTTTCTGTTACCATTCAAACATCTTTTCCATCACTTTAAAAATATTCTCCCCATTGTAATATTCCGGAAGCCGACATTCTCTCACGCCTTCAAGCTTGCTTCAATTCTCAACTTCCCTCGAGTCTCTTTCTTACATTTACCTCTCTTCCCATCTCAGTGCACCCATTAATGGATTACCGATGGGAATCGCTCGACGAGTGCCGTTAGAGAAATAAAACAACATCGGAAATGGAAACATTCCCATGAGACTTGCGGGTGAGAATGGAGTGCGTATCTTCGAATACCGCGACATCTCTTTCTCGTTCGAAGATAATCTCGTCTCGCGTGACGGAAAGATGGGAATTCAAGTTCCGGAAACGAGAGTTCGGAAAGGAAAGCGAGAAAAACAATTGCAGGATCAACGTCTTTTATACCCTCGACATTCAGATTTTCTGGTGTGTTTTCTTTTTGAAACCAGCTTTTTGCAATTTCTCCTTCTCGTTCCTCTTTACCTTTAAGTAAGCATTGAGCTCTTCTCTTGGAAAAGACTGGCTTCTGCTCCCTGAAAACACGTATCTTAAAAAGATTTCATCTGTATCCTTTCTAAGAATATGCACCGAGCTGACAATTTATCCAACTTCTCGTTTCTCAACTGTTTTGCCTTCCGGAATTCTCCTTGTAAAAGAAAATGTCACCATGGTTGTGGCTGCAAAATGTTTTAATCAAGAAATATTTCTGTGCAAATGAGGATTCCTACTACGAACACAGAATTCAATTATACTGATCAATTCTGAGTTCATATAAAGCGTTATGACTTTTGAATGTAGTATCCTGAGTCCAAATCTGCAATAAAAAAACAAATGGAACATTTAATTAACCTAGTTTCAATGATGAAGTCTCATGACTGCGAGTAGCTACAGTAGTATAAATTTGGATCCACCCAAAATTTTAAGAATTTTTAAAACGGTATAATTTTCTCCATTGCGATGAATAACTTTCACTTCTGGTTTCTGTAAGTTTTACAGAATATACTTAAGATTATTCTAGTTTTTATAAGGAATAGTAAATTTATAGAGAGGCAATATGTATTCAATCCTATGTTTTTGATGTTTTCAGTTTAGATCACATATTATATAGGTCTTAAAATATAAGCTAGAAATACGACACCATTCTTCTTAAGTTGTTTTTCATTTCATCCAAAGCAATTGCAATAATATATTGATATTTTGTGGCCACCTAAGAAGAAGTACATGCTTAAACATAAGTAGTTGACTCAAGAACGAAAAGGAAGTATGTATGTACTTTGTACTTGAATGAAAATTACGGAAATGCATAGTAATAGATGAAGAAAGTAAATACTTTTACGATATTTTGAGGGAGTACATAATTCAATCAAATGATCATAATATATTCATCAGCATAGATAAAATTACTATTACTCATTAACCAACCATGAATCACAAGGTAGATTCGTAGTATTCTGTTTAAAAATATGAATCCCTATACGTACCGCTCACTTTTCTAAAGTAAGGCAACTTAAGGGCAGTTTTCTTAATTAAAGCAAACCGTAGCATTTACATCGGTACATTTTTCTCAGACCATCCCCAATGTCAATTATCAATGCTTAGCGATGAAATGCTATTCCTATCAGTTGAAAATTACGTATTTCCGCCGTATTTTCTCACTTCCGTTCCTTCATGCCATTGTTATTTATTTCAACAAGTATTGGCTTATGGAAACACCCTCCACAATCTCCTCTCGTTCACCGCCGTAGCCGTCGCTCTTCCGCTTCCATCGCCTCTGTTTATTCGGCGGATTCGGAACGCACCCCTTCGCCCTTTTCCATTTCCCCTCCGCAGTCATTTCTATCCATTTCCCCAAAGCGTTTCCCTCCACCATCTCATCCGCAAATCTCCCTTAAATGGCGTACGAGTGATGGGAGCCGTAGCTGACCAACGGATTAAAAATTAATTACGGAGTTTCATAGGGGTCGGAAGTTGGAGAGAAGTGGCTATGTGGAGAATTGCACCAGTGGATGTGTTGCGGTCACAGTGTTATGGTTTCGTAAAGCTTAAGCTCTTTTTTTCAGCAGTTTCCGCTCTCAACCCACGTTTTCTATTTTTACTCCCGTTTTTCCTCTTAACTTTTATGCCTCGCTTTGAATGTAATGAAGGTGTCGTTGCTTATTGTTCTGCTTGAATTTTCCTCGCAAAACTTTCACGCCTTCCTAATTTGGATTGGATTATTAAATTTAATATAACCTTTTTTCATCGGGACGGTCTTTTTCTCAATTACATGCATCGTTAGCTACGTATCTCTTACACTCCAACTCAATTCATTTTTTAAACTGCTTACAGGAGGATATTCCCTTTGAAATGTTCGGTTTCCTGCCTTGAAGTATTATTCGTGGAATTTGAACCTGGTATCGTCTGAGAAAGTAAAGACCGACGATAATAATTTTGTTTTACTATCAAATGTGGGCAACGTTTTAAGGCCCATTAATTAATTCGTAAATTAATATTAATAATTTTTTAGCTGTTCACAAATTCATTTTATGAGCAAATTCATTTATGGCATGATTTTTCGTCATTATTTTTCAGAACCAATTAAAATTCTAAAAAGGCTTAGTTGGGTGTTTATTTTACCACTAAAAAACAATATAAAACCTCCTATATTAGTTACTTTGGTTGACGTTTTAATAGACAAAGATACTCTTAATGTAATGTTAATTTACCTTGATGATACAGATTTTCTATAATTTGCTTCTTTTACTTCATTCAGCTCTCTAAATGGTATCGTAGAAGATACTGCTCTTTCATCACTCCAGTGATGTTGTTACTCTTTTTGTACCATAAGCTATTTTTTTAAGCGCGTGAATGGACTCGGTCCGAGTTCGCGTACAATATTTTATTTTTGATATGTTTCCCCTTCACTTGCGTTCACTCAGTTATTTCTTTCCTTGTTCCATAGAAAATATACCTCTTCCTTTACCCCTCGCAAATATTTCCAAAAGCCTCTCTCGTTTCCTTTTTCCATTCAAATTTAACTTCCATCGCCTCCCATCGTGACGTGGTCCACGTTTTTTTTATATTTTCAATTCCATTTCTTTCTACAAATAGTTTACCTTCCAACTTCCGCCATCTACCCTTAATATTAGACTCAATATTTATCTACGAGTTCAGTCACCTCCTACGCATATAAACCTTGGATTTTGGTGATTTGTATAGGCGTAAGATATCTTTCTTCATTTCCAATTTAGTATGCTCAAACTCCATTGCCCGTCTCTTTAATTAATACCATTCCTATTACCATATTTTGTTTGTTCTCAGATTCCTTCGTTACTTCTATACAAATATTCAAAATCTTTTAATATTTTTCCGTCATTTTCTATCTTTCCACTATATGCTAATGTCTAAAATTTTATTTTATGCTCTCTCCCAAATTTTATCATTGAGAATTCTATTTTTAAAACAATGAATGGAATTTTAATATGTTGAGATGATTGGCATAAGACCGTGCTAAAATAACATCGATAACAAAAATTGAGTACTTTTTCAAATATAAGCATTCTAAGTGAGATGATATATTTTAAACATTTCTAATTAAGTAATTAATTTTTTCATTATAAATGAATTATAATATCGTTACCACGTTCCTCTTATTCACTGCATGTATACTATGTAACCGTCATGATATTGATTATATTTAATTTGTTTTTATTCATTATTTTTAATCACGGACTCTCCTTCTATTTCCGAAATTTTAAAACGTCCTGTCGTCAAATTTGGATTGTTTTGTTAGTATGTTCTCAACATACAACAAATCGATTAAAATCATTATCATACATTAATATTATGTGTGTGAGATCGAGACTAACATCTTCTTTTCCATCAAATCCATCGTTAATGTCCTATAGATCCAATTATGAAATTAGAATAAAAACCAATTTAAGTGGAAATAGAATAGGAAAAAAATGTGTACTCTCTTTGTAAAAACTCACAATCATTTTTTAGCTATAACATGATCGATTCTCCGAGTCAAAGGCCACTTCTACCCCTAAAGCATAGATGCTTTCTGACGGACAAATTAAAAACAGTTGCGAGACATTTCCATTCTTCTCTTTTTTTAACATGAGGAACGTGGAAATCGTGAAAAAAATTCGAGAAAAGAACCCAAAATCCTCCATCTCTTCGATACAGAACAGCGTGGTCCGTCGAGGAATAATTTTTCATCCCTACCGCCGGTTTGTTGCGTACAGCTGTCTCACCCTACTCCTCTCAGTGTCCCCCTTCCCTCCACGTTTTTCTTTTTACTCTTACTCATACCCCTTCGCCCCCAACTTTACCCTCTCTCCTCCACTCTCGGAAAGCCCAACTCCTCTCCCTGACGTTGTCTCGGTGACGCTAATTGGACAGCATCCCGAAGGAAAAATGACTAATTTGAGTAAAGGAGATAACGAGAAGTGCTCTGGTGGAGAGGGTCGAGAGGAAGGAAGAGCGGAAAGAATAGAGGCACTCGCAACTCCTCTTCCGGCTCGTGTAATTTATTTTGGTTAAAGGATATTTTTCCGCGGAACGATAGCCTTTCTCTTTACCTGTCGCGGCCTCGGAGGAAGTGACAAAAAATAACGTCGACTGGAATTTGTCGAATTTTTTTGTTTCTGCGGCCCGGATGCCCACTTTAATTTTTTGCTTAAGCTCCCCTCTCCGTAGCTACCAGTTTTTCCGGATGTTTTCGTTTTTCTTCATTAAATTTGCGAATTCGTGCTTCTTATTTCAATAACTTAAGCTGCTCTGTGGAGGTTTCAAAGAATGGAAACAGGGTTGTTTAACTATTGCGTCAATCTTTCTACTCAAGAAGATGTTGCGCAAAATACGAAATTTTTTCGAAGAATATGCTCTAAAGTAATTGTATTTTTGTATTTTTGTAGCTTTGTCTTCTGGTTTCGCAAGACTTTTCCGCGAATAAGAAAGTTCTATTTTAATAGGCTATGAAGTTACATTGTTTCGATTCTATGGAGAAAGTCCCTGCCAGCCATATTTATGAAAAATATCCATATGGATTTAAAAATATAAATCGTTAATAATTGAGTGGTTTGTTTTTAAAACGAGTAATATTTAATGGAATGAGAATAATTGTATGTCCTAGGTTGGATAATAAATCCAAATCAAATAATGTATGTATGAATATTCTTCCAGAAAATATTTTTTAATTGAACTTATTTTCCTAGAATACGAGTTCGGTGTAATGTTTCGTATATTATCGTTTTATAAAAAATAGCAAAGTATTTTATATCATGAATAAATTCAGTTATTCAATGTGTGGAGATAAAGATGCGTCTTCAGGAAAATTTATACAGATAAAATCGTGAAAAAACTTGTCAGAATACATTGAAATGAACATCTATAAGACTCCGCTGAAATGTCACGTAGCATAGATGTTCTACAAATTATATAATTTGTAAAATATACCTAATTATAGCGAATAGTTTTTCAAATCTTCGTCAATGCGAAGATAGCGAACCCCAATATTGGTTAGCTTTCTACAGTGAATGCTGTTTCAATAACATTTCGATTAATGGATATGCGAAACCTCGCAATTTTATGCAAATCAAGAACCTCACACCTTTAGACTGGAAGGATTCCTAAGGAAAAATAATGTCCCAAATAAATCTCCAGTGAGAGCGTCAGGGTCATTTGCGACAAGCTTCCAGAGGAGAAACAAACACCCGAAAGGAGTGTACCGACGTGAAAAGGAGCGCGCCGCTTCCTCCGCCAAGGAATGAATTAATACCCATAATTCAGTCCTTTCCCCCGCAAAACCAACGCCCATACACTCCTAGATCGACTCGCACCGGCCGTGGGATTTGGCCGCAGTCGGGCTCACAACATGGGACAGTCCCTCGGTGCGGCCATTAGCGGTTCCCCGCTACGCCTGACATATAGACCGCCGCGCCAACGCCGATGCCAATTGTGCGTGCAACTCCCTCCGCCACCCGCGTCGCTTCCGCCAACCTCACCCACGCCCTTCTGCCAACAAACACGCCGCCCCACGCTCGCCCACACCGTCGTTAGAAGAGTGCCCTCGACATTGTCTTCTAACAATGCGACGCGGCGTAACAGAGCGTGGTGCCGTCGTCAAAAATGAGTGAAGTAGTCGGGGGTCTTGGAGGCTAAGACAGACATTGGGAGCAGTAGGAGATGAGGAACACAGACGAAGAGAGGAGAGATAAATATAAATATGATGAGGAATGAGAAAAGAAAGAGAAGGTGGAATAGTTTTAAGGTAATAAAAATAGGTCTTTGTTCGGGTTGTATTGAGGCTAGGAAGTCTTGTTTTCTATTCATACCTCATTAAATTTCGTCAATAATCCCATGAATAGATATTGATTTTTCAAGTATATATTTCTCAGTATCCTAGCAAGCATCCATTTATTAGAGAATTAGGAAATGAGAGTATGAATGGACGAAGATATACAACCATCCCTGACCAGGAAAATATAAAATAGGCGGGACTCATACCCAGGAGGTTGATAGGCTAGTATGCTAACCAGTCCGAGCCTCCGAGGTCAGCAATTTTATCTTTATTACCTTTGAAAAATACATTAACATGGGTAATTAGAGGTAGGAAGTAAATTGCTAAACAGAACAGGAATAACATTATGTAGCGTACAATGAAGGCACGGAATGGTACTGTGGGAAATAATAGAATACCTTCCCGGAAAGTGGGAGTCCTGGGTTTGAGTCCCAGTCATTGCTATTTTTCACATTTGTTATTCCTTAAAAATAGAAAAATTACTCTGAGTTTATGGTAGATGTGGGTGATTGTTTTGATGTTGTATGATTTTATTTAATGAAAGATAAAGCAAAAGATAAAGAGCGTAATGCTTACACTATATAATAAGTTTCAGCTACATGTAATCTGAGGGAAGTGAATGTTTCCATAAATATAATTTTGACCAACAAGAAAAAGATATAGCAGAGTATCAATCAGAAGGAACCTAGTCCAAAAGAAAAAGGTAATTGCATTAAGTACTTCTGAATGTTGGGATACAATGGGTATGAAGGATTTGGGAAATATATGTATTAACGGAGCTAGTCAAGTTGAAAAATAAATTAGAACAAGCGAGTCCTCAGGTCTTTCGTCGGTATTTTTGGCCAGAACACGTTTCGTTCTCTTGCCGGAAATTGGCACGGATTTTTCGGAGTGCTCGTTTTACGTCCCAAAGAAATATAAAACTATTAATAAGCGATCTTCTCTTCGGGAAATTTTTCCAAAGGTTTTGGCTCGGGTAAAGCAAACCAAGAAAATGTCTCCGCTGAAATGTTTTCTTTTGCTCGAGTCCGCTCATTCCTGACGATTCTAGAATCAATTTGCTGTGGGAACGATTTTTAAAAACAACATTTTCCCAGACGGAAATGTCCAGCTGGACTATTTCGTCCCTTAAACATGGTATTCGCCAACCGAAACGTCGTTTGCACCGAAAGGGTTGTCATTGCACCGGAAGCCTAAAAATACTGTTGTCATGTTCTTGTCCAGCCGGTCTAGCCCAAGCGTACATTGATTTATGCGTGTTCCCGCCGTGAAAAAATCTATTTCGCTTGTAATCCCTTGTAGCTGTGTTCGTCACGGTCGTTTACCGTCGACGGAAACCACGAATTACGGTGTCAATTAGTACGCAAGGAAATGAGAGCACAAAGATTTCTGAGACTCAGATGTTGATGAGGTTATCAAAAAGATTAGACCGATTCCCAAGTAATTTATAAGAAACACGAAAATAACTTGATTTTATGAATTATATCCGCGGTTTTTGCTGTTTTTGAAGGTTTTAGGTTTCGAATTACGTTGGATTCTGTTCACTCCCTCCGTTATTTAGAAACTAGGCGGTACATTTTTACAATAACCAAAATAAAGTAGTAGAATAGGATATGGGTGAGTATAATATTGAGAATTTGAGTACAATACTGATGAAAGAGTAACTTGCAATAACGGGAAAAGACAACGGGATGAGGAGGCAAAAGATATTCAATTGAAATTAAGGTGCCTCGACTGCTGAGGTAATTTTGGCAAAAGATATTAGATGAAATGGAGGGCGACATGAGTCATCAAGGAATAAAGAATAAGAAGTAGGAAAAGAAGGGAATTTTGGGATTATTACCTAACATAATTAACATACTGAAAGTTAGTTTATCACTATGGCATTATGATAATTTTTATCCAGATATATAGTGCGAAATAGTCATTCGCGCATACCGACAGTTGTATCTCTCGGCGGTCGATAAAGGAAATTAATATTTGTTGGATATGAAAAAGGTGTACCGAAATAAATAAGGTCTAGGAAAAGACGGAAAATCGTCGAGGATGGAAGAATTTTGCCTTCGCGTCTGTAATGACAAGTAAAAATTTGATTTCTGTCGATAATTTCCGTTATGAAAGCCATTATGCGTTCATTATTTAATGTTTTCGGAGAAGTTCGGACGGAATTGAAATTGTAAAAATCCTCATCAGATACTCAAATGCTAACACTTTGCACGTTACTTAAATTAAGTAATAGTAAATATATTATATTGTCAGGTCACAATGAAATGGGCCCTCTTAAAATTGGCTTTCCCCATTGGAATATGTATAACATTAATGATATACTTTTTTTTATAAAAGCGATGATTGTGCTCATGATGGGGTCAAATATTTAATTGGATATCATTATCCATTCAAGGATAACAAGAGATTCTTTCACTCGATGCTCCAGCCAATATTGAAGCACTCTTGCGGGTTAATGTAAATGGAAAAGCAATTTAATAATAGATAATTACCGACTTTTTCTTAATTTTGATTGATTCACTCACTGCAAAACCTCATCCGTTATTAAGGGCACAAAAATTACGACCATGAAGTAATTAAAATTTAATCGGCATCGTTAAATCCATAGTTGCAAGCACTATACAGGTACTTTATAGTTGGGTAATGACGCAACACGTTACAAAGGAAAACACCTATTTCACGCACGCAGGTTTCTATTAAACAATCCAAATAATGTAACACGCCAAGTTTTGATTAAAGGATTAATTAAATACGTCGACGCCAACTCAACCGCACGGTTTGAATCTATTTAATTCACGCAGATAAAGCAAAACTCGTTTTGACCAAACACAGTTTACAATTTAATCTCCGTAAATGGGGAATTTCTGCTGCGTTTTATTGCGTAATTATCCTTTGAGCCAACAATTTCACCAGCACGTCTCTTGCAGACGCAACAAAATGAACTTGCGGCCAAGCGTCTGAATTCGCTATGGAATTAACTACGATTAAAACTACAATAGTTCATTTTTCTAAATCCTGATAAACATTTCGCTCCTAAACTTTGATTTTATTAAACTCATTACGGAATCATTTCATCCGAGAATCGTTTAGGAATTCTATTTTCCCTCGCCGCTGAGGATTTAATTCCTATTTGAAGGCCTCCCGGAAACCGTTTCCCATCTTCTCGCTTGGTGATTAATGCTTCCAATAGCTTCCCGCACGCACTCCGCTAACACGTCGCTCACCTAAAACACTGCTCGAATAATCCAACGCACAGCACACGCTACCCAGATTTTAAGCCCTTCCGCGATCAAACCGACATTTCCGGCTCCGGGGGGGGAGAGAAAGGGGTTGGATGGGGCGTTGGATGGATGTGGCGGACTCGCTAGTCCCAGCAGCATCGCCAAATTAAAGACGGATTTACCACCCCGTGGGAGATAGAGATGGGCGGGCTTTGTGCAATACGCATGCAGTTCCTGCTGCAGGAGTAGAATGGGGCGGCTAGAGGAAATATGCGGACTCAACCCCACCTAGCGATCGCGGGTACGAACTACGGCTCCTCCGCGGTCGGGTAAATGCCGCGTGGCTAATCTCCGTAACGTTGGACCGGAAGCGCAGGGAGGTCTACGGGGAGGTCCTCGATCAAATTCCTTTCCCCTGCTGCTCTTAGGACTTCTCCCAAAGGCCCTTTATCTCCTCCCTCACATCTCTCCGATGTGTGCCACTGATGTCGGATAGTAGTAATGTGGCACAGTAGTGCAGCGATTATGCTCTATAGAATGGAATGCTAGGACATTAACTACACCATTTGCTCAGGATGGGAGCATACATAATGGATATCTTGGTACTTTTCAAGTTATAATTTACTGCATCCTTTCGTGCAAATTATCTACCTCCAGATGCCCTCTTGTGGATAACTAGAAAACAGTTATGAGGTATTGTACTCGTATGTCATAAAAATTCCATACATCAGTTATAAAAGAAAAAAAAAGCTTGAATACTCTTTGGGAAAGTATTAAATAATTTGTATCCTTAAAGACTATTTTATTAGTACAATTTTCTTTGAGTATACTTAATATACAATGCATTCTATATATTAAAGTCCACATGTGTACATTTTTATTAGTATACTTTTCTTAACCCAAGCAAGATTATTTTATGGGCATAGACAATTCAACCCAACCACACTTATAATATGGTAACATACAGCTGTGGGGCAATAGTTTAAAAAAAACATGGTGGTAGATCACGTGCTGGTTGATCACATATTTGAAGAGTACCGATATCTCTCTCACTTCCATCATAAGCAACCATAAACATCCATACCTCCTTGATACTGTCAGTCCCTGGACGCAAGACAGATTTCCGGTCGGGTAACCCTCCCCCAATTTAACCAACTCTCCGCGCTGAGCTCTATCGGGGATGAGAAGATGAGTATTTAACGGTTAAGCGAATTTTATTTCGATTTTTTTCTTCAAATCCCCTCGCCGCTTTCCGCTTCCCTCTCGTCGATTTAATCTGCGATTTCCTCGCGGAGATGTAGCGCGTGTTGTCACGTAGAGCGTGTTTTGTTTTATCCGGTTTCCGCTCTTTTTCGAATTTTCTTTCGCGATTTTTTTCTGAAGGCATTTTGTTCACGGATTAGTGAGAAGGCTGTTTTTTCTCGATTCAAGTTTCGTTCCTTTTTTCGCTCTATTCTTTCTCGGAAAGAGCGATGTTGGTTCTGTTTAATACGATTTGCAATTTTGTTGGTGTAGCGATTCAATCCCAGCCATTGAAAAAACAAATGCGTTTCTACGATGCCGTTACAAAAATGGTATCTTCTATATGTTTCGTCTACGAGCGTAGAATTGTATTGCATGCCGTTTCTTTTCGCTAAAACGTGATCGGACGATTATTTTCACATCTGATTGTCGCTAATGACTCCTCATACTAGGATGAAAATGGGACACTTTTGTTATACTTTGAATTTCCAGAAATACAAGGCCGAGTCCAATTAAAAAGAATTCGTGCTTTGGAAGTCTTTGAAAGAATGCAAATAATGGGAATAATAAATCATTTTAATATAATTTCAATTATAATGAAATAATGTATGTAGATATATTATAATCAATATTATATAATCGTAATTATAATTAATAATACTACGTAATGTGATGCAGTAAAATATATATCCCGTAGTCGAAGATTATATCTTATATCATGAAACAGGTTGGCATCCAATTGAAAAAACATATAATTTTCAATACCAGTTTCTTAGTTCAAGGATATACAAAACGATAACTATATTCTATAAATTATCAATGAACTTGGCTAATTTTCAAATTTTAATTCCAACTTTACTTTCTGATGAATTATATTTTACACCAAAGTGTTTTAGAAAAGTAAAACCTCATGTTCAGCAATCTATAACACTGGGAAACGATTTCCAGTTAATGAGTTTAGATTAAGGTATTAAGGTTTTGTCATCCGTGATTAATCCAAACTGTTGACTTTAAATTGTAAAAGTATGATGTTAAATAATTTGTAAATGTTGAAACATGTCCATTGTAATGTTAATAGTTAATATCCTAAATGCTGGAATAAACTTAGATCATTATCCGATGATTACCTCATAGTACAAATTGTGACTAAATTTCATATTTATGTGTAAAATATACGTATACATAACATTATCTTATAAACTTCACCTATGTATAATAACATATAAACGTTATAATTTCAGGTCCTTGTACGACAACAACATCCAGTCGCTGGCAAATGGAACATTCGGTTCGCTGAAGAGCATCCAAACTCTGTGAGTACAGATGATATTTTCTTATGCTTCATGTTTTCAGATAATAAAAATGACTCAACGTTCGCATTCTCCAATTTGAGATATTTTCTACTCTTATATTTGCGGGAGTCCTCGAGGAGTCGATAATAATTGGAATTATAACTCATTATGAGGCATTTTGCGTTTTTGTGTGAAATCCTCGTATTTTATCACAGAAATTTCAATAAAATCGCAGAATTTTTAAAAATTTAATGGAAAAGTCTATATATTCGTAACCGAATTAAAATTCTTTCCGTAATATAACGGTACATTTAGACAGTGTTGGTGGAAAAATCCAAAATCAACGATCGCTTAATCGAACCTTACGTTACCAATCATAGCCATTAGGGTTCTCTACCTCGAATCCGTTTTTACTTCCTTATTTTATGCCTTGTATCTTCTCATATCTTATTTTTAGCTTGCCAATGTCTAGATTCACCTTCCAGACAGTTCATACATGGCACCTATTCTCCCACCTACATCCCCTTTCATCAGCCCTTTCCCCATTCCATCCCTTTCTTTTCATCCTCACCGTCTTATTTTAGTCTTCACCACACCACTCACAAATCCGCCTCCTTGGTTTCTGATGTGCCACAGATTCTTAACACATCATAAGGTCTTCGCAACCGTTTTCTTTACGCGAAAGAAACGGGGAAGTGGAGAGTAATAGGCGATAAGAATAATTGGAAGACAAGTGAATGGCGGTGTCCGATTCTGTTAATCCCACCCCGAGAAAGGGATAGTCGTCACCTTTTGCGTTCGTAGCGCCTCGGCGGTGTCAGCAGCGAGTAAAATGTCGCGCATTGGAAAAAGTGGATCATCAACAGTTGGGAGACCACCATAGCAGAGGTGTCACGGGTTTAAAACGAGAAAAACGCTCATGGAATCGCGACGTCTCGCGTGGGGTCGGACGTTGGGAAATGAGACGCCAAAGATAATTGCCTTGACGTGTTGAGATGAAGTATTGCGTGGAGGCGTCGGCTCCTGTCCTCCCTTTTTATTTTTTCCCACGGTGAGGGGGCGGTTGTTTGTTCGGCGCTAATAATTCACACCATGTAATTTCACCTTTAGGGCCACTCAGGGCACTCGATGATGCGTCACTCGATACGATTAAAATTTGCTGCGGAAAATAGTAACCTAACCGTAACATGGCGGTATTTCTCGTGTTCCTCAATGGTACCCTGAGAAGCATTTCAGTCCAATTCTGTAAACTAGAGGTGGCTTATTTTAATAGACGAATTGAGTAATCATACCTCAACAATGACTAACTGGATAGGTAAACCCTACTTTTTCATGTTTCAGTCTATCTCAATTTTTAACTGGTATTGAGTATCTTGCGACGCATCCGTGTTTATAATTAATTTCCGTAAAATGTATAGCCTAAACTCAGTTCCTCACTGTATAGATTGATATTTGATCGTAAATAATAGCATGTAGATACTACCACACAATGATGTATAATAATCACGGAAGGCGTTGTCTCTCGTACATTGGTGGAAATCAATGCTAAAGCTTACGAAGTAGTCTTACGTTCTGCCCTTTATATGATGAAGGCCAATATAACATAGATATCGTGTACTTAACCAAATATCCGCGAATAAATTGATGCATTGTATAATAGTAACGATTTTTCCTGGTATAGCTATATAAACTTGATGAAATTGGCCATGAAAAGGACAGAAGAATGCATACATAAAAAGTTTTATGTTTACTAATAAGTATTTGGAATGTACTCGTAACTTCAATTTCTACCTGATTCTAGTCGTGTTTATTTATATAAAATTACTTGCACTCAGACAGATTAGCAAGTAAAAAATCATCACTGTTCATGCTGAATGTTCCTTTGGCGATTTCCTATAACACGCCGCCCAAATTAAAGGTTACGTTAAAATTAAATTCATGAAAGCCAATATATTCCTTGAATAGTCGTGACTGCAGTGGCCATTCCAATCATAAAACCAATGGTTCCCTTTTCATATGAAACCGAAAGCAATTAAATGGTAGATTTAATCTCTGATTGTGGGTATAGCGTTCCAATTTCTTTACCACTTCATCACGAGAAAATCGGGCGGTCCGATTTCTTTGAGCACCTTTTCCTTCGCGTGCAAGAAAAGAATTCACGCTGCCGCCTACGTAAAAATTAGAAACCTTTTCCTTCGCTTGCGCATTCCATATGCTCACCCTTATTTTTGCTTCTCGTTGCACCATCTGCTTCGAATTACTCTTTCCTTGAGATTTTATGTGTATCTTTCCCTCTCTATCGCACCTTACAAAAAAAGACCCACCCATTTCCCTACTGTCTTCCATTTGTCTTTATTCTTCATCTCATTTAGCCACTCCTCAGAGAAGGAAGATAAATAGACATACGGATCCTTCGCTTCGTGTGTGCTCTTTTAATTACTGGACAATTCTCGATAATTCTTCCTGGGTCCACCAGATGGCTACCTTCCTTCCCTTTGCTTGGTAACTAGGTTTATCTTCCGCTTTTGGTTTTCGAATTATTCCACAGATATTAAGATTCGACGCATTCCGTTTCGAGTTTACATATTTACCGTTTACAAATTCACCTATTCAGTATACGGCATGCAACCATTTCTTAGTATAAAAGAAAAGCAAGGGAATAGAAAACCCAGTATTAGAATAGTAATATTTTCTCCCTAAAAATATATATTGGGTAAGAGAATTTATCTAGCTATATTAAACTTATTTAGGATTTTTATTTTCCTTTTTTATTTTCCAAGGCCGTCTTTTTTATGTTTAAATTGTTGTTCCAATACATGGAGGAAAGACTTGGAGTGAACATTTGTTTGTATGCTTGAAATATAATCGTAGGTAAGCCATAATAATGTCTGGATATTATTTCGCAGATTCTGAGAATAGTTACTTTTTCTCGGATATATCCGATTTAGATTTAGTTGTTTAAATAAATTATTTCTATTTTTAAAACTGGTTTTCGTGAATGCGGTATCTGGCGCTATTTCCCGTAAAATATAAAAGTTATGCAGTATTTATAGCATACGTCATGACCATAATTGTATAACTGGGTTCTATTTCCTAGGACTACTCCGAAGACTCATCCCAGGAGAACCGTTACACAAATGCTAATGATAGCTAGAGATGTAGTGGTTCTGGGAATATTGGAACCTTAAAGACAAAAGTATTTAATGGCAAAGGAAAAATCCAAATTTTTACGATAGACTAAGGAGAATTTCAGATGATGTAGGATTTTTTAATGAACGATTTAAAGTAATATAGGAAATAAAAAAGTAACCATGAACTAGTTTTTCTACTAACATAAATAATAAGGAATTCCAATAGAATATCATTTTATTCTAAATATTGACGTTTTCTTCTTAGTGTATTGAATTTTCGCTCCATTAGATGCTTTGTGTGCCCTCTAGAATATTTGGAGAACAATTAATAGGAAGATAAACGCATCTTTACCATAATCAATATGAACAGGACCTCTTTAATCTCCTTCTCCTTTAACCTCAATATTGATCCCTATTTGTTTTAACTCATTCAATTTTAGTGTTACATCTCGTACTCAGCACACTGTCAAAATGTTGAGTCCCAAAAATGTATGAATGTTGGTAAGATACTCTTTTCCGCTCTCTTTTATGGAAAAACTTTCTTATACGCCGCTCAAAATTCAGTTTGAAAAAACAGCTCCCGCGCTTTGGAAGAACTCTCTGGAAACCCAATCACTTAGCCTTATCACGGATTTTCTTCCTCTTCAAACGCTTCTTGAGCGTTTTTTGAACGGGAACAAAATGTTATGCAAATCCATCCTTCCACTCTCCGCAGAAAAAATTACAAAAACCTTAGGAGGAAAATAGACCCAATTAGACGTATCGAGCCGGAAAGGTGGAAAGATGGAGCGATAAATAGGCAGGGAAAAAGACAAGAGGAAAGCAAGCATAAAAACGAGGTGTGGGAGGCGAGGGAGGGAGACAAACCGGTAGGGGAAGGTGAGGAGAAAAGAGTGATAAAGGTAGGAAGGGAGAAGGAGTTGAGGAAGGAGAGGGAGGAAGCCAGTAGGGCATGGAAGCGGTCCTGGACCACAGCGGCGACCTCGAGACAAAGGAAGGCGTCGGGCGCCAGGAGCGTCCGCCCATTGGCCCGTTGGCAGAACAGGAAGGCGACTTATATCTCAAACACGAAAGGATAAGAGTGGGGCAGTCCATAAAGAGAGAGATCGATGATTTGAAATGGAGGGGATGTTGTATGCGAAGGGATGCGTGAGTCGACGGTGAAAGAGGGTAGCGCGTGCAAGAGAGCTGAAAGTTGCACGAGGATTTAGGGAGGAGCAGGAAGTGCTTGCTCTGTAAATAAGGGTTTTCAGATCCGAAAGAGCGGAGTTGAAAGAGTAAGATGCGTGATAATGCGCAGATGAGATATTCGCTATTGCCTCGTAACCGAATGAAGGACGTGGTAAGTATTCGGTGCACGTCCTCAGTGTCTTATCATTCAACGTAGACACACGTGTTTCATGCTGTATTACCTCGTGATAAGGTAACTGGATGGAATTTCAAGCACGCTTTGGCGAAAAATATATCTTCCTTAATCCGTCCATGGGATATCTAAACGTTTATCAGGTTCGCAACATAATTCTCGGTTGTTAATACCTTAGCGTATTCGCGCTTTGTTAGAAAAGGTAACCGCTGACGGAATAGACGTAAATCATGCCACATCATCATCACGCATTCTCTAAACACAGTACGGTGAAAATGTAAATCGTATTTCGCATAGCGTACATTCCGTCCACACCCATTAGTTTAACATTAAGCCTGTATAATCCTCTCAATATTGGTCGAATAATTGTATATGTTTTTGTTACTCACTTATATTTAATTGCATTGTGTTAGAAATTCGATTGCAGATCTCATCCGATAATAGGCCATGTAAGTGTAGATAAATGTAAATACAGTGTAAGCAAACCTTAAAGTTCAAGTTCAAACTTATAATTTTTTGCTCATTTGTCTTTATGTGCTCGCTTTGGATAAAACCCATTCTTACAAGAGGTATTGGAAGGTCATATTTATATTTATTAAATACCCCTGACGAATCAGAGAATGATTAACATGTTTGCCATTTTATTTTAATGGGATAAAATAATTCTCCAAATATTTTTCCTATATCCTGGTAGCTGTGTTCGTCACGGTCGTTTACCGTCGACGGAAACCACGAATTACGGTGTCAATTAGTACGCAAGGAAATGAGAGCACANTATATATATATATATACATACACCATCAATACCCCTGTCTGTAGACTGTAATTATTTAATCTTTAAATCTCTTTCATCTCCGAGTATATGTCAATATCTTTGCAATGATTACTATTTTAAATTCTTTCATGCGTCATTGGTCGCTCAAGAATCGTTTATATTTTCCATGTTCGTCTTAAGTTAGAGGTAACAGATTCGGATGACAATCGAATATCCATTATGTTTCGGCGCACCTAAGTGGTCAATGCTCACCGATGCATAAAACGATGGGACAAGTCAATTGGAGCCGTGACCATATTGGGACACACTTTGGAGACCCGAGATAACATCTCCAGTCTCGCCTCACAGTGACAGTAGCTTATGCCTCTTGTTTTTTAATCCGAATTCTGTCACACTAATTGAGAAAATTTGCGTACGCGCCGACCTCTCCTATCAACATCAGCCGTCCCTTGTATTTATTCCTGGAAACGGTCGGAAAAAACGTTGTCATCCAAAGTGTGTTCTCATTCCCTGTATCCATTTTCTCTAGTGTGTTCCTCTAATTGGAAACTCGCCCGTTCTCCGAAAAAAACGTCGGAATCGATTGGGTCATCAAGAGAGGGGGGAAAGTCATTCTTTTATGCGTGGGTGGCCTATTGTTCGTCTCCTCAAAGCTGCCATCTGGGAGCAGATTTGCGTGAAAGATTGTACGTGTGTCGGCTTGAAATTGGTGACAGGAGGATGGGGCCCAGAGTAATTGAAAGAGGGATACCACTGCGTGCTCGTGACCCACACTTTTTAATGCGATTCTTTAAGCTTTCTTTCCATTCCTTTATACGAGTTTCATTTAGAAAGATATTATGACCGATCTTCCATTCATCTGTTCTTTTAAACTCTTAAATGCTCAAATGTTAGCATTTTTTGCTTAAAAGTTGCGAAGTTTTCACTGCACATATTTTAGTTTATTAATTTCTTAGTTCCCCCGCAAAGAGCCATTCGTAGAACAATCACTATTGAAGTTCCAAAAATAAACGACCTCATTCTCGATTCCCTAACCGGAAAAATCCCGGTTTGCCCGGGTATAACCCAAGACCGTGGCATAGGTAGAACAGCATACTAACTATCCAATCAAATTTTAAAATTTTAATGTCTTGTTTAAATCAGCTTTTTTAATTCAAACAACTCGTAATTGAAAATGTAAAACATTGAAAACTTTTACGTTCAAATTTACTCATATAAAGAGTTCACATATATATTCACAAACGAGGAAAATACAGTTAAAAGCGTCTTTAGTTCAACAGAGAAACTTCAAGGTTACTCTGTGCCATGAAAATTAAGGTTAGATGACTCGTTTGAATATCAAAACCTCGGTCACATTTCCCTCGCTTTGTTTCGGTACCTCAAACATAAGTTGAGGAGACGTCCTTATTCTGCATCAACGTACTGCCAATCTTTTACCTTCCTTCTCGATCCATCTTCCTCTTTTTTCGTCCTTTATTTCCTCTCTTTGACATGACCATCTTCTTATCCTTCTCCTTCAATGTCCTGTCACTTTCATCTCTGCCAACAGCCGCTCCATCCCTCTATACCTTATTCTACTGATTTTTTCCTTTGTTTCTTCCTCCCTTTTCTTATCGGCTATTCCTTTTTTCCTTGCGAGTCCTACCTTTTGTTCCTTCTCTATCCCTCATTGAAGACTTTTGAAATTTTTTTCACTTATCTTTGTGCAGGTAATATGCAGATGACATCGCCTCAGTCGAGGTTATTCTTTCATAGGATCCGCTCTATGATAGAACTTATTAAAACGTTTTGAGTTTCGTCTTAGTTAAAAGTAATTTTATTTAAACAGTCTAGTAATTATAGCTTATAGATTGTATGTCCGTACGTAGCTTAGTTTTTTTAAACCCGCCGAAAATAAAACTTGAAGGGATTTACGGTAACGATACGGCACGGTTCATGGAAGGGCGGTTAATAACTGTCTGTTTAGTCAATCAAGCACCTGACAATGCAACCCAGAAACACTGGATAATATTGTTTTCAACTTGTATTTTTCAGTGGGAGCGAAATTTATAGAAATATATTTGATAGGAGAGTCTATTGTTTTGGAAATAAATGTATCATGGTTAATCTTAACAGTAAATTAGTTTTTGCTAATTCTAGAGAAATTTGGCCCTGTATTGATATGAAAATATCGTTTATTCGATTCAGGAAGAATTTTGATTTCACAGACTCGCATCAATTCTGAAACTCAAGACTGATACTTTATTGTTAGTTTCATATAAGTCTTCTGATTACCAGAATTTAACTTGCTAACCTCGTTTAAGATTCCCGGTTAGAGTTTTCTTACAGCAGGTACATACTTTACGTTGATTTTTAACTCAAATTTTATGGTTAGTTGATTTAATTTGCAGAAATAAGACTAAAATTTTTATTTGAAGTATTGAGTTTAAGATTCGAGTGCATATTTACATAAATCATTTCCTGTGTGATTATATCAAAATAAGATTGCTTGTGTGGAAACATAACTTTCTTAAGTTCCCTTTACCAATTAAATCCTAGTTTTCATAGCCACCGAATCTCATTACGGTATATTATCGTGATTTAATCTTTTTCAAAAACAGTGTCCCCTACGTTGTTCGAGACCTTCGCAGGGAATTCGTCGATTTTTACTCTTAAATATAGTTTCCACGCGCGAGTGCGAACGGTCGACGGAAAATATAAAAGCGGAGCATTAAGTAATTGAACTTGATAACGTGCGCCGCGTTTTAATGGAGTAGACGCGCCACACGCATCGAAAATTCCGCTTTTTCCCGCACTTAATTTTCCTCGGCGGCGGAGCATCGAGAGACAAAACCAGAAACGTGCATCATCCGATTTTTTCCTCCCGTAAATTTTTTTCCGCTTTAGATCGCCTCATTTTTTCCTTCCCCTCGCACGGTCTCTTCCATTGGTGAAAGTAGGGCCCTTTTGCTTTATATGGCGAGCGAATGGGGTTTTATGCTCCTTGCTCGTTTTTTTCACTCCTGCTTTTTTCAAGATTTCATCTCAGCCGACCTCTATCATCAACCCGTTTTCCGTCTTTTTTGTCGCTTTACCCCTCCTCGTGACAGTTTTTTGTTATTCCTCAATTTCATTTTTTTTGCCCTAGTGGCTCGTAAATACTCGCGAGAAGATGTTTCATGCAAGCGAACCGCCGCTGAGGCAGTCACGGCGTCCTTGGTCGGCCGTAGCGGCTCAAGTGGAAATGAAATAAAAATAAGTCCAGAGATCAGAGAGAGAACAATGATGTGGACCAATGACTGATGTGTCGATCGATGTCTTTGATAGAACAACATCCCGTCCCTCGCTCGCTCTTCCGCCCGGCTATGCTGTCTTTTTTGGTCTATCCAGTCCGGCGTGAAAATGTATTACGACTGGGCTACCGTGCTAGATGACGACAAGGTGAGGGTGGTCGTCTCTGCAAAGGACGGTTAAGATAAAGGCCGTGTGTATAATTAATGGGGAAAAACAGTTGAAGTACATGTAGCAAGCTCATGTAGCTCATTTCACACTGTTGCGATTTTCCCATGTAGCTCAGAAAGAAAGTAAATTAAGCAAAGGAAAGGTTGCATTCAAATCTCAGTAACCTACCCGAATAAAACCGAGGCAAGGGTTATCAAAAACTTTTTTTCTAAAAGTAAGCTTAAATTTAAGCCCTGAGTGGAACGAAATTGTTTTTAATTAGGTACCTATATGTAGTACATACACATTCCCTTTACAAAAATTATCGATTTCTAAAAAGGAATCTACGTTTAGGAGACAAATTGCGTTAACTCTAATAAATTAAGGTAATTCTGCAGTGTTTATTCAGTGATGTTAGTTTTTAATTTTTATGTACTCACAAGAGTAACGTAATTCTCGTGTTTTGTAGATTACACCCTTAGGAGAGTTTAAAAAATTACTTTTCGTGAGTTAAAGTCTTTAAGAACCGAATTTCTTACGTTATTAAAAGATACAATGTGTACATTTAGTTTATTAATGTCTAATGCGTTTCCAAAATGTGAACTACGTTCACCTGATGGTTGTTACAAGAATTCGAAAGCAATTCCGATTAAAGGGAAGTATAGCTAAATTCATCCATGTAGAAAATTAGATATTAATGTAATGGAAAATAAATTGATGAAAAAAGGAGACTGAAAGTGGGCAGAGTAAGTTTTGCGGAGGAAATAAAGCTGTTGATTGGATCGATAGCTGTAAGTAAAGCTACAGCAAATAGTAACTCTTTCTAAGTTCTTATGTTGCGAGCATTTACGATTACATCGCGCTGAGAATATCCATCTGCATTCGATCAAATGAAAGACAGTGCCAATCCGTTCCTCCTCAGTTTTAGATATTAAGACGTTACGCTTTCCGCATGTCTTTTTTCTTCTTTTTCTTCTTGAGTACATGAACGAGGCCGCAAAGGAATGTAATGTCGTCTGAATACTTTTTGCGAAGACGGTCCGAAACTTTTTATCGGTTTCCACGACTCGATTAAGGGGGCGTTTGCACGTATCTTGGATCATGCATGTATCTACTAAAAGTGGGTGCGAGGGACTTGCAATTTTACCGACTTCGAAGGCGATTAATCACGGAGAGCCTTTTAGACCGATCGAGGCGAGTCTCCCCCACAGTTAATCGCTTTTACGTGCCATATTCCGGAATGAGTAATGTAACTGCGTCGTAAACGCGTGAGCTCTGTGTATAGATTCTGGAAATTTAACATCTATTTCCGCAAGAAAATTGATTTTGGCACTGGAATTTCTTTGTATGGGATATTTTAGAAGAGTTAGTTTTTATTAATTTGGTTTCGAGAATAAACGTTTGTTATGATGGATAAATTCTAGGTATCCATCCGAATCCTTATGAATTTTCTCGAAAATTCCTCGAGTAAAAAGATATTAACTTATTCGCTAGCAAAGAAACCAAGCAGATAATCAGCCTTTTAAAAGCGATGTCAAATTAACAAATGTGCTCATTATATTACAAAGATATTCAGCGATTGTTATTTTGAAATGTTGAACTTTTATTTAAAAGCTTGTCTATGTATCTCTTAAGATCGAATCCATGTGAAAACTATAGGGATAGTGTATGCCATAAAAAAGTCCTTAATTTTCATTGCACATTTTTAATTATTTATCGCAAAAATAATTAATTAATCCCATAAGAACCAGAAATTATTAGTGCAGGATAAAATAAGTGTGAATAAAATGCTTTCCTTTTTAAATTGTTTGCAAATACTTTGACCTTTCTCCAAATAATAACTGCGTTCCGTAATATTATAAATGGAGTAATTTCCACCATTAGCCCTTGTTTCCACCAGTGCCTGTTACATATCCAAGATTCATTTCAAAAAGAAACTAATTCATCAAAGAGAAAATGAAACGGAAAAACTAATTCTCAGTGTAATGCGATGAAATTTTTCTAGAGTATTATTTTTCGCTTAATTCCTTAAAAATGCGTTCTTGGGTCGTGTGAATACTCTTATTATCATTACCTAATGAATTTTCCCGGTCGTTAAGGAGTTTCTAGATTTATTGGTCCCTAATAAGATACATTAGGTTTCCTCCTAGAAACTTTCGCCATTAATAAAATGTTTCTAAGACATTCCTTCCTCCCGTCACTTTTTATCATATCGCTTCACAACGAAAGCTAACTCCCCTAATGTAATAAATCTTTACAAAGGAATTTTTCTTCATCCGCATTCGACCGTAAGAAAAGAAATCATTCCGTCTCGCTTGCTCGAGACGATAAAAATCTCCCAACAGTGGACTAAAGCTCATCAACGCGGCTTCTGAATTCGTCCTTTTCCTCCGTCGAAGACCTGATAAAGAAGAAACCGCCCGACACCACACAGAGACAGCGAGGAAACGAATCTAACGAGAATTTCGTGCTCCATCATCCCCAAAAGAACATAGTTCCTCACGCCCATTACTCCCCCGAAAAAAGCAGGCGACACCAACTTCTCCCTTTCTTTCAACCACGCAAATCTCATTACCTACGTATTCCAACCATCCATTCCTTTACTCTCTCCGTCCCTTTTTTGTGCCTTCGCTAGACCATTCCCTTTCCCTTCCTCCGGAATACCCCGTTTGACTCCCGACGAAACCCGTTATAATCCTCCTCCTCTTCTTTTTGCCCTCTCCGTCCTCTTCAGACGTCTCGTACGCGGTCGTTCCGGAGGCACCGCCCATCCCCGACATCCACCCCCTGCCATCGCCCATCTTTAAATTCCTATCGCGTCCCTCATCCCACCGAAACATCGGAACAACCCTTCACTTCCTATCCCGATACTTAAACTATATACGTCCCCTCAGTTCCATCCTCCCCCCACACCGTTCCGTATCTCTCAGACGTAGCGAACGTGTCCTCGACGCGAGGGCAATCCTCCACCTCCCCAGACTCCCCGCTCCGTCTCCTCTTGCCAGTGTCCCTTTGGCGAAGAGTGCTCTCGGCCAAGATCCTCTTCCATCACTCTCCCTCTCTCTTGTATCGCTAAAAATCCATTGTCGGCATCGCGGGTGCGTGTTTTTGCGTCTCCTTCTTCGAGTGCCTCTTGAGAGACGCGCTCCCAACAGACGGACCCTCATACAGATCGAGTGCTTAGTCCAAAGGCGCCCCTTGGATGTAAATAGTGGGGCGTGCGATTTTTTTCTCGTAAGAATCGCCGAGCTATCCCGTAATTTCTCTCGCTTAACTACAATGGTCAGTTCCAGCTTCAGATGCGTTGTTCATAAATTCATTTCTTAATAGTTGACTCATTAACTTCATTATACTAATCTCTGTGCCTCAACTGAGATGTAGCCCTGCATTAGTTTTAACAATCATTGTTCATTCTTGATTTCATTCATATCAAGTAATTTGTACTATGCATACTTTCTACATGGTTCAATACCTCGTCGTTCTTATTTACAGTAAAAAGTTCCTTATTTTCATTTTTTAAGTATGAGGTATTCGCTACATTCAGGCATTTAATTATTGTTGAACATTTTATGCATCCTGTAGCGGTTACCTTATTTGCTTACTATCTGCAGTTGGTCTTGATGGCTGAACAGTACTGGAATAACTTCATAGCAGCTGATGAATAAATCCTGGTCAATTCAAAATAATTTATATTAAAAGTTAACGAAAGCAAGAGAGTCACAACAAAGGGATTCATCTTTGTGCCTTTATTCCTTCAACAGACTAAGATGTGATGTGTAATAATGATGTAATGATTTCTAACTGGGATGCTTATAGCATGGGAAGTGAGTTCAATGAAAATATATGAGAATGTCAAGGAAATAAATTTCGAAATTATAATCGTATTTAAAAATATGAACATTTTCCCATATAATTATACTTCTTGGTTACTCTCCGAAAATCTTCCCTATAAGGACATACATCGTTACAGCTTTTTGAAAACGAAAGCAATCATCCAACAATTCGTATCTTTAAATAAGCTGCCAAAATGCTAAAAATCTGACGAAATTTTCAGTAGATCCTCATATTCCTTCTTGGTGACGGTCAACAACTACTATTCAAAGCGTTAATTGATTTAATCAAAGCTAACTTTGAATAGCTTATTATAGCCTTATAGAAAAACGAGCTCTTAGGCTGTTTTTAAACAAACTCATAGCCTCGTACCCTTTTCACCTCCCTAAATCACCTCCCACGCCCTTCCCTTCCCTGTCTTCTTTGTCCACGGTGCCCATTGTCTCGCATCCGACTTCATAAGAAGAGATAAATTGTGATCCATTCTCCAAGGGCCGTTCTTTTCCCCCTTCCATCTCTTCCCCATGTTACTTCCGTGCGTTACATCCCTCCCATTCCCTCCCTTTACCTATCTATACATCGCGTATATACACAAACCCCGTTTCTTCCATTTCTTCTCCTCAAGAGACAGCCCGAACATTTTCTGTTTAAGTAGTCTCGTACTCTTTGCCTCATTTTTCCCTTCCCCAAACGTCAACCGCGTTCTTTACTCACAACCGTTCATCTCCGGCTCTATATTCGTGGCTTGATTTATCCTCCCAAACACGTGCGTTATCCTTTGTCGTACTTATCCGTGCCTTCTTTAGTTAGCCCACCGTAAGGTATACTTGCTTTCTCTCCCTCTTTCATCTCTAAAATTAAGCGTGAGTCGGGCTTTTAAATATCTTCTCGAGAAGACTTTCTAACTTTTTTTCCTCGAGTATAAGTTTGGAACATCAGTAGATTCAATGGCACGCATGCTTTATCTCTCATTCCCGCAATGTTTTGGTGTGATCCTTTGTATTGAGTTGATCTTTGCTTAGGAGGTACTTCAACCTCTACTTCACTAGTCTATCTCCTACGAAGCTCATTGCTATGCAACCGTTACATAAATATGAATTATGTTAACTCTTTAAACTCGTTGTTCTTTCGTATGTCTCCCTTTATCCCGTCCTACTTTCTTGCTGGTCATGATTTTTCTACTACTTATTTCCAATGTGTTCCAACATTTTATTTCCTGTGAAATAGAAGTCTCCGTTTTATTTTCTAGGTTCTGCTTATACCAACCGAGTATCCCTTACTTCCATACGCATAGGTTTCTTTCCCTTTAAATTCTAAGCATTAAAATTTCCGCAAGAAAAGAAATTTAGAATATGGCTGTTTATGAATTAACAAGCGAATTTTATCTTCCGACATACGGCTCTCGGGATATTTTAAAGCCTTCAAATAAAATTTATTTTCATATAAAAGAGTACCATTATTATCCTTATCTAGCATTTTCAAATTATAATTTATAATTACTATATTTATATCTGTAAGAATTAAATCGAGAATGGTCTCATCTTCTTCCTCTTTTTTGGAAATATTTTCCTCTTTATCTACTTTTGTGGCCATCTGATTATTTCTTAATTGCCATTGGGATGCTACAGTTGTGTGACGTAATCTGTATATTAAACCACTTCGGACTCTTCACCATCGTCTCAGTGTTTGAGAGTTGGGAAAGTTAAAATTAGTCATGATTTAACTTCAGAAAATAGAAAAGTACGGATGACTTCGTTTGACGGCAATGGCTTTCTATAGCCAAAATAATAATGAAAAGCTGTTATTACAAAAGTAAAGGTCATCAGCATTGTATAAAATGCCGATTATATTTTCCTGCTTAATATCTTCTCTCTTTCATCAACGAAACATCTTTTAATCTTATTTTCTTCCAGTGTATCTCCATTATCACGTCAATCAATTTTTAGCGGTGGATCCTTTGTTCTACCTTCCGGCATTACATTCAAGACTTTATCTCTTCAATCTCTTATCGTTACCGATTAATTCTCCGCCGCCGTCCTTCCTTTTAATCTACGTCCCTGCACAAGCAAAATAACAACCTCCGTATGTCTCAATTCGCCGACCTATAAGAGCAAGTTCAACTTAGAAATTCCTTCTGTATCTGCAGAATTCCGTTTCGTCATCTCAATGTAAAACCTCTTTCGATCCCCGCGTCTTATCTGTCGTTACTTCATCTTCTCGAGGAGCAAAAAGTACGCAACAAGAAGCAGCATTCAAATCCCTTTCTTTTATTCGGTCTGCAAGGCCTTCTTTTATGTATCTGAGGATATATTCCTTGAATGGTTCCTCTCACTGAGAATAAGGAATCCATCCCAGTTATAACCGAAAACGGTTTACAGAGATTTACACTAAATTCTCGATAGTAAAAAACTAAGCAATCTGACGAAACATATCTAATATCTAACGATTTTTGCTGGAACGTCTTCATATTTTAATGTAAGATTGAGACACAAAACTAGACAGTCCAAAAAAACTGTAATATATTTCGGTTATTCGATTTATATTTTCATCAACATCTAAGAACATAGAATTTAAGCACAGATGCTTCCCGTTTTAAATATTTTGTTCTACTACATATTTAGCTACAAAACCTGATAACTTTTCCTTTTGAAAATGCGTTTGTCGTATTCAACTGTTGAAAGTATTATCACGAAAATAAATTGAAATATACCTATATCTTTACATAACTCTTGTCATCCTTTTATGTATAATAGATGCATAGCATGTAAAACTGATGTCTTGCTTGTATTTCAATTAGGGCCCTCAGTGAGAACGTATCTCCAGGCACCTCAAATTTATCGTTTGTGTTGTAATATGAGAAGGATATTTTCTCGGTTTACTGGTAAACCGGAAATATTATTATAAACAAGTTAAGTTCGATAAATACCGAAAACCTTGTTTTCGCCTTCATGGTTTTTTGGATGGTACCCTTAGTATTATGGGCGAACCCTCTCCTACTTCTCCGTCTCCCTCCCGCGCGGCTCGCCTATTTATTCTCCGCAAAGTTATCCCCAATGGCGCTCTTCCTCCTTCCAACCCTTCCGGCCCTTTGTTCTCCGCGCAGCTTCTAGAATCCTCGCATCCCGATCGCCTTTTGTCGTATCCCCAATATTTTCCACCCACCGAAAACTCTGACCCGACTTCCTCCACGTCCTTTCTCTGTCTTTCCTGGTCGATTTTCCTCCCAAAGTGAGGGCCCTCGGGGCTAAAAAGGACCCCGACTTCTTCCTTTTATTCCCCTACCCCAAAACGCCCACAACACTTCAAATTGCTGTCCCTCTCTCTTTCGTCACTAAGGCCGCTCTTTTCAGGCGCCAGCGAAGATTTCATAATGCGGGCAATTAGAGGACGGCCCGCACATTTCGACCCGAGGATTTGACTTTTGAACGCTTTTTGCGCGTGTTTGCGGTCCGTCGAGTCGTCGGCGAGATTTTTCGGCGTTTGTCGGAAGTTTTCAATTAAAATGATGGAGGATTCAAGAGCTGCGCTATTATTTTATATCGTAGACAGCTAATGGTTTTCTTTATGCGTTTGTAACTCGGGGATGGAATCCTTCCCTTTGAAACGTCAAAGAAGTCTCCTTTCCTTGACCGTTTTAATTTTTTATTGGCCCTCAACGAATATAACAATAGAAGTTGAAATTGAAAGATATAGACGTAAAAACGAACCATTTACGTATGTATATGTACTCGAAAATGGAAGTATTCCTTTAGAGAAAATAATCGTAACAGCTCAAACTTTGATATACTTTCGCAGGTTAACTAAAGTTTTTATAAACATTTTTTATTAAATTTATGTCACCAAGTTATGTTAAATTAAATACGATTTATTAAGATTAATTTAATTTGTGAAAAATATATGAATATTTGATTTCTTTAAGATTCCTTGTCACGAATTACCATGCTGTTAACATTTCTTCAATTGATTCGCTTTTTATCTTAAGACTATTTAGCATGCCTTTCAGAAACATGAAAATGATCCAACATGTGAGCTCAAAGATTAATTTTTCGTAAAACGTATCACCATTCATTTAAAGTTGTTGTCATTTTCCTTAAAATATTACGCAAGAAAATACTTCGAGAATATTCCTCTATCTTCTATACTTGTCGTTGCATATCATTAAGATGAACACCGCTGTAACTACGCAGCAAGTTTTTAAAAATCCATATTTCTACAATTCCTCGTTAAATTTGTTATTCCCGTGTCTGAAGTATTCAGCTGTTCTTCCACCGTACATATTAACCAGAAACGGTTTACTACTCCAAAACAATAACGGTGTACATCTGAGTTTTACTTTTCCTTCTGCTGATTGACCGCTGTTTATGTTCCCTCGGCGGTGTTTCTCTTGCAGTGAAAACGGCGGTTAAACTATTTGTCTGCCCCGATACTATTAACCGCAGTGATTAATTATGCCTAAGCGACTTTTTTTCTCTCTCCACGCCGCCGTTTTTTCTCCTTCACTCGCATCCTCCCAACCCTCCCCCTTTCACTCACTCTTTCCTTTCGACGGCTTGATGAATAGTCCACGGATGACGTCACTTCCTTTGGGCCACTCCTTTTGAATGCAAGTGTCACCGTCTTCCTCGCCGCTCCATCTTTCTTCTTCCTTTTTAATGGTGCCGATTTTCCTTTGTCGCCAAAATCTTACGAGTGACCGCCCTCATTGGAGGAGGCTCACCTCTTTCCCAGATGATTCCCCTCATCCCCCTCCGCCCTTAATTAATCGTCAGTCATTAATTCACAGAAACCCTTCATTCCTCATCCCCTGTTATTCCCTATACGTCTCAACCACAGCCCCAAAGCCGTGAGGTCCTCATTATCTAAGGAAACGGGTCAGGTTTCTCTTCATCTACGTTCGGAATGAAGAATTTGGTCCTTTGGTAAAGTGTATCACATTGCAAAAGTCTTTCCTCTGTCAGTTAATAACTCCGTTCCTTCTCCACTCTGAATTCAGTTCAGTCTGAATTCAGTTTGAACATAATCACGGTCAAGGCGATTGTTTCTCCATCTCGTTATAATTTCAGGATTGTGACTGCGACATATTCCGATACATAATTATAATAATTCTGAGCAAAATTTTAAAGTATATTTTAAAATTATAATGAGAAAAGATAGTCTCAATTTTTAAGTTATCGGTGTATAAGTTTGCTCCTTTAAATTTCCTGGTTATTTAATCGTACGTTAAGTTTTAAAACGGAATCTCTGATAAAAGAATACGTCCAAGTTAATGTTAGAAATCTTGTAATTTATGGTGGAAAGGAAAATGGATTTCTTATGTTTAAAAAATGGTCGCCGATCGTTTAAAGTACGTAATTATTAGTCAGGAATCTGTTAAGAACTTAATTTTGTTTGTGAATAACTACTGTTTACGTGATTCTTAAATAATAAGTTTAAAGGATTTAATGAAAGGTGAATTTCTTTGCACGAAGAAGTCATGCAACAAATCCCACAGGAATAACAAGTGTGAAAAATAGCGACATGACTGAACTTGATCATAAAACATTCCCTAAACAGTGTGGAAGAGACGCGGCATGGTAATTCAGTGGTTAGAATACATGCCGGAAAGTGGGAGACCTGGGTTCGAGTCTCAGTCATGTCGCTATTTTTCACACTTGTTATTCCAGTAAGTTTAACTTTAATAGCAGTTGTAAAAGGAATATAAAGGTCATGAAGATCACCATACTATTTAATATCACTTAGATGTATGTGGTTTAATTTAATTCTGTTTTTATTTATAATCACTTCATACGGACTTAAAATTTAATACATACATAACAATGCTAGGTAGAGATTTCTCGGTAACTCAGACCAAACGTTGGCATATTGATGTCTAATGCAAACCGTAAAAATGTGTTTACATATCAGCAATATTGACTGTATTAGCTACAAAATAATCTATAAACGAAATAATCGAACAAGAAAACACAAAATTCCGTAAAAATAGTGAAGGAAACATCTCAGGCTTTTAAGGAGGTATGTGTATAATAAGAAGTGGTATTCAACGGGTTTGTAGTGTCAGATGGAGTATTAGTTCGTTCACTTTCACCTGCTATTCACATAAATATTCAGCGATAGTTACTTAGCACCTTTCAAATCTCGGCAGGTGTCAAACAAAGACTCCCTTAATTGTTTGGGCTTCATATTTGGTAAAATGTTACTTTATAGCGCCATATTACTCAGTCGTTCAGATGTTCACACCTCTTAATTGTGAAAATCTTATCGCGATAAAGACATTTGTGCCTCATCACCTGTTATGTCTCCATTCTATCGACTGCCCACTCTCCCTCTCCATCTTTTCCTAACCCTAATTTGGCAACAAGTAGACTTTATGAGCCTATTCATCCATCACATCCTCTCCGTTCTATCCCCCAATCTTTCCTTTCACTCACTGCCATTCTCCTCATATTGCTCGCCCTCGCAGGACAAGATGGACTGTTATTAGGCTCGCCCTGCCTTTGTTCCAAGTTAATTGCGTCGCATCAATTTTATTAACTGCACCACGCGTAAATCTTCAAATTCTCCTCTTTTACTTTTCGTCCCTTTTGCTTTACTCCTTTCTTCGATACGATTCCACCGCATCGTGGTCGTATTACAAATGCTTGACGACCTGCTTCGGTCATATTTTCTAGTTTATTTGGCGCGCTACTCGGAATTTAAGCTGCCGGACTACACCCACACTCTTCCTTTCAAGGTTTTCCCCAGGTCCTGCGTAGGAAGCAAATTTGTTTTCCTTTCTGTTAATGAAGCTTTACTTTCATGGTGCCGACTTACTTTATTCCAACTGAAAATGTAATCCATATAAGGAAGAGCTATTTATAAGATTTGTTTTAGATGATCTAAATTAAATATTCAGTGTTTAATAATCTCATTACACTTACTTTATCGATAGATGAAGTATTAATTCTTTGAATTCATTGTTATTATTATTTTTTAATTTACTGGCTATAAATCTTCCTGCTTAGCATGATATTTATTTTGCTTTTACATACATATATATTTATAAGTATGAATGGTCAATTGCTGATTTATTCTCTTTTCTCTATTGTATACAGAAGGGGGAATTAATTGCTATTGGGAATTAGTAAAAACTTAGTTTACCATGTACGTAGTTCTTTGACTTGTTCATTGAAGCTAGTTTCGAATTGAATAATATTGAAATGATTTATAAACTAATAGCTTTTCGACTGTGCAAAGTGACTGATTGGAATGCTCTATGTTGCAATTCTGCCCCGACATGACGAATCTTATCTTTCTCATCAAGAAAGTTTGACACAAAATTTGCTGCGAACACATTCCTTTCTTAGCTTTCTGTCTCACTATTCCATTTCCGCCTTCTTCTGAGATCGCTTAACTTTTCTCAGCTTCCGCCAGTCCAATATCTTCCCTTCTCTATGCCTCCTCTCATCCTCCTATTTCACTTCCTTCTCATCAACCCCTCCCTCTTTTCTTTTCCTTAACAACCTCCCCTTTCCGTATTACTCCTCTCCCCTCCTTCACTCCCAGTCCCGCTTCGCTATCCGGTACCAAATCGCCCCCAAGACGCAGATGAAGGAGGTAATATTTCTCTTTGGTCCACTCCCTATAGCAACCCTCCTTGCTTGCCCCCTTTCCTCCATTCCACACTCTTGCTATCCGACACTCCGTGCGAAAGAAGCTAATAAAAAGCAAGCAACTATAACTTCTCTCATGCTTTTCTCCCTTGTGTATCCCCTTTTCTCGCATCTCCCTTTTTATTTTCTCGCCTTTCCTTCTTGTGACTTATAATTTACCCAATGTCACGCGAAATTAATTTGTAACTTCCCCAGTAAGTATAATACGATTCCTTGCCTGCATTATTGCGTCGAGAAATTTGATGAAGATATGTTTTGTGATTTTCAGTATCATTTCTGGTTAATTAGCGGAACGTTTTGGTCGCACTTTTAAATCTTTTAGGAGAAACACAATATCTCTAAATTCAGCCATAGGTAACATAAATACAAATATCTGAATAAAGAATGTTCAGCATTTCACTCAGATTTAGCCCTTCGAATAATTCCTGCACTTCCGCCTGCAATTCCTTTTTAAGGTATCACACAATTTTCAATTGAAAATAATTTGTAACCGATGATTAACACATGGCACACATGCGTAATCCCAGAAAGAGAACTAATAGAGAAAAAATGCTGACGTAACCGTGACTAGAAACAGGAATGCCCGATTGCCAAGGGGTGGTTTTGCTACGAATCATCAAAACGTTGGTAACTGAGGTAAAAAAAGTTGATATTGGACATAAACAAGTGGCGACGATAATATTTACTCTTATTATAATCGAAATAAAACGATTCAATCGTTCGATCATTTTCATTTCAAAATAAAACTACAAGTACGTGGAACGTAATGCTAAATATTAGAAACCCCTTCTGTAAGTAAATTATTAAGCTGGTACATTTATATTTGAAACATGTGTGCTTAAATATTTACATTAAACATATTTATAGACATTTTAGGCTTATAGGGAAGAAATTTTAGTCTGCCTCTTATAAAGAAGTCTCGCGTTTTAAAAATGGGAATGAAACGGCTCTAATCGGTAATTTGGACGTTTTCTTTGCATTTCCTCGGAAAGCTCTTATTTTCATTTAATTTCTCCCGCTTTTGAGCCATCTTTTGTTCTCTCCTCTTGGGCTCTTTTTACAACTTTCCCTGTTTCATAATCGCTCTCCTAACATTACTGCACTTCTCCCGCTCGTTTTCTTAAGATTTTTGCTTCTTTTGTCTGAAATGTTTGCCATTCTTTCCCGAGTCCTCTCTGCTCTGTGTATATCTCATTATCTCTCAGCTCACTCCTTTCTTCTTCGCATTCGTTTCGCCGTTTGTCGAAATTTTCTCTCCACCGCCGGAGGATGTTACGTTTTCGCGAAGCTTTATCTCACGTCAGTGACTTTGTCATTTGCTTACGAACTATCACTAAGTGAATTTACCACGTTGACATTCTCACAAGTCTACTTGTGAATTCATGCTTGTCTGGAACGTGATTTAATATTTTATATTCAAATTTATTATTTAGTAGTTGTACTTAAATAAAATATTTCACTTTTAAAATATTGATATATATATATATATATANATATATATTTAAGGAAATATTTTTCTTGAATATCTCTAAAATCCATGTGATATTTCAGTTAGCGATCTAGTTCATTTTAGCTGATCAATAAGCTTGGATTTTGCGTTTGAGACGATGAAAATGCGTCTATATCTTAAAATAAAAACTTATTTCCCGTTATAAAACCTGCTCAGAAACACAAATGTTGATATCATACCATACTCATAGGCATTTATCATAGCTATAATTCATATAGTTTAGAGGTAATGACGATTCACTATCGCTTAGCTTCATATATTTTGCAAATTAATTATTTTAGAAACCCAATACAAAATGAATTATTCCGCAAAGGATACTCTTTAAACTAGTCGAGAGTAAATTTGAATTTCTCAGCGCACGACCTTTTCGACTTTCTCTCCTTGTCCTCTTCAGGAATGAGCGACTTAAAGGGCAAATAGGAAACGATTTGCACAGGGAAAAGTGATGCCCAACCTTATCTGCGGTGATGTCACTGCGTGGTCAATCCGCCCTTCGCAGCCAAGGCATAAAAGAAAAACTGTCGATTGTGCACCATCCGAGAAGGGGATTTTATAGTGACCTTTCTTGATGGTGGGCCAAGGAAAGGTCATGGATTGTTAGTCAGTGCTGCAAAGATGTCTCCAGAATTTATGTTTTGCCGGTCTTTTCTTTTCTTTGGCTCTGATAACATATAGCGCGTTGTATATAAAGGCTCGACAAATTGAACTTAAAATAGAAACTGAGGTCTAGAGTTCGCCCGTTCCGCATGAAAAATTGGGTCAGAGTGGTTCATGAAAGAGATTAAAGATGGATCACAAGAACCAATGATTCTTATGGTTCCTAAGAAAGATCAACGACCTGCCTTGAATTGCATCTGTAGCCATCAAACATATCAGTTACCCTTACACTTCTTCCTCGCCGCTCTTAAGTATCAACTAGCGAAATAATTCAACATGTCAAACATTGAAGTACATTTTTCTTAGCTTCAGTAATAACTCAACTTAATAAAAGGATATCTCCATGAGTATAATAGATATTGTCAATATTTTTGCAAAAAATACCAAATATTACAGAAAAGGAAGCGCTTTTATAGCATAAATTAGATGTAAATGATTATTTTGGACAAACTCTCAAATATTGTGCGACACACTTGGAGCATGTTTGCGGCACACCGATTGTGATACATCTTCTTGTAAGATAGAATGAGAACCTGTAAGAGGAACCAACAGCAGTACCGTACGTAACATAATACCCTCAGGATCACTCCCTCTCAGAAGAAATATTTACCAAAAACGCTCACTAGTTGAAAGCGACACATCCTCCCCTTGAAATCTGTTCATATCTATGTAACCCTACACACATTTCGATCCCCCGGTAAATTTACTTTTCCACTCACTCGCGATGACAGTAAGGCACGCGTGAATTGCTCCTTTTTGCATAATTTCTTCAATGGAACCATGAAAACATTATAAGCCCCTAACCGCTCACAATTGCCAAACGTGCATATTTATACTTGGTGAGCGGTGTCTGAATTCTGTTTTACGATCATCGAGCTGTATTACGCCCGTTTATCTTTTCTCTCCCTCATAAATGGAAATTCGAGTTTTACTGCCGGAGTTATGACCGCTTAAATCACCCCTTAACACCTCTAGGTTGACTAACTGCCTGCGTTGCGCTCCAGCTCTTGTCTTCTAGTCTCAGGTTCTCTTTCGTCACCTTAAGTACAAACTCCCCTGTTATTAGATATGATAGGGCAAGCGATTAAATCTCTGCGAAAAGTAAACCGATTATAACGCTCGAATGATAATGGAAGTTTTACTTCCGCGATTGAGGTTTTGCAACGAAGTACGTCTAAAAGCAATCAGGTAGCATGGACACCTGACATCTAGCCATTTTTTTATGCGGGATTGATTCGCTAGAGCATTTCTCAAATATTATACCAACGCTGTACTCATAAGGCGGAGAGTAAATTTTCGCGGCAGAAATTCCGTTGTTATCATTTCGTATTGGAATTAACGCTGGCGTGTCATCAAATTAATTTCCACTCCATTAGGCTCGGAATGATATTATTTCCATATGAAGTGAGAATGTTGGAGACAAGTTTCGACACTTTCATAAACGTTAATTCGCATAACGTGCACATTGCTAAAAGGTTAATGTTTTGCTTTCCGTAAGGGACCTCGTAAACTGTTTTGTTGGGTTGGGTAGGCCCATGTCCGGAAGTAATGTACAAACAGATATGTAAGGATTGTAAACACTTGCAGCCGACCTGTATAATGTATATCATGTATAATGTATATACATTTCTAAGCTTTTGATGAAAGGAATAGAGGGCGTGTCGTGAAATGCATTGCTAAAATTTATGCAAAATTAGCCTTTTCAAGTTAAATCGTAGATCTTGACGATCTCACAAGTTCTCTTCCAATAATCTACCACGTCCTTTTCGCTGCAATGTGTTGCTTACATCCTACAATCCTCTAGCGGAGAACTAGAAAACTGTTGTTGTTTACTTTGGTTTGTTTAACTCAACTTAAACTACTTTATTGACCTAGACAATCTTAGCCAACTCCTAACATGGTAGTAGTTTATTACATTATGGCGATAGATCATATACTGGCTGGTAAATGACATACTGGAAGAGTATCTGCTAGTTATACTCATTGACTTAGGCAAAATCTTGACATGAAAAGTTCGCAAATCGTGCCAGGTGTCTCTCATATAATATTATCCATGTCACATCTTTGAAGCGATACTAACAACCGAACGAAGCAAAAATCTGCACGATTTTAAGGAATTTCCCGATCCTTAGGATTATTTTCTCGACGGTAAATCAGGCACCACGTGAGCCACCCGTTCTGTGCAGTGTAACATGGTCTCTTTTTATCTCCCAAACAAAAGACCCCCGAAATCTCAGGTCGCATTAATGACGCACAGAAGACGAGGGTGGCATCCTCTGGACCGATCTTTCCGGCCACTGGAATGGCAGCTTATTAGTTTTCTCGTGTTTCCCTCCCTTCTTTCGCCACCCGGAGTCTTCCGGATCCGAATCTCCCTCAGATCTCTCGCTCTGACGAATCCACGCCCTCCCACGCGCACTCGAAACCATATCTGCTCATTCAAGCCGACTCGTCCCCTCTTTCTCCCTTCGTATTTCCACTCGTCTCCGCATTTCTCGCGGACTATTCGACGTCTCCCCGAAGATGTCTCCTGGCACACTCGTGGACCCTCCTCTTGCCCGATCGCGCTGCCCTTCCATCCACGTGTTTGGCCCTCACTGCAATCTTTTCTTCTTCCTTTTTCCTCGCCGCTCTCCCTTTCTTTCTGCTTCACGACGTCTCCTCTCTCCCATCGGGAGATGGATGTTGCAGCCTTTTATGTCGCCTCCCTCAGTTTCTCCTTCCAGCACAAATCATCCCTGTTGTTCTTGCGCGCCTCATTCTGCCTTTCCTGAATTCTTCGCTATCCATCTTTGTTCACTCTGTCCCCATCTCTCCCCTCGCATGTTTCGCGTCTGTTACTAGAGGCTCTCCTCTGATGACTCTCTTTCCGTAACTGTTTTCTTTCTTACCCATGTTGAGCGCTTGTTTGTGTTATTGTGTCTCGTGATACCTTTTTCTCAAGAGGTTCTGTTAATAGGCGTTTAGTGGCGCTCACTTTGATGAACTTAGCGAGAGCTTAGCTGGGACAATCGTTGGGATTTCGCATTTTTGTTCGCTGTCTTCTTCATTTGCGAAATTTCGTTAATATAATTTCAAATTCAAGGCATTTATTTATCAATTAATCATACTTTGTTCCTATAGATTAATATTATGTAGAAGTGGTTATTATTAATATCCTTGGGCAACTGAGTTCAGATGCACCTCTGTGGACCTCCATCGGGAATCGAACCCAAGAATGACGAATGACATCTGCGTCACCCACTTCACTGTCCATAGAACGCTTGCTTTTTGGTTTCTTTAATGCTTAATCTTTTCATATATATTTAAGAATTTCACATTTTACAGGATAGTATTACACCTCTCTTTTATTTTCACGATAGTTAAGAATACGAAATGCACTATGCGAAATTCAGTAATTAGTTCATGCACTCGGTGACACATTATCGACCAATAATATATTTTCTGAGCGCTATCAATCTTGTTGAGTTATCTGGTAAAGGACAGTTATTTTGGAAAAGTTGTTGTCATCTTTTCACCAACAAATGAAACCTTTCCCTGAGTCGCAAGGAGGGTGAACTGTAAGCAAATTCGCAGAAATCGTCATAAAATTTAATTTACGAAGAGTTCGACATTTGAAAGTTCGCTCTTTGCAGTCTCTGTGATGCATGATAAAGTAATAAAGGAATCCCGAGAAATATATCTGAACCACGCAAGTTTCGTCGAATTTCCTTTTCCGCCGCCAACGACCCGTCCCCATGACTCCCGTGTATAAACAACTCATACACGTGTATGAGGAGAAGGGATAAAGGAAAAGGTAACATTTCAAAGGAAGATTCTCTCCTCTTTTTTACGTATCTCGGGCATGAATGATGGAAGAGTGGAAGAAACAGAAAAAAGAATAGAGAGGAAGAAGATGGAGAGGGAGATTGAGCGAGAAGATGGGGGAGGACGTATTAAGGAATTCTTTTTTGGGGAGGAAGCGAGCGGGGGAAGAGGAGAAGATGATGGCTCTTGGATGTGACTTGCCGGGGTTGATATGCGGGGAGGTCTACGAAGAACTGAACAGGGGAAAACATCAGGGGTGACACGAAGGGAGTGGGGAATTTTAAAGCAAGAAAAAATGAGAGCGGGACCCCGTAACTTCCTGAAGAGAATGTAACAGTCAGTTCGTCATTCGGAGATTCATTTCTCGGAGGTTTCTAAAATGTAATGAAATTGACAGGAGGAGATGGTCTTCCAGCGCCGAAATGAGATTCCGCCAAAGTTGCTTCAACTTTCCTGAAAGAGAGAGATAAGGATAATGACAGTAGATGGGAAATGCTAAGGGAGTCGTCCCCTTTATTTTCTGATTCACCATAAACACATTTAGAATCGATACGGGTAATTGAGTTTATTGCTCAAATCCATGGAAGAAAACCCCGAAGCTCTTTGTCATTCATAATCATGTTTGTGTCCTAAATGTGATCCATTTACACGATAAAGAAATGTTTCCCCTCTTTACTGTACGGAAGTTTTATCATAAATAAATAGCTGACTTTTTCGGATTTAAAAACCATCAATTCCCCGAAAATCGGTTTTCTTGTCGGTCTCTTATTCTCTCTTAATGTGATTTAAAATATCCGTTACCCTTTTTTATGGAGTACTCGTAGTGCGACATAAATTACTCAGTTCATTATCGAGTTGATGCAACAAGAAAGAAGTTACAACCAGCTCTGCGAGTTAAATTTGGCGAACTTTTCTTTGGTTATCTTATCGATTCTAATTCATGTACTATAAAGCCGTGGCGTGAGTATAAGAGAGAATTTAATCAATGGAAATTAATGTAAATGGAAGAATATATAACTGGATAGACATTATTTTTTGTAGAATTTTCTTAGTTATGTGAAAATATTTAAACATCCTAATAGTTATGGTAATCGAAGTGAAATAGCGAATCTTTATTTCGTTTTGATCCCTAAGTTTTTATTTAGCTAGAATAGTTATGTCATAATTTTTATTATCAACTCTACTTCAATACTTTGCATATCATATTAAACATTATAACCCTCGAATGATTGTTCCTCCGTACCACAAAAATCCTTGTCGTATTGACCGAAACCATATCTTTATCAACTTCTTAGACGTTTATTTTCTATGGAATTGCTTATGTCTGTATATGTTTGTTCTTGCATGTACTTTATACACAGGCTTGCGTATAAGTTTCCGCTGGTTCGAAAACAGACGCTTTTTCTTCGTAATGTCCAAAAGGAAAGGGACTGCGGAGATGATATTTCCGCCCTGTTGCTGTCCCCTTTCCACCTCTTGGTCCCTAAGGGTTAGTAAAAGTCGTGAAAAGTGAAGACAGGGTAGAAGTAAAGGTGAGAAAGGACGAGTTTGGAACAGCGACACCCCTGTTAGCCTTAAGAGAAGAACAAAGGGACGCCTGGCGTGGAGAGGTCAGAGGACAGGGGGCGCTGCAAACACTGGACGCGCCAGATCCGTTGACATGGGAATGGTAGGCTTTCTGAACTTGAGACGAAAAAGCCGAAAGGGCATAAAGGAGATGAAAGATTTTTGGAAATATCGAGAGCGACAAAGAGGATTTGAAACACAGTCAAGCGTAGCTCCATCTAATTTTTCTTATGTATTGGCGGAAGTTGCATTACTGTGAGAAATTTGATCATATTGTTGCGCAATTCTCTTCGAGATAGCATAAAAATTGCTCAACTCTGGTTTTCAAAATTCGAATCGAAAAAATTCTCAAATGAATTTCTCTCCGGTGCTGCATATATTCAATAATATGAGTGATGTCAGCAATTTCACTTATTCCAAAAAAAATCTTAAACTATTGTCTAGTTGTGAGCACTGATAAAATGACTAAGCGTCACTGAATAAATTATTGGGTGGCTACCATGTCTCCCAGTTAAGAGGGAGCAATTCATTAAGACCGGTTCCAAGAATCATTAAATACTTTAAAAAAGTACAAAAGTTGCTATCGACGATTGATTTCATTATTTCATAAAACAGCTTTATATATACGATCCATATTTAAAAATGAATTGTCTGATATTTGTGTTCCTGGAATTGCTTTACTCTCCTGTCACTGGCTTTATAAAGACATTATTCTTTTGTTTTAAAACAACTAAAAATGTTTCCCCTTAGTGTAGATTATTTTCTGTCTGTTACAAATCTTATTTAATTTGATTTAACTCGTTTCAGTCTATTAGAATTGTTTGGCATAATTATACTCGGAAGCTTTTATTAACTTCAAGACTGTCCTTGGTTTCCATAGGTCATGGAAAGCTCTTTCATTGTAATGAAAAATGGGCAGATCTCTTAAGGGAAGTCTATTTGATCGTAGTGCATAATATATCATCCCTATCGTATAACTGCAAATAGACGATTAATATGCATGAAAATTTTGAGGATGGACATATTCTCGTTTATAGAGAGGGATTCAACGGGCTCAATCGGCCAATTCACTTCATTGAGCTACGGCAGGAAACCGAGTAGATTCGCTTTCATTTTACTTTTTTTAAGGGATTTAGCAAAATGTATGTCCTGTCTCTAGCAGTATAACGGATGCCAAATGACTACTCCAGTTTTGGCATCGCGCCTAAAACAGACATATGGAGAGTGTGAAAGAGAGGACGAATGATATGAAAGGGGTGCCATACCCACAGTCACACTTTTGGCGCGCTCTGATTTCGCTCTCTCACTATTTAGTCGGCTACTTTTCAATCGCATTTCTTCCACGTATGACACATGACTCTGCAGGCAAAAACATAGCGACAACTATGGCCACAGCAGGTCTATGACTCGCGAAGAAAATAATCTGACAACTATCTCTCAGTTTTGAAGAAAGAAACTATGTTTGACGCGATTTAAATTGAAACCAGAATCTCTTTTACTTTTTAAAATCACGTTCCCTAACGAAGATCTTACTCTTTTCATCTCCACAGTATATTTATGTATTGACTCATGAAATGCTACGGAAAAAATGTTTAAATAAACCGGCACAAAGGTATCAGTCGTACTCAAGGTATACATACACACATTTAATATATAGAATTACAGTTTATCACACAAAATTACTTTTTTCTTTGTCACCAAATCACTCATCCATTTCTGATTAATTAATTGAATGTGTATTTTTTGGTTTTCAGCTATTTGATGACTATTGATATTTGACGATGATCCATAGAGTATAGAAAACTATTTCGCTGACGGAGTATCATACCTGGTAAACAAATTTCCGAATAATCTAACAGTTCCAATATCTTTGCTCCTCTTTACTTAGACTTCTGCATAGATTCTCAGAGAAGGTGATGATTCCGTGCATTTTAATCTAAGATTTTCAAGAGTTAAATAGCATTATGGAGTAGAGCCAGGTTTTGAGATTAGTTTCATGAAACTATTTAAGTTTCCGTGAAATTTCTATTAAAGTTTGCAGTGCATGCAATCCAGGAACTCCATTAAAAATTGTTTGAACTAGCTTCCGAAAGTCTATAAAACAAAAACACTCCTCGGAAGTTGAATCCTATTCAGCCTAGGGATTCCCGCAAGGTAAACGAAACAGCTTGAGTAATATGAAATTTAGTAGGTCAGGCTTCCGCTGCAAAGGTTTCTGTTTCGAGCCTTATTATTCGTAGAAGGAAATATGCCGAGAACGAGTCTACAAGGGAAAAAAAAATAATAACAGAATCTTTTCAAACTACGGGAATTCACCATGTCATCAAAAGTGCCCGAATTTCGTCGTAGTAACTTTTACGTACTCCATAAGATTACCTCATTTCACGGTACAAAGATAATAGACGATGGGTTTATGAGTACAATGGACGAAAAAATTCCAACCGGAAAGATTCAATCCCCTTTCCGGAACATATACGCGCTCCAGCCGTACTATCAAACAACCTTTTCTCACCCGTATATTATCCTTTTACTCCCCGCCACCGGAAAGACCATTTCACCCCATTCTCCCCCGCAAAGGTACCATCAGAGCCCGCACAGAAAGCACCAAAAACGCATCATCCCCCTACTCTCCCCGTTGAAAAACCACCCCACTTCCCTTATCTCTCCCAAAAAAGTGTCCAAAATCACCACCCCCCACATCAGCAACGCGATTCCAACAGCCACACCTTTAAACAACCATTCGTCCCCTCATCGTAAACACCTATCCCACACCCGTCGCAATGCATTTTGGTCTGCACGCCACCCTCCATCCACGCACCTCCACATCCCTCTTCCACCCGCACAAATTGGGATTTTCCACCGCCGACAAAGCAAAGGGATTGGGTGCGACGATGCGGAAGCCGTGGTTTGTATGCTCCCGGAATCGAGAGATGGCGGAGACGCTCCCCGGAAACTGTGCGGGGGTGGGGAAGATGCGTGGGTGTACAAGGGGGTGAATTTTGAGGAGGGGAGATTCTTCGGAGTAGGGTGCGGAGGTAGGTTTCTCTCGGCGGGGAGTCTGAGAAGAGGGATTAAGGAGGGATGCGATTGATTTATGTTGGAGGAAGAGGGGCAAAGGGAAGAAACGTGTTTGGTGAGCCGTGAAGACTTTAACTTATTAGTTTCCGCTGATTTCTCCTCCACACCCCTTTCCTCCCCGATTTGGACCTTTCTCTACCCTTTCCCTTGTCCTTTACTCACTTTTCTTCCGTTTCCACTTCCCCTCAGATGTAAACTTTCTCCTTATTTCTTCCTTTGTACTCCATTTCTCATTTGGCCCTCTCTCTCTCTCATTTTTTCCCTCTTTTCCTTCCACATTTACTTCCTTCTCGTATTTTAAGTTTTCAATATATTTTCCATTTTTTTTAACTAACGATAGATATTAGGTATAACAAATATTTATTTATTTCTTATTAATTACAATGATTATTCAGAGAGACGGGGGTATAGCTATAAGGGAAGGTATTTACCGTATATGAATGCTTTACCGGTACACCCAACCCTCAGTTTTACAAAACTCCTTTTAACGGGTAAAGGAAGTCCGGTAAATATCATAAACCAAAAATGTTGAATTCACTGTGTAATGTAAATAGTGTACATTTGCAGTGTATTGTCAATTAACAATATCAAATTGGATAGGGTGCTTTATTAAAGGTGGATTAGGGTGCTTTCTCTCTTTCTTACGCAGTGTAATTATGGATGTTAGAGACTATAAACTTAGTGTTGGGAACTTCACGGACTGTTGGCAACATAGTACCGCAGCTGCCCCGTTCTATATATTTAATCGAGTGAATTTATTTCATTTTAGCGTCTATAATTCCGTTTTCCCCACAACGCGTAGCCGATAAGTAGCAAATGGAATAATCTTTTAGCACACATATTTAAGAGACTGTGACTTAAAGATACCCTCCCATTTTTGACATTTTTAAAAAGTAATTCCTTCACTAAATATCATTGATGATTTTCTCGCTGTTTACATCAATTTTGCCTATGGTTACGTTATGATAAAAGATTCATTGAATTTCGGATTACTTTCTATCGGATAAATTTTTCCCGATTAACACCCATACAATGAGTTCCATTTTTTCCATTCCAAATTGGTGAAAAGTACACAATTATCTTTACTCTCGGTTTTTTGCGGAAGTGCTGTGAGTAAACGCTGTTAACCAAAATTTAAAATTAATTCTTTTTCCTTCCTATTTCGCTTTTTCTTCCCCGTATTCATTATTCTTAATGTCGAAAGCAGATTTCAGATTGTAAATAATGGGTTATATTCACCCTCTCCAAGCTTGTATATCCAAGCGAAAATGTGTCCCTTGAAATTGAAAATTCGGAAGGTTCATCATCTTCCTCTCAAAACCTTATACTTAGCGATTAATAAATGAATTCATTTGTTCCCTGGAAGATTTTTCAAGGGCTCTTATTAATCTTCAATCACCCCTGCGCTCATCCCCGAGATGAATTCTGTATCCTCAATTGCTGATTCTGTACCTTTTCTCGCTCCTTCCTAACTTTCGTATTCTGGACCTCTTGCTTCATTAATTTTTGCCTTTCCCCGTTCTTTCTTTCTCTTCGCATTCACGGACTTTCCCACCCTCCCATCTTCCTTTTTCATTTCCCATCTTTCTCTTTTCTGCCCTTCTCCTTCCTTACAACCCTTTGAATTATTTCGACCTCACCTCATTTCACGATTTTTTCTGCTCCTTTTTCTTCCCTGACTGGTTCAGGCAATTCTTTCGCTCACATTGCATCTTATTGTTTTTTTTTCTTCATAGGTCACTTGCCTCCAACTTTTATCGCTATTTCTTTCATTTTGCTTCCATACCAACATTTTCCCTCCCATCCTCCATTCGGAACGTAAGCAGAATTTTCGATGTTCTTCTGCTCAGGAAACAGAGTTAAAGCAGACTAACTAAATGATCAAACGGTAAGAAATCTCTACTTTTTTATTATTTTCTCTGGAACAGTTTTATTTTGTTCCGCGTTCGTATCCATAAGACTCGAATGCTCAGGATACTACTAGCAGGTGGACATTTCTTCTAACGCCAGAAAAACGAACACTGTAAGATCTTGAGCCTATTTTAGTTTCACTTATATTTATTATAAACATTGTTATGTTATCAGTCAATATTGACCATTATTTCCTATTAGTATTTGCATTGCATCTTGTGATTGTGATTTTGTAGATTTTTAATTGTATTAAGTCATAATGCTTAGTGCATGGATACAATTCTTCTGCGAATAAATAGTTTAGTTGAGTTGTGCAGGTTTCACGATTTTACCTCGGTTAAACTGTTTAGTTGTGAAAGGTGCGCTTACAATCAATAGTTATCGTGAGTCAGTTAGTGGCCGTCATCTCTCAGCATGCCGTACATCAGAGAAGTATTTGCTTTGGCGGCTAAGAAAAGAAAAAAGAAATACTTTGTACATCTCATAATTAACTGACTAATTAAAGGGAAATACCGCGCGCTACATTACAATCTAAGGACATATATAGACAATTTTTGAAGTTTTATAGAATGATATAATGATTTCTTTCGTCTTTATTTAAAGTGATCTCTTTCAATGATTTTAAATACAGCGCATACTTCTCTTCAATGCAGTCAATAAATGACTCCACATCGTTAGTAATACCTCCGGCCATTTGATAACGTTGTTATGCACCTTCCTCACTGAAATGAAATAGAAGACTGAGGTTAGCTGTACAACTTTCCAGTCGACTGTATGCGAGCACCAATATAATGTCGTGGACATTGAGTTGCCGGCCGATAGTTGTGAGATACTATAGTTAAAAGGCTATCCTTGTGGTTTTGTGATTTTTTGTTGCACAACTATCGCTTCGGTTGTACACGCACCTCCAGGGTCCCATAGACTTTTCACATCTAACTAAACAGCTAAACGATTAAAACTTATACGCATGCGCTAGGCCTGAGTTTGTCTCCTGCATCAGGATCCAAACTACACCCTTTTGAAAAAAGTATTATGCAATATTTTAGTTTTGGAATCTTGAAAGTCAAACTAAAATTGAAACAACATTGAAAGTCAATACTAAAATTGGTGTATTAGGTAAATTATTAATTATCAGTATTTATCTATAACACTATCCAGTAAATTATTATAATAATTTAAAATTAGATCCTCGATACCTAATTGATACAGAATTACCATTGTACTAGCCTGTGATCTAAAGCGGTGACACCTCCAGTCTTATTTCAGAGCGTGAAAAGTAACCCTTAGTGCTTTCCCTATATCTAACCTAACTTTTAACTAATTCTCCTTTTAAAACATCTGATAACATTCACTTTTTATGATATTCGTTCTTATTCAGGAATTATTCCAAAGCAACCCATGAAAACTTATTTGAGTACATAATATCAGGAAATCTTTCCATAATGCGTAATATTCGTTACAACAGAAAGGCTTAGGAGCCTTTACCGACTTTGTTAAGCTCTCTATGGGCTGTACCACATCATAGGATTCCGCTTAATCCATTTTAATGTACCAACACTCCACTGAGTCGTATGCCATCATTACATGTATATTTCTCCGCTGCACTTCTCTCGTTGAAAGAATTTCTCTCTGCACCAGAATTCGTGATATTCCCTCGGCGTTTATCCTCGTATTTTCCTTGCTCACCATTTCTTCCCCTTCCATTCTAAATCCTTTTATTCTGTGTTCTTTCGCAGCCGCTCGCCAACCCTTCCCTTCCCTCTCAGGATGAAATAATTAAAAAGGCTCGCTTTGCTACGAGGTAGGCATTCCACAGCCCCCTAAAACTCAGCCTCCGTGAAAAAAATACAGGAAAAGGGAAGGATTGGATTAAACGATCCTTGCCTTTTACTTTCCCTTTATCCACTCCGCTTTCTTTTATCCTCCCACCGCTTTTCCTTTACTTTTGACCCCTGCCACTTTCCCCTTCTTAAAACCGATCCATGCTGTATCGCTCTTTGGTCTTTCTTTTTCAAACTCCCTTTTTTTCTTCCATCCCAATTCTTCGCCTTCTTTCTTCATCAAGTTTCTCTGGCCAAACTCCTATCTTTTCCTCGAGTTTCACTTCGTCGCCGGAATCGTACAAATGACCCGAGTAAATTCCGAACCGACACAATTACGGAGGGCCACGATCGGATAAATTTTTATTGGTCGGAGCAGCGGCAATGAATGGTTATAAGGGTTTCCCTGCCTGCAGCTAGGGTGTCGAATGTCCCGAGGAAAAGGGTTTCCCGCCGCTTTTTTCCCGTATTTGTTAGCTTCCGTCTCATTTCTTCGACCACCGGTCCTTGGAAATTGGTAGGAACGTGAGTGGTGGGAAGAGATCCGTGAAAGGGTAGGCAGAGAGCGATATTTCATCGTTAAAAATGGTCGGCGATGTGTTCGGAAATTACTGGCGTGTGAAGCTCATCGAGGGAATTTTATCTTGCATCGATGATAATTAAGGGAGGGAAGTTTATCGCATTGGCTGCCGTAATTGAAACAGTTTTCGGTCTGAATTAAAGAAGGGTTATCATTATTGACGCAATTAGGGCCTTAAACACGAACGGTTGCCGTTCTTCAATAACGAAATTGAATTTCTCGTAGCTTAAATCTTAAGCATAGTGTAATTACGGTCTGAATCCAGTCGGGAAATCCTCCTCTTAGAAGTTCGCTTGAGCGTTTTTGGGCGATTTTATCTGTCTTCATTTCAGCTTCGATTTATTGCCGTCAAATATGCACCGTCGTCCTATAAATCAGTGATTCCCAACCTTTAGAATACAACGGAACTATTTATCTTAGTCGATGTAGAAATAAATGGAAATAACATGTAGTATTACACAGAATAAATTTGGTAAGCGGCCATTCGTTTTGAAATTTCAGTTCATCTTCAGGCGTAAGAAGTACGAAGTGCTTGCTTTTTTGCACTTCCTGTACAACTGAAAAAGAGGAAGGGCGAAGACTCTTCAGGTGAACTTATAGTTCGAAACTAATGGTCGGAAACCTAACATACTCGTATTATTTGGAAAAGAGAAATGTATTACTATTTATTTCTACATCGATTGTATGGAATTCTGCTAACTATCGCTGGAGAGGATTCATTTAATCCTTCCAAACTTCGTGGTGCACTAGATCAAATGTTTGTAAATTTCAGTTTAAATCGGATTGGAAAAAAAATCTAAGTGAGGAATGTGATATTTTAATACTTTATTACGAGCTCATGTCAAATAGAAAAATACTTTGAAAAATCGAACTTATATGTATAAAGCGAAATTTGAAGAACATAATTTCGAAAATTATTGTCCCACTCTGGTTGGGAAGCTATGCTATACGTATCTACTTGGCTTTTTTATCGAATCCTTTTTCATTAAATTTCAATCCAAAGCGTTCCCGCATCTCTCGTTCCTCTAAATTCTATCGCATCTGTCATTCTGCGTTTTTTTCCATTCAAACGCGAGAATTTGATTCTGACACAATGAAGTCGCAAAATCGGTTTGCTACTGCGACTCTTTCCGAAGTCCGCGCGGATGATTGCAAATCCGAGGAAATTACTTCTCCTTTACATCCACGCCTCGCGGGTGGTTCTAGACAATCGCATTAACGAATGCCGTTTAATTCCCATTTAATCTGCCGGAGAGAGCTTTGTTTTTCAGTTTCTCCTCCTCACCCCACTCGTGTCTGGACGTTGGTGTGAAAGGATTGCTATTTCGATAACTCACGTCAATTACAACTCGCGGAGCGAGGGATTTAGGAACCGGGGAAGAGCGTAGGTGTTCATTTGCAATTCATTGTTTCCTGCCTGGACCGTTCTTCATCCCTCTCTCACTTACCCCTTCAACATCCTTCTTGTTTCATTTCCAATTTTACAAACGCCTGTTCCAAGCGCCGCTTCGTGATGAATAAATCTCTCTTGGCACGTATTTTCCTCTATTCAATCTCAATCCGACGTAATAGGGATTCTAAGATATTTATTCACAGCGACACAAGTATATTCGTGTAAGTTCTGATACATTAAGAGCATGTGTTGGCAGTTTTTGAGGAGAATTCCACCATTGCTTTTCTGGTGGATACGATTGGCAGTTTCTCCGTGTCAAATAGTTATCTAGCAAACATCAAACGCATACGTAGGACTGAAAAATCTGGTTCCTTTTAGAAAACCTCATCGACCACAAGTCCATATTTAACAAAATATAATGCCCAAGGAAAAACGGACGAAGGAGTTTGTAAGGACAGGGAATCGAGCACAACGTTGCCCGCGAACGATACCGAACTGTCGGACGAAAGCACATCGCCCTTGCCAATAACCTGCGTGTAAAAATATTCTGGCTCTATAACTTAATTGGTTAAAGCATCTGCTAAAAAAGTGAATTCAAAATCAGACTAACATGGTTATGCAAACACATGAGTGACGTCCAAAGGAAATCTTCGCCTTTTCTTTCTCATTTAACCTGTCTTTTCTTTTATCCCCCCACAAAGGATCATTCGCCCTAAAAATTTAAACAGAATATCCCCGATAGGCTAATTTTTAAACGAAGAGGAATAAACCTAACCGAAGACTAACTTTTACCGGATTGAGAATATATATGACCATCTTCGTCTCCTCGTTTGCTTCGCACTTGCTGCAAGAAGGCGACGGAAAGAAGGAAAACGACGGATATAGCGCACGAAGGAAGGCATAAAAAAGGCCGTATAAGAATGGAAATTAAAAACCTACTTAGTTGAAACAGAGCCCCCGTCAAGGGAGCTTACCCCTCAACCCTTCATTAAGAGAAAATTGAAATTAATTACACGCACACACCCCGCGTCGCACACCCTGCTCCATTTCACCCCCAACCGCCTCCGTTGCCGCCCCCAGAAAACTCCCCCGGCGTCTTCCCCTCCCCTAGCCGATTCCCATCCCTCAAGAAAGAGGTTGCCTCCAATGCTCCCCCGAGGTTCTTTCCTCGCCTCTCCTTAGCCTCCCTCCCGTTCTCGATGCGTCTGTTGTATTCGACTCCTTTCACTTTCCTAAGAAATGCACGTCTCTTTACCATTTCCGAGAGACCCAGACATCCCGATACTCTGGACACAATTGTATACGTATACGCCTCTATTTATTTTATAAACGGGCCTTTGGTTGATGAATTTAGCTCTGAATCGTCCCTCATGGGCATTCTTTAGGGTTTCATTCCTTTCTCTTTTTGTCGCACGAGAGGTTTGCGAAGTAAATCACTTTCTCTTTCCCCATCAGTAGTCTCGTTCTGAGATATCTGTTACAAGGATTGGGTACATTATTACATGGCTTTATGGAACCATAAAGGAATGAATTTCTTGTGCGTTCCTTATTGGAGAGAGGAAAGATTTTCGATCCGTTCTCTTTTCTTTCTTCCCCTTTTCTGTGTCCAGACGATGCGCATTCTTTGTTTTGCTTAAGACTCATGCGTTCCCCTGCTTTCTCTATTAGTTTCGACGATATTTTTTCAAAGTTATGTACGGAATAGCATGGATTTTTTTCGATCTGATCGTTCGTACACATGACTTCTCTTCCTTGTGGTTATTTATTAGAGAGGGGTGATTTGCCGTTTGGATAATAGTGAGCAACTCTCTTTGTGAATGTGAGAACAGCTTTATGGAAATGAGTGAGTTCCTATAAGTCTCAAGGGATGGATTTGAGAAAGGCACATGTTGACACATTTTATTACATCCATATGATGTTTAATCGTGAAGCCTCCGACTTATCATATGCATAAGAATGAGAGAATCTCTTTCCTCATAGTTTCATAGTCGGTTATGATGATTTTCAGTTATGATGATATGAGTAGGACATTATTTACCTGCAATGTTGTCGCATCCGAGGTAATTTTTCGGCTAGGTGAATCTTAAACAAAAGAAAAAACACCCAGAAACGAAAGAAAAAACACGCAGAATTTATATCTATACAACATATTAAATCGAAAATTGAAGTTTCAGAAATCGTATAACTTTGTTTCAGTATTATCATAGCGAAGGGGAAAATACATTGTGAGAAATTGTATAAAATAAACTTTTAAGAAACTACAGACATTCTGTAATGTTTACAATAACAAAAAAACAGTGCTTTAGAAATATCGTGATGAATAGATAAGTAGACAAAATAATTTCGAATGATCAAAGTTTTTTAATGCTGCTTTGATTTTCACTATAACTTAACTGTCGTCGTGAATCTTTAAATGAATATATAAAGGAATCACTATTCTCTAAAATGATTTTCAACGAAATAACTTGGAATATTCTAAATGATTAACGAAGCTGTTTCCTTACTCAAAGCCTGTTCGAGTCAATTTTCAGTAATTAGAATTCGTCTTCTGGGGCAAAGTACCCAGCTACCCTATGAGATTCTACAGGTCACCCTTATAAAGCTTAAACAAAGCCCTTTTATTTTACCATTCCCTCCCCCTTTTTTCTTCCTCCCCTGTTCTCCCTTCCCACTCCTACCTTTCCGACCAATTTCTCACGACGTGGCCTCGCTTTTCCCCTCCCTCCTCCTTTCCTCCAAATTACGCCACTCTAAATCCTCATTTGCTGCTTCAGCCCCAAACACACACATACCAACGCCTTCTTCCCTTTTTATTTACCTCTTTTTTCTCCCCGCGCTTTTAATTCAAGGTAGGACCCCATAGACTGTCGGATATTGGTTAAATCTATTCCCTGCCTCTAGAAACCTTTTATTCTCTCTCTCATATTCTTCGCTAGATCCTCCGTAAAAGGAATTTCGGAGAAGCTTCTCTATATCCAATCCGTCGCGCATTTCACGCCAGACTCTAATTCGATTTCGGCTAATTTCCAGATAGGCCGTTGTTTCGTTCTAGTAGATTTCCAACGCCGCAATTCCTTTCACGTCCACAAATTTAGTTGCCTCCGAACGTTTTCCACTTTCTTTCCTCTCCTTTTTTCTCCTCGGGAATCTATTTTCCAAAAGTTATCCGCTCGTGAAGCGAAGTGTATATTTCATTTTCACCCAAGGTGTCGTCTTTATGATCTCGAAAGTCAGGAGTTATATCGGCGGAATGGGAATCCATTAGAAAAATAAAAGGCTCGGCAGCTCCCCATGTATTCCTTCGATATATCTTTGAGTTGGAAACCGATCGTGAGTTTTCTGCCGTTGCAAGAATTTTTTTTAGGATATCTACTGCCGTGAAAGATATCTTGATCGTGTTCACGTTTCTAAATGAAAAGGGACGTATTCTCTCATTTAAAGTACGAGTAATTTTCTATTAGTGCGAAGTACGAAGATTCTTTTTCTAATTTCCGAATTCAGTATCTTTTCGAATCTGAGGAGGGACAAAATGATTGGCGTTTTCAGCATTGATCATAATAGCTGTCATATTACTACAACCATGAACATGACAAAGACAAAATTAAAAGAAAGTTGCGTTACTCTTTTTCATTAATCCAGAGATGGAGCAGGAATGTTCACTACCTAATATTACAGCAAACATCCTCTCTGAATCACTATGGATAAACAGGTATTCTGTTTTTTCTACTATCATTATAAGCTGTGCCTATTAAATTTATTTATTTACAAAATTTGGCCATCTGATACATTAAGAGCATGTGTTGGCCGTTTTTGAGGAGAATTCCACCATTGCTTTTCTGGTGGATACGATTGGCAGTTTCTCCGTGTCAAATAGTTATCTAGCAAACATCAAACGCATACGTAGGACTGAAAAATCTGGTTCCTTTTAGAAAACCTCATCGACCACAAGTCCATATTTAACAAAATATAATGCCCAAGGAAAAACGGACGAAGGAGTTTGTAAGGACAGGGAATCGAGCACAACGTTGCCCGCGAACGATACCGAACTGTCGGACGAAAGCACATCGCCCTTGCCAATAACCTGCGTGTAAAAATATTCTGGCTCTATAACTTAATTGGTTAAAGCATCTGCTAAAAAAGTGAATTCAAAATCAGACTAACATGGTTATGCAAACACATGAGTGACGTCCAAAGGAAATCTTCGCCTTTTCTTTCTCATTTAACCTGTCTTTTCTTTTATCCCCCCACAAAGGATCATTCGCCCTAAAAATTTAAACAGAATATCCCCGATAGGCTAATTTTTAAACGAAGAGGAATAAACCTAACCGAAGACTAACTTTTACCGGATTGAGAATATATATGACCATCTTCGTCTCCTCGTTTGCTTCGCACTTGCTGCAAGAAGGCGACGGAAAGAAGGAAAACGACGGATATAGCGCACGAAGGAAGGCATAAAAAAGGCCGTATAAGAATGGAAATTAAAAACCTACTTAGTTGAAACAGAGCCCCCGTCAAGGGAGCTTACCCCTCAACCCTTCATTAAGAGAAAATTGAAATTAATTACACGCACACACCCCGCGTCGCACACCCTGCTCCATTTCACCCCCAACCGCCTCCGTTGCCGCCCCCAGAAAACTCCCCCGGCGTCTTCCCCTCCCCTAGCCGATTCCCATCCCTCAAGAAAGAGGTTGCCTCCAATGCTCCCCCGAGGTTCTTTCCTCGCCTCTCCTTAGCCTCCCTCCCGTTCTCGATGCGTCTGTTGTATTCGACTCCTTTCACTTTCCTAAGAAATGCACGTCTCTTTACCATTTCCGAGAGACCCAGACATCCCGATACTCTGGACACAATTGTATACGTATACGCCTCTATTTATTTTATAAACGGGCCTTTGGTTGATGAATTTAGCTCTGAATCGTCCCTCATGGGCATTCTTTAGGGTTTCATTCCTTTCTCTTTTTGTCGCACGAGAGGTTTGCGAAGTAAATCACTTTCTCTTTCCCCATCAGTAGTCTCGTTCTGAGATATCTGTTACAAGGATTGGGTACATTATTACATGGCTTTATGGAACCATAAAGGAATGAATTTCTTGTGCGTTCCTTATTGGAGAGAGGAAAGATTTTCGATCCGTTCTCTTTTCTTTCTTCCCCTTTTCTGTGTCCAGACGATGCGCATTCTTTGTTTTGCTTACGACTCATGCGTTCCCCTGCTTTCTCTATTAGTTTCGACGATATTTTTTCAAAGTTATGNACCCTTTAACATATTTACACAATTTATATTTCTGTATCTCAATAAAATGTACATATTTTCTTAGTCTTTTTTTATTCTTAGGTAAGGGTACGAAGATCTCTTCAGACAAAGTGTTCCACTCTTTAATTCCTCTATTTATGAATAAATACTTAGCTAAATCTGTTCTTTGCTTTCTCAGCTTTAACTTCTGCTAATGATCCCCTCGAGCAATATAAATTGGTTCATCTATCTGGTTCAACATTTTCGTTACACTACCTTCTTTCTTATTTCTCCATAATACATATCTAACAGTTTTTCGATGCATTTTTTGACCTTTTAATGTTAATGTCATGATGCGGATCTCATACATTTCTCGCATATTATAATACTGGCCTCACTAGTGCTTTATACGTATCCCAACTATTTCGCTCTTTTAATCATATTAATATATGATTAAAGTTAAAAGTTTCTTATCACGAATATCCCCCTAAAGTTTCTTATCACGAATATCATGGATGTCATGAAAGAAGTCATATTTTATGAAAAAAATTATCATTATAATTGATTTCCCATTTGCATATATGCTGCTGCAAATTCGTGATTCTTTGATTTATTTTACTAAGATTTTACCCTAAGTACCTTAGTGAGAATTTTATAGATAGATTGCGGTGCACGCTCTAAAAAAATTGTGTGCAAGAACCATTAGCGACATGATAAATTAGACTCCAACGTTTTATGGGTACGCTACTCGTAGAGTCAAGGGAATAAGAAAAACAGTCAACATAGCGCGCGTTTGGGTCTTTATAACTTAGCTATCAGAGTTTTTGCGGGGCAATTTAGGTTTTGAAGCTGTGCGTATAAATCGTCTCACTTCTCGGCAAGCGTAGAATCTGCGGATAAGGAAGTCGAGAAGTGTGCAGTATAAGCACTGACCGTAATGATTTATGTTTTCCGCGAAAGCAAAAGAAAAGAACGCGCGAGGCGCGAGGGAAAAACGATTCTCACGGAGGCACTTTAACTTCTTACCTCATATATTTTGACAAACGGGGGTTACTATTCCTATTCTGGGCAAAACTTTTTGGAACCCTTTTCCTGAGGAGCGCTCTCAACATTACGCGAAAACAATATGGAAAGATTTATTCGGTAAGTTCGCGCAATTTCGCGATCCACCCGTAACTGCAGCAATTACAGGTCCTTCTTTCTCTTACGCTCTTTTTCAAGTCTTTTTATTAATCTACGTCTTTTTTTTGGAATACGCATCTCAGTTTATGAGGCTGATGACTTATAGCAATGAAGTTGCGGGTAGAAGTTATTTTACGAGAGCGAAAACCTGAAAATATATTCCTGGAAGTGGAAGCAATTATAAGTAATCGAGTTTCTTGATTTTTACGGCCTATGAATTTCAGTGCGCGATCATTTATCTTGGCATTCAAACGCGTGATTTCATGAGCCACTGTGCCTTGCCGTATTCAGCAGTGTTTGAATTAGTTCTAATTCTTTTTCTTTCTTACGCGATGCAATTTTTCCAAGGAAAATGTTGAGACAATATTAATGGTGACATTAAATTTTTACGGCTTTATAAGTTTTCTTAATTTTTAATAACTTTCTAATTAGCGTTCAATTAGAAGAAAGTAGTTCCTGAAATAATCACCATTGATAGTTTAATAGTGAAACAATTGATAAAATAAAGAAGTTGAATTGTGACAAAATCGGTTAGTAAACTAAAATATTGAAGGGAGATGTCCTTGTGATTCGGTAAATTTATTCATCGATGAATAATGTTTATTGCGGAACTTAGCTCAGTTTAAGCACTATACGAGTTTTTGAACGATAAAATTCCTTATCACAGCATTTTCTTAAACTGTATTTAAAAAATATATCTACATGCTAATAGTTGAGTAGTTTTATGTTAAATAATAGGGAATCACTTAATTTTAATAAAATATTTTAGAAAGTTGGAATACTGGCAAATGTCCTAACCTAGACGTAATGAAACTGTATAGAAGGAAGTAAATGTTTTGCTAGCGAAGGAAAATATAGGTTCACATATATTTTGGCACTGAGGGCATAAATCTTCCGCAAACTGCTGGAATAGGTCCAAAATATTCAATCTTCCTTCTTCGCAATGCGAAAGACGAGGATAATGGTGTTTTTATCCTTTATAAATAGAGGGCTGTCCATCGTTCAACGTATTGTTCTTCCGTTGACGAATGCCTGAATAGTGGAAGATAACGCGGCACGAATTTATCCGCATCTCTTTCGCCAAGACTACAAGTCTGCCGACAGATGCAGAAGGAGATATTAAAATGAGATGGAGACGTTAAAAATGCAATCGAAAAATATAACGCAGACACACCAGATGTTTAATATGTAAGGTGAGGGACGAGTAGGAGGAAGGAGAGATATCACGAAGTAAGGAAATAAATTTCCCAGGTCTTAAACACGCATTCATAGCGCTCTCCAGGCAAGCGAACTCTCTTGTACCGCGTTTTTTCGTAACGCACAGAGCTCCCTCGCTTTTTTCCTCTCCTCATGGTCTTGATACATCGCTTTACGCTGTATCTTTTTTTTCGAGTTCTTCGGCAAAGTATTCCTTTTCTGTTTTCCATCCCGAAAGCCAGACACTCTGGTAGCTTCCAGGTTCGGTCTCATCTATATTCGCGTAACTACGTACGTTATTTTTTTTGGTCATACCATTCTGGGTAGATATTTGTCAAGTTAAAACAATTTACGATTCTTGTCTTCTCAGAGTACTGCCATGTGAAGAATCATGTGAAAGGGACTCTGCCTTTACATATTTTGGCTAGTAGAGATTGGAATTTGATAATATTTTACAACTGTTCACGAACATAGACCGAACAACCAGTGTTCGGTCTATGTTACCAGTGGGCTGTTGAGACATCCTGGATCAAAAGCTCATCTGGAATTATATATCAATCCTTGCAAACTAACACAATTCCTTTAAATTTAATATCATATCGTAACTATTATAAATCCTTAATAGTCAAATGAGTTATTTTTCTTGTATATAGCGGTATCAAAATCTCTTTTTGCTTTCACAACACCGGCATAGAATGGGTATATCAACACATTGATGTATGGGTTTTCGGCGATTTTCTTCTAAACTACGATTCCGATATCGTAGATTAAAGATTTTCTACAATTCTCTCTTACTAATTGCCAGCTACGTAAGCGGATGATAAGAATAGTGCACAATTCCGCCTTAATTTTTGGAACCTTTTTAATTTCTATGAGAATTACATCTTTCTGGCCAGAAGTAATTATTTACTTACTACACGGTAGCGCTTGTGTCGCGCTATAATATTCTACCACAGTAGCTCATTTGCTCGATGTAACCCCGAGGCTGTTGGCTCCTGCTTAGTCCGTGGAACCCACACAGTAGATTCCAGTCCTTCATGTTTTCAACTCGGACGCCACCTGGACATACATCTCCGAAACTAACTCACCTCCTTTCCTCTCTTTGCCCTCCCCGAGACCACCAGAAAACAGAATTTTCTCGTAACCCTCTCTCTGATAAATCAAGGTCATTAATCAACCCCCCGGCGGTAGTCGAGTAGTTGTCTCTCTGGATACCAGCCAACTCTTCTCTCCCAACCGAAAACCGGGCGCGGGATACGTCCCGCTAAACACACTTACCTCTCTTTGTATCTTCCATCTTACTCGGAATTTTATCCTCCATCTTACTCTGTCGCGCATATTTCGAACGAATAAAACCTAGATTACTTTTTCTCTAACCGCAGAACTCCTTCCCACTCCATCGTCAAAAAGGAGAGGAAAAAATCATAATAATAATAACGTTTGGCCGCCCTCTGCGCCACCCATCGGACGACTTCCGCAACTCGCGTGACAAATGCTTCTCGCCGTGCGGCCTCAGCTTCTGCTAGATTAGACAGCCCGAACTCTTATTCCTTCATCTTCTGCCGGACTTTTTTTGCACGCCCACTGCCTACACAAGACTTCGTTTTGCAAACTCTTTCAAAATCCGTACAGGTTTCTAACCAACTTATTTTTCTTATTTTCTCTCCCTCTCTCTCTTCTATTACCAGTCTCTCCTATCTCGAAAATGTCTCGTACTCTCTCATTCTGTCTCCTGCCTTCTTTACTTACATTTATTTTTCCTCTCTCTCACACCTATGTATGTAGGGCCTTGAAGTTACAATTTCAACTCTTATTGAGTCGTTAGTCCGTATGTATCTCTCAGTCCTTGGGTAGCTCTGCCTCCATTCCTTCTTTTACTTCTCATAAGGGAGAAAAAGTTTAAGTTTAAACCCTTTCAGTAGGCTTCTTCATCCACTCCAACTTTTCTAATTCTCAAAAAATTCAATCGCTCTTCTCCATGCTCCCCTAATTCATATTTGTGCACCTCATTACTTTGTGCATTTATACATGTCCAGAGAATATATAATGACTCTGAATCTTCTCCATATTTTATTTAACATATAGCATACCAATTCTGTAGAATTCAGAGATTTGCTCCTAGGTTGTTAATACGCCATATTACGTACCGAAACTACCTTCTAAAATTCTCGCTGTAAGTAAGGATTTTTACAGTAGCTTCCTTCTGAAGCTTCTCTGAATGAGTATCGGGAATTAAAGAAGTTGCATGAAATTTCTAAAATTCATTAATTATATACCCTTACTTGTAACGAAGCAAATCAGAAAGCAAATAGCACTCCTGTGAAATTCGTTGCATTTATCATAAATGTGGCGAAGAATGACGAATTTTAAGCGTTCTCCGTTTGTGTCCAAGTCTTCCTCTTCATTTACCTCCCATTTTTTCTTTCTCTTTCCGTACGTCCACGGAGAAAAAGAGAGATGTGTTCCGCTCATCCCGACAGTGGGTCGGAAATGTCAAGTACTCGCGCCCAATTTCCTTCATAACCAATCCCAACCGTAAAAGCGGAAGCGGCGAGGGAGAATGAGTGGAGGTAACAAGGCAAGCTTGATTGATGATACGTAGGTCGCAAATAAGGTTGTGTGCGGAAAGAGGGGGAGGGTCCAAGGGGGGAGGTAGTAGGGTATCCCGCATCTTATGCCCAGCAGTGTTCGCAAGGTCATCATCATCATTCGTTTGGGGGACGGGAAAAGCTCAAATGGTGTGTGCGCCCATTTAGGACCGGAGTAGGTTGGTAAATAATAAAAGGGATGTATGATGATCAAATAATTAAGTCGTTTATAACTGGATGTTGATTAGGAAAGTGATATATATGTGGGGCTGGCGGCCTCGTGCACTGAGAGGAGGGCAGATGTGAGCACGAAGCCCCTTCGTTTTGCTCCGTGCACGAGAATGAATCAGCGTTTTAATTAGGGCGGAATCATTTTGCGAAACTTGTTGAGAGTTTCCGTGCGGCTTTTTGAGCCGTCGCGGAGGAAATTTGGCTTTTCACGTTCGTGATTTCCGAGGGGTGATTCCTTTAATTCTGTTGATGAAACGTTTTGGGAAAAGTTAACCGGAATGCAAAAGGTCTTGATAACACGTTTTATTAGTTGCTTTTTCACTGTCTTAATTTTCTAAGTTACTGGTCATGCTACAGGAAGTGATCAATGATGTATCATTCGGCAAGAACATTTATAAAAGCATGAGAGGACTGGAGACACCAATTAGAATATTTTAGGAGGAGCTAAAGAAATACAATGCTAATCTTTATTGAAATTACTAGTAAATAAAGGATATATACCGATTATACGATTATCATTCAAATATTCCTTGAAAATTTAACAGGACAGAAAAATATCGTTCTGTCTTATACATTGCTACAAAGAGGTAAAACTTATTATAACCAGTAAGACAATAGTATTTCGGCAAAATTACATTTATTTAAAGTGCTTCAAAAAATTCAACGCTCATATTTGCATGTTATTTTATTAATGAGTTAAAAATATGCCGTTAGATTTTTTATTTCTATCTCAATTATGATTTTCCTTTTCTTTCCATCTCTATTGCGCATTCTCCGTACCCCAATCATTTCCACTCTCTTTAGCACGTTATTAAAATCTGTTTATACAACTCCAGTTCCCTCATCACAATTACTTCTACTGTTGTTGCCATCTCGGTTATCGAATCCATAATTCAGATTTAAATTCCTCCAAGTTTCAGCCTCCATATTCCCAGAAGACCGCACAAGATTTCTAGATCTCAAACTACCGCTGATTCATGTTTTTATTATTAGAAACTTGTCCACCATCTTCGCCCACTCCGAACTTCCTCTCCCACCCACTTTCCTCTCTCTCTTAGCATTCTCACCCTCTTTTCCCATTTCTTCCCTCTCCAGCTCCCCTTTTTCATTTTATCAGCCATCCTCACTCTGAGAAATTTATGTTTGAATGACTCCCATTAATTACTGGATACCCCCTCATTTCCTCCCCTCTAACTCCCAGCTCTTCCAACGTCAACCCATTTACAGACATCCCCCAGCCTTCTCCTTTAGACCCTTCTCTTCCTCTGCCCCTTTCCTTCTGTCTTAACGTTCCATTCCGCCCCCCACCCGCCCTGCCCCCATCGTCCGCTTTCTCAATTTATCCAGACTCCATCCTGCACATCTCAGGCATCTCATTCCCTTCGCCTTTATCCAAGGTTGATTATAATGCCCGTTTTCGCTTCCACCCCCGCCTCCAAAAAGTTGGTACTTTTTCTCATTTAGCTTCCGGTGCGTCTGTCGGATCCTCCTTTTTTTACGTGCGTGTCATTAGGAAGTGGGAAGGTGGTGTGATTGCATCGGATGTGGGTGCCGTACAAAAGTGCGGAAAGTCTTGTTTTTTCTCCGCTGAGAAGCGCGAGGAAGAGAGGGAAATTTTTGCGGGTGATAATGAAGGGGATTAGGGAGGAATCCACAGGATCATTATTCGCTCAAGATGGAGGTTTTTAGGGTCCATGAAGGTGCCGGGATCATTTTGCGTCTTTCGGGATCGATGACTGAAATGGTCCATGGGGTGAAATTTTTTCTGGATGATTTTCCGTCTGCTTTTCCATTTGTGGAGAGTGTTTTTTTTTGCTGTAAACGCAAAGGTTATGGAGACCACGATGTCTTCAGGATGGCTTTGAAATAGGAGGGCTGCGTTTATTGCTACACTCATAATACATAGGTATAGTTATACATGTGTGTAAGTAAAAATAACTGGTAGGTATAACAAGGCAGTATGTGTCGTAATATGCACAATAATGCATAGTCAGTTTGTATTGCCAGTTTGATCTGACGAGACTTCAGTTAACCTTCAATATTTTTACTGAAAAATGATGTGAATCTAGCATGTCAATATGTAGTAGTATACCTGTATGCAGTATGTACTATCACTATTACTAAATATTACTTAATGAATATCGCGTAGGACTCCTCTTTCTAAAGTATTCACTTTTATTGTAATTCGTGTCGTGTATTCTGTCGACCTTTTCGGGAAATGATTCGTTTCTTAAATACTCATCTTTTTGATTACATCATATCTTTCAATCTAATTTTTATGATTACATAAAGCAAATATTTTTTGTTTTCGCGTTACAATTTCCTCTCACGTATCATGCGCAGTCACATCATTCTTAATACAGATGGGTATTTATAGCTAAATATCTCATTTTAAGGAAAGTTTGGAAATATATCTAAATTAAGAGCAACCTATGCCTCGAACAACTTTTTATGTTTACCATAACCCTTCCTCCATTAGCAACCAGAGGCTTTGAAGAGGGAAAGTGGCTTGCTAGGCAGGACAGGGTAGCTTTCCCTAGCTTTCCTCAATGATCAAGAATGCTATGATTGGAAAAATTTTACTTAAGTTCATCACAATGAATAGCACTTTTTCTAGTATTTAATAAGACCAAATTGAATGCCATTTTCAGCATCTTCTATACCTGAGTAGATTTAACATTATTACAGCCCTGATGAAGACTAACATAAGACAAAAGCATACGAAATAAATGTTCTCTCTATTCTGCTCCGAATCACCTATGAAAAGTATATACATCTAAAAGGATATTATCATAGTAATGAGACGCTAATGACTGTCATCAAAATCTTTAAAATATCTAAAATAATTTTATAAAAGGAAATAATACCCATTTTCTTTTTTGCAGTCGATATTTTAATTCATTTCCAAACATAAATCCTTGCAAAGTATCTGCTTCTATCCTTTTCCGACAACTTTATTCCTTGACGAGCAGTAATCCATCTTCCACTTTTTACTTCCTTCAAATCTCCGTTCGCGATTTCTCGGATCTCTTCCACCGAAACGCAAACGTCATCTTAAAAAATAACGGAGGAAAACGAAAAGGAAAATTCCTTTCCCTCATAAAGTAGAGGACGAAATGTTTCCAAATCCCCATTTCTCCGTCTATATCTTCCTCTCTTCTCCATTTTTTCACATGTTCACATTTCAAAACCTTTTTCCTTATCATTTTCTTCCTTTTCGTCGCCCCCATGCCTCACTTGCTTTTAATTTTCCACGTCAAGGCCCCAATAAACCAAAATGGCGCCTTCCCCATCTCCTCGCAACCCTTCCCCTATCCTATATTCCCTTCATCGCCGCTAACTCTTACCCCTTCCGCGTACCCTTGCCGCCTACCCCGCGGCCCTTTCTTTCACTCCGGCCATCACTTTTTCACCGCCGGTTACTTTTATATCTTCCCTTCCGTCCTGGAAGTCGGCGGAGTATGGACACTTATTCTTCAACGGTTTTATTACCCTTCCCTTTCGTATATCATCCAATCCTCCCATACTTTTCCCGTACTGCGTTTAACGTCTTACTCACTAAGTACCCAAGGTAAAATGTACGTCGAATTAAGGGACTAATTAAGAGGACGAGGATTTTCTTTCAAGGCATTAATCCCACGGCATTCAGGAAGTTTTTTACGCCTCCGTATTTTTGCAATATCTTTCGCACTTTCGTTCATAAAAACACAGGAAGTTCTTTTTAAGTCATTTTAGGAAGAAGGATGAATGACGTCTCAATATTGAAACAGAATGAATTCCTCGACGATTATGGCTCGTAAAAATCCCAAGCTCTTAAAAGGGTGAAATTTTTTCCTTCCTTGCCTTCTTCTCTTTTTGAAAGCCTTCTCATTCGCAGAGGAATATTATCGAGGATTTAAAAGCAATTCGCGAGCGATTATATGAATGGATTATAAACAAGGAGATGCTCGTCACCAAATAGTTGATTTGTAGTCGGATTAAAATTTATAGCTCTCTCTCCTTTTATTAAATTGTTAACGAGGTACGAAGCAAACTTCTATCTTCTCTTCGGACAAAAAATCGGTTTTCTCGATTTACGTCTCTAACTTGCGGATATGCATGGATGTTATGAAACTTGTGTAGGATTTTCAGTTTATAACCAGCAAAATGAAAGGAAACGTGCTAAAACTAAAAGAATAAAACGAACGGTTTAGTACGAAGAACACGTTCGTGGGTGATATTATTTCGTCGAATTGGTATTTCTTCAGTTTTCATTCTACCTACTATAACATAGGTCCAAAAGATATATTTACAACTACATGCCATATAATATTTGTCTCGATAATTATTTATTAGAAGATTATGGTTGTTGAAAATCACTGTCTCATTAATGGTACTTAGAATAATACTATCCTATTCAAGATCGTGATGTATCTGCCCTCGCGACCACAAATAGTCTTACCGTGTTATAACTAGTCCCCATATATGTAGCTGCAACATAAATGTACTATATCTCCTTCTACATTATGGTTCCACTCTTCTAAATTATGGTTCATTCCCAAAGGTAAGCTTAAGATTTAACTAACTTAATGTACAACTTTGAACTTCTTTCTTGTCCTTAGGGTAAATTAAACAAACTTAACTCAAGGACAAATTATATAAACTTACGATCGTTATAAGACTTGATAACCTCCAACCTACCACATAAAATTAGAAAGAAAATCTCCATCACATTTTTTCTTTTAATCCTGCTACAGGAGGGACATGGAAACCCTATTAAGCGAAACTAATTTCGAAGAGTTGATAGAGTAATTAAAAGCACCCTTTGTAAAAATTTATGGTTATTTATCGCGTCGACCAGATCCCCCTCCTTAACGTATCGTCCTTTTTCTAAACGCCATTCCTTCTGGGTATTACTCGATAAGCCTTCGCGTTTCTCGGTTTTCCAGCCTCTGATATCGGTTGCCTCCTTATACCCAGTCTGCTTACCTAACCCAAACTCTTCCCCTATCTATCTATATAAGGTTAATACTGCCAACTCACCTTGAGGGTGAACATTCCAGGCCGTCCCCCTCCACTCCCAATAACCCATGCCCTACTTCCCTTTCCTTCATAAGTTCCCTCCATATTCCCACCTCCCCTGCCCCAACGGCCAATAACTTTTAATCTTAAATACCCCTTGGGCCGCGCAGCATCTGTCTGTTTGCCACCCTCCCATCTACCCCTGTTTGTCTTCTAGTCCCTCGGCCATATTTCTATCATGCTTATTCCCTTTTTTCCAATTCTCTTTCGGCGTTGGAGACCCCTCCTCTTCCTTTTATCCAATCCTCATCTCTTTTCTTTCCCAGTTTTCCCACTGTTTTCCTCTGCTAGCATGTCCTGCTCTTCCTTCCCTTTTCAGCTTCGGCCGGATGAATTATGTTTCATCGGTTGTAATTTTCAATTGTTCGTTATCTAAGACCAATTCCAGTTATTCTTTCCGAATTACAAAATACTCCAATTTCAACTCGTGTTACACGGCGATAGCTCTGTCAAATGATGGCTCTGATTCTACTCTGTTTTGGGTTATTTTTTCAATGTATGTGGCTTGAGAATATAGAGTGTTGAATATTTCTCGTCCCACGACATAAGTGCTACGAAAGTTTATGTCCTAAATGACGAATGAATATTTTTACTGTGAATATTCTCTTCATAGTATGAAGAATCATCCCTGTAGAAGAGAGATTCGGTAGGTAAAAGAGCAAATATATAACTAACAGAAATTTTTGAAGCAATGAAATACCGGTGGTATTTATTGATTTAGTTTATGGGTGATAGGTAGCTAACTTGGTTCATTTTTTTCTTTTCTACGTTGTCACGTTTGCAGAATCTTTTCAGAAGAATCCTTCTCGGATTATTTCCAAACTTACGCTAAAACATTGAATACATTTCCTCAAATCCGTCAACAAGAACATGACTACAATTTGTAAGTTTGTTTAATATTTGTATGTTCAATTGTTCTTTATTTTTGTCTTAACTTTATTATATTAATTTATACTCTCTCGCATTTGAAAATTTGGGTTGTTCTTTGTGTGGATAATGTATATATCGCCGATTATTCTCCTCTTCGTTTTCTATGTATTTTATATAAAAGGAGAATATGTATATCTTATATTGAAAATTTTGCATCGATCCCTGTCTTTTATTTCTATGCTGTTTCACTCATTTCTTCATCGCTGTACTTTGCCTGGGTCACGCGTCGTACCCGTACACGTGTCTTACTCTTTGATATCCGCGTTCCTATCCTCTCTTCCCTGACTTCATTCAAGCCTTCTTAGAACTCCAGTCTGTTTTATACCCTCTCTGGAAAAACAACTTTTACGCACTCACAAATCTTTTCTCCTCTATCTATATATCTCTTCCGCCTTTCTCTCCTCATCCATCATGTTTTACTCTTTCGACTCTTCTTAAAAACTTATACTTTTCTCCTCGGCTACGTTTTGGTCCGCCCGTTTGATTTATTATTTATTTTCCGGCAGTTTGTATTCCTTATTTTACGATTTTTAGCTCCTTCCGATCCGTGGGAATCCCAAAATCCCATGGATTAGCCCTTAAATCTTCCTTCTTGTCGAAGTTCTCTCGGCTTCCTGGAATTTCTTAATGAGGAATCGGAGTTCAAACTGAGAAATGAAAATATATTGCCCGCAAAGTATACATGCTTGCGGGTTCAATTCATTTTGACCTTTTTTTGTCTACAATATAGCAATTTTAAACACTTTTAACAAATATCTTATCGTTGTATGTACAACATTTATCGATTTTTCATTCTGCTTTCTCTTAGATCAATGATATCTTAATGCATATTACTTTTAGCATTAATATGAAAGAATTTAATAACTCGGTTAGTTATTTATTTTCAAAAATCGTAAATGAATGAATTTTACGTCATTAATTCTTTAATCAACTTTATCTTAAGGAATAATAAGACGTTATTAAAGGTATAAAAACCAGTCTGGCATTATATAAATTGACTTTTCCTTTTATTGCAATGTACTTATTTTGTGAATTGATTCATAATTTTTATGTATTCATTAAAATCTCATTTTATTTTGCGTGCTTACAACTCTAAACCAATTTTACCATTTGTTTAAATCAGAATTTAAGATAATCTTTCCTCATAACTTTTGGTGGAGTTTTTATTACCTTTGATTTCTAATGGGAATTTATTTCTTTTCACTCTAAATTGAATCTTGCTATTTTACCAGCTAGGAAGTCCTGTAAGTAAAACTAAGTGGGGGAAAAAGTATCACAACTTCTTGTTCATTTTTCATGGAATAATACGCTCCACTACCGCAATTCTTTCTCTCCCTTAATTCACGGAAAATTACAGTGATATCTTCTTCCATTTTCCTCTTTTATTCCGCCCTTTTTCCCGTTGTTCCGGATATGCTCCCCCTTCGTTACACCCATCTCCGAATTTCTTGCCGTCTTCCGCTCAATCCCTCTTTCTTAACTCTCACCACTCTCTCTGTTTGTCTTCCTTCCGCTCTTCCATACACTTTTTCCATTCTCATCTCCTCTGGGATTGGAGAAAGTCTTCGCTATCTCCATTTCCTCCAGCCTTCCCCACCTTTTTCTTTGTTTCTCCTTCTTTTTCCTCATCCGCTTCCTTCAAGGGTCATATTTCCTCTTACATTGTCTTACTCCCCCTACCATACTTTTACAAACTTTTCCCTGGCGCCCAAAAAAAATAATTTAATGGTTATTGAACCTATTTATGAGATTTAATAATTTAATTTCTGATGACGAGGGGATCATTCGTTACCTATACAACTAAATGACAAAAATGCTTAAAAGTACTAGTATGTTCTTAACCAAGAAGATTATGCCTGTCTTTCTTAAGGTTCGAGAGTGAATCTTACTATTTTGTTTTTAAGTTTCTTTAATCCAGTCTCGATTCTTAAATAAAATTCCTACGGTTAAATATAGTTCGATCAGTTCCGTGATGATATTCGGAATCTCATTACAGAAAACCGTGGAATGGATCTTCCTCTCATATTGGCGAACCAAAGAACGGGTTTCGGGATTGAGTTGGCTCGTGGAATGAAATACACATGAACAGCATCATCAATACTTGAGTAGCTACGACGTGTCCGATATTTCCAATTTTCCAATTATACGGCCATCTGGCGGTAGGTCTGCGAACATCCCGTCAATTAAAACAGATGGTGGACCAAATGCTTTTGTTAGGCCTGTATGTCATAAGAATCTTCTAATAACTCTTCAAATACGAAAAAAAGGTTTCACAGATGTTCGGATGCGTTGACAGAGTGATGACATAAGCACGCTATCCTTCAGCCTCGAAAGAGAGCCAGCAGAAAACTCTCTTATCTCTCCTTTTCCATCCATCCTCTTTCTTATGTCTTTCTCTCTGTCGTTAGTTGGATCTCCCTTCCTTTCCTCAGGAGAATATCTTCCCCTCAAGGCTTTCCCCGCCCACTCCCTCTCCTAAGTCAACCAAATGTCATCTTCCGTGCCACCGTGCAACGACCACTTGATCTTTCTCCCACATTTCGTTTTGTTATTTCTATTTCGAGGTTGGTTTCCTCGGAATATTTCGAATATCATTACATAGCGCGCCCCCGGGGAAAGAAGTTCCAATGAAGTTTCCGTCGCTCATCAAATTCCTGGACGAATTTTTCCACAAACGTGTTTGCGCAATGGATCGAGATAAAAGGATCAGTGGGGATAATGAGCCGCAAGGTACCTCGCTCTCCCGTAATTAAAAATTCATGGAAATCTTCTTAAGGCGAACTTACGTAGGCCTTCCTTGTTACCTCCTGATTTAGTGATACCGTTTACCAGTTTATGGGTTCATGCGAATGTAAATAGCAAACCTTCGCGTTTAATAAAACCCACGTTTAATGCAAAATATTAATATTGGGATAGTGTAAAAGTTGTAATAATGGGAATCTTTATGCTCTATCGGGTAAATAGTTGAGCAAAATCTGTGAAGTCAATAGTTTATATTTGTGATACAGATTGACTGTTATTCTACAAACTATTGTTTGTGATTCTGTATATTATCGACTCATCGCCCTATAAACTTCGCTGGGTTCCGCAGATACCCGTGTCCTCACCTTTAGGGAGCCCCATTTTAAAGGATATTTTTATTTTGCAGATTTCAAACAATATATTATAAGAAAGTCCCCAGGAAGACGTTTGATCCAGGGCTTAGTTTGGTAGATCCATGTTAAATGTAATCGACAAAATTTTCTTAGTTATCAAAGCACAACTAGTCGACTAGAGCGATACTTCTTCTGCTTAAAAGCAAGGTTATGTTAAGGTAATAGGATTAGTGACAGGAAACCTTTCGCGAATTTTTCCTTGTACCATTTGTTTACGTGGGGAATTTCGGAGTCTGAAAGCAAATCTTCTAAGAATTCCATTAGTGAATTGTTTACGGCTGCAACAAAATTTGCAGCTACCAAAGAAATTATTCTTTCTTTGTCCTCTTATTGCATTTTGGAGGCGACCTCGGGCACCCACAATGCCTGAGGCACTAACTCCTTCCACCTCAATGAGTTCCACTCGAAAAATAACGAGGCGGAAAATTGCTCAGAAACCCCTACAAAAGACCAAAGAATTCTCAAAGAATCGGAATTCGGGAAAATTGCTTTCGAAATGCAAAAGCACTCAACGAATGCATGCGGTAGCATCGATTCGAAACGCTTCGGATGAGTTACAATGTCGCCTGTGCCTCTGCTTCTTTACATCGCAAAGTCTTCTTTATATGTGAATTTCATCCTAAGTAACCGAGGTCGAAATATCTATTATCCGGGATTAACGTGAGACAAATCCTTTGGTAAACACGTATCCTTTCACTTTCGTAGCCAGTTACGCAGCTTTTGAGTGCTCGAGTAGGCGTCCTTTTCCTTAACATGAGGTATGATTCACAGATTGTATTTGCATATCCTTGTATGCCCTCCGTAACAGTGTTTCTTTAAATTCTCAGTTGCTGCCTTCTGCCTCCATGTCAGTTGGAACTTCAATAACCTCCTATAGCCTTGTGTGCAAATTTTCTGCTTACTTCCTGTAGTTAATAATCCATTATTAATATTTACAGTTGCTTTAGGTAGGACATGATATCTCCGTTCAACGTAGCTACTGTTCTGTAATTTATTCCTCTCATTAATAATTTAGCTTCCTGAAACACTCATTCAATGTGTTATTTTTTCTTTTCTCTTAAATACTTGAGGCAAATGGATTTACATAATCAGGCAGTATGATTTCGTATGGAGAAGAGAGGAAAATATATGTGATGTAACAGATTTAATATGACATTTTTCAATATATTCGGCTGTAGCATACTGTATCATCCGATGGTATCAATGCAGAGATAAATACTATGATACAATATTGCTAAGATAACCCCAAATGATAAGAAACGATAAATAATTATTCCAAACCCCATTTCTACCTGAAATAATCAGACCTTGATCATAGAGTATATTTATATACCTAATCCTATGTGATGTTTTACCCATTGAAAATCATATCGCCAAAGCATCCCAGCAGATCCATTGTGAACAACATGACTTACCTCAGCTACGTAACATTATTACTGATTATAGGTTTTTAAGTGATTATAGGTAACATTATTACTGAGTATAGGTATTTCTCAATCTACTAGAAAGTTCTACTCACTTCATCAAACTTAACGATTTCACATTCATAACTTAGTAATCGCAACGATTTTCACCCCACCTTAGACGAGAATTAAATCCATTAAGCTGCCGATTAGGGCAACTTATAGCACATTCAATGGAGTACGCCAGAAGAATTTAAAAGGGCGTTCCCTTTAACAGATCTAAATATAAGGTGACAATACCTCCTCCACAATTCGAAATTATGTCGAGTGGGTGGGGCAGATGTGTTCCTCTCCTACGCTCCTGGACGGATCAGCCTTGCCTTCTGGAGTCATTCCATTGTGTCTCCTCGATCTCCATGACAATTATCACCAAAGTGTGAATCATTCGTGGAAACGTGGGATGTTTAATTCTAAGTGGCACGATCTTCCCGAACGAAATTCTTACTTATGTACGATTTCAGATGTCTCAGACGCGCTCAAATTTTGAATGAAACAACGAGGCACTTCCTCTCAGATGCTCATGGAAATGCTGATTTTCTGATAGGGATTCATCAGTTGTTTTAAAAAGAGTCCGAAATTTCATTTCTTACATAAGATTGTCGTATTTTATTGGAAGAATCTTGGAAGTTGAGATTGTTTTGCTGGTTTATTTACTAATGTTATCGTTGAAAGAAAAGAAAGGAACACTGCTGATAATGAATTAGAGGTATTAAACAATTCATAAGCCGTTTGTCGGCAGGCGGAACTCACGTTCAGAGACAAACGGGAAGCATTTTCCCAGAAATCGGTAATCCGGAACTTCCCATTTGTCTCTAAACGTAATTCTGCCTGCCGACATACGCCTTATGGAGTGTTTTAAAACCTCTAATTCTATCGTTGAAAATTTAAATGCATTCCATCATTTATGTGGAGATTTTACATAGTTAAAAAGCATATCCCTCTTTGGAGGGACTGTGGAATATTCCATAGAATTAAACGTTAGAAAAAAAAATTCCTTTCCGTTGTGCGGAATATGTGAGTGACCGCTGTAGTCGTGGTATAACTATGAATATATTCTGAGAAATGAAGATATTAAAAACAAAATTTAGCCAGTTTAGTTACGATTAATTTGTTACGCAAATTATTTAACGCTGTTGACGCTGAAACAAATTTTTGAACGTCTTTTATGAACAATTTCAAAACGTAATTGTAATAACACATGTGTAATAGTGACTGCAACATACGCAATCTATTACGGTGGACATTAGTCGATACTTTTTATTTGATATTTTACATCATTTTATGTCTTCTGGAGATGAAATCCATTGATATTCGATAGCTATTCCTAAAATACCGCTGTTAAGTTAATTTTTTTCGACAGAAAGTAGGTCATAATGTCCTACTGTTAACGCGTCCAAATTTTTCTTCTGCCTCGCTCAGCGAAGAAGTGGGTATTAAAAATGTCAATAGAGATTCTTATGCATTAGCGAGCAGGCGTCTGGAATTTTTCCACATTTCCATGATGGAGTTCCTCCCCGCATGTCTGCCTTCACCTCCAGAAAGAGACCTACCCGCGAATTCGCTCCCCTTAGCCGTTCTCTGACCTTGATCGCTGAATACCCTCCAATCAAGGCCTACCCCCACATCAAAACCTGTTCATCACACTCGCTTCTAAAACCCCCGCGGTGCTTCCCCTTCTCTTTCACAGATGTCACTCAATTCCATACGCATTCTACACCCACCCCCCGCAATATCCCTAGTTTCTCCCACTTTTGCCTTAGTCTATGCTCCAATCATCGAAGCCTATCAAACTCAAACTAAGTTCATACCGCATAGGATCGTCTCGGTCAATGCTCAACTTTAAGGGAAGAATACCGAGATTTTAGCACGCACTCGTAATTACGGTATTGACCAAGTTCAGAGAAGTTTTCAGTGAATTAGTAAGTTTGCCCGATCGCTGGATCCATAATAAGTGAGTTCGTAAACAAAGAAGCTCATGGAATCGATGGTGGAAGGCGTGACTTCGAGGAAAGACATCATCTAATTACATATTGTTTGTATTTGGAGAGAGGTTTATCTTTTTATTCTAGCTTTCCACCCCTCTAAAGTATAAATTCCGTTTTTCATGTTTGAGAAACAAAGGATTTGATTCGGGTGTAAAAATCTTCAGAGGTAAAAGTGGTAGGCCCCGGATAGCATATCATATGTCTTATTTGGTACAATGAACATGATGCGATTTATTTCTCCATTAGTTTTCCCTTCGTGGTATGTGTATAATTTCAGAAGTCGCGAAAAGAAGATATCTTTAAGCTTTTATTTTATTATGTACTATAGAAGAAATTTAGGATGAATAAGTATTGCCATAAGAGAAAAAATTACTATCTACCATTGTGGAAATTATAAAGCTTGGAAATTGTTGAAATCGATGAACTTCGGGTAAATATGCGTCTACACTCTAGGTTGTGCGAAAATTTTTAAATTTGGAACATTCTTCCTTATGTGAATCTACCTTGTATATTTTGTGACATTCGTCAGCAGACCTAGTTATGTAATTAGTATTGTTACTAGCCTCTAGTAAAATAACCAAAAAACTGAAAATAGTACATACATTTTCAATAATGGGAATAATATAAACAGATGAATTTTCTAAAAAACATTTCATTTGCATTTTAACACGATTCTCCCTGTAATTTTCAGATTTTCTTGTAATCCCTTGCTTTCCTTAAAAATTATAGTAAAGCCCTTATCTTGACATTTTGAAATAATCCGAATATATTTTGGCATGGTGGTGGAATGAAGCAATAATCGTAGTTATTTCTATATAACTATAGTTCGCCATTCTTAATATGATAGCGATGAATGGGGAGAAGTAACTTGCGACGGTTAGATTAATTGAATCCCTTTCACATTGTTCAAAACGACTTCCGGTGGACAATGAATTTCATTCTCCAGGGCCTCTCCCCAAATAATTGGTTTTTGTGTGATGAGAAGAGGACAGCCTAAAGACGCCCATGGGGTTCTCAGAGGGCAGCATCCCTGCGGAGCATCGGCGATGTTAAGACGTAAACGTCATGGGCAGAATTTCCCTCTCTTAATCTCTCCCTCTCTGCTCTATTTCTTTGTCCTCTTTATTCTCCTGCAACATCCTTTGTCGTTTCTGTTTCTCGTCATTCTTTCCAATTTTCTCCATTTCACTTCAACTTCTGTCTTCGTCTCAATTCTCGACTCCAAACAAAGCGGCAGTGTTTAATCTCACTTTTATTTTGCTTGCGTTGTTTTGTTTTCGTATTCCTCATTCTCGTTTGATTCAGGGCGGCATTTTCTGGTGTAGGAGGAGGAGAATTAGTGAACTTTTAAATTATGATATAAGAAACCGGGTTTTATATTCTTAAAGTATCTTAGGACGAACCCAAGGTATTACAACTGTACTAATTATTGGAATATAACATTCAATCATGCTGCCGGTGAAATTCAAGCGTTACTACATTGTTTATGGGTTCTGATAATGTTTAAATGACAGAATTTTTCCGCCAAATTTTACATGCACCTTGAATTAAATAAAATATTACGGGAAAAGGTAAAACTGAAAATCTATCTAAGCTATTGCGATTTGTTACAATAATTTTTCTTTATGACGATAATCAGTTATTTCTAGATGACATTTTTAGCTTTTACTGCACTAGTGGAATCATATTAATTTAGTAATGTGATGATGCAATTTAACCATTCATCATTGTTCCTGTGGACATACATTTGTAATGACTAACGAATCTCACTCTCTTGAACACATCTCTACGAATGCTGTTAAGTATTTTCAACGCCTATTTAACCTTCAGATGCAAAACTGGGAGTAGCTAAGCGTGTCCCAAGGCAGTTCTTCATTTATAAGGCGAAAATAACAATAACTTTCATTCAAGAGCGGCGCCACGTAGCCTCTAGTTCGAGGAGCCAAAACACATCTGTCCGGACCTGGTCATGGACTGCAAGGGATCCGTTTCGTTTCCTTTTCCTCCAATTCATCCTGTTACTCTCTTTATTCATTTAATTCTCTAATCTTTTATTAATACTGTCCTTCTCGGCCTCGCCTATATCCCATTGTCCTACTATCTGTCATCGGCTAATTTTTTCTACCTTCATAATATTTCTTCTCCTCAGCTCTCCTTTCATCTTTCTCTGTCTCCCAAGAGACTCGTCTCTCTCCTATTTTACTCCCTGTATCTATTTTCACATCTCTTTCACGCCCATCCTATTCACTCCTTTCTCTCTCTCCCATTTCTCTCCTTCTCCCTAACATGCTTTTGGCCCTTCACCCACACATACTATACACTCCCACTTGAGACAACTCCTCCCATTTCCTTCACCTCCATAGACATCGCTTCCCTATTGTCAAGGGCCTTTCACCATCCTTAGTGGCATCGTCACATCTCCCCCTTCGTTCTCCCATTTCTCCATTTCCTCACCCGATTCTCCACCTCTCCTTATCACCTTCTCCCATTCCTTGCTCCTCCGAAACTCATCCAAGTTCTTACATCTGCGACCCATTCCTCCAAGAGCCTTCCTTCATTTATAAAACACTCCTTTCGTTCCACTGTAGAGGGCCAACTTCTTGCCTCTCTCCCGAGATATCTTACCGCTCTCAGTGCTTAGGTACGGCCAGGACCCAACCTTAAATAATACACAATAAAAATGCCTATATTTTAGCAAAGGTAGAGCTTCGGTAGTCTTCTTTTTTGGCGGGATGGGATCCAGAGCTGCTATCAGGCGGATAGCAAGTGAGACAGTCCCCTCAGGGCGTTCACTACAACGGGGTGGGTCAAATACTGTTTACGGAGAATAACACACCTCTTTCTCGCCAGATGAAATACCACAAATTGGAGATATAAATATTTAAAAATTAAACATCAAAATATCGAAAAAGGTCGCGATTCTTTTAGAGTAGTGAAGCATTCTTTGCCAAGCTTGTCTCCGAAGAAAAAGAAAAGATTGATTTTACCGAGACATTTTAGGTGAGAATCCCCATTCCTCCCGTTGGAGTCATCCAACAAACTTAATAATGTATGTTTATTGGAAAAGTAATTAAATAAAACAAAATTAAGAATCGGAAATTACACTGTGATACTTCTAATTGACAAATATCCAGAAAAACTGAACTCTTGCCTTTACGCAGTGGAAATATGGCAGAAGTGACCTGAAACATCTTGCCTCATAAACGGCTGAAAGTCTGAAGCCGGCCCTGGATGGGAGTCCTCAATCTCGAGGAAATCGATTCGTGGCTGTTTTACATGCTTCGCCATATCTTCAGAATGCAAATAGTTCGGGTAGGGTAGAGACTAATTCGAAGATCTCACCTAATGTTTTGTAATGAGGTGGAGGGTTTGGGAAAGGGTGATGCGACCCCGCGCTAGACTCATCGCGCAATTTCGGTGAATTTACTGAGGACGTGGTGCGGTTAATGCGGCTGTCACGATGAAGCATTTCTCTTGGTGGCGGCAAATCCTCGCCCGGTCGGCTTGATTAACGCTTGCATATATCAAGTTAAATATATTTCTTCATCGGGATCGGGCGGAAATTTCTCGGAAATTTGGAGGGATCCGTTTGTTTTTCCCGGGTTATTTTCGGAGGGGGGAAAATTTAGTGGTCATGTCAGGGGAAAAAATACTAAATGTATTGCTTTAAATTCAGCTATCTCGTTCTTTAATTTTATTTTCATGGAAATTTTGGAATAAAAAGGAAAAAGTGGTACCTAGAAATCCCAGTGTCATTACAGAATAGAGAGAAAATTACCCAAACCAAAATATAGTAGAAAGTATAGAATACTTAATCTGATGTGATTGAAATGCCTTCCACTAAAACGTATTTTATCTATTTAATTAGTACATAGTAGTGCAAGTTAACATTGAAGTATAAACTGAATATTAATAATTTCATTATGAAACAATATAGACAATAACATTTGTAAGTTAGCTACACAGTATACCAAATGATATATTTCTAGGAAGAAAATATTTTTCACTTTTTACGATAATATATTAACAATGGGATGATAGAAATATTATTATATAATCCGTCCTTAAGGAATAAACTAGTCATATGAATATGGAATCAATATTTACTAACATTTTCGTGATTTTTCCTAGACAATGACCTTTACGACTTTCATCAGTAGTGGGAATTATTTTCTAATGTAAACTTGAGAAAGGATTAATGAGTTAATTTTCAGTAGTACGTATTTAATGCAAAATCTTTCTCAAATGTGATGAGAGATGAAGTAATTAAAAATGAAAGATACGATTCACGAATATTTGTCTGATCCTCACATCATACGAGGAAAGAAATCAGCAAATTCATTTCGTTAGTAAACAAGGAAGTTTATAAGTTTACAGGGAAATTCGGTTAATATCATATGCCGCTAGGTAAGCCAATATTTGATAGTTTTGAAATTGCATTCACTGAATATATAAGGGTGAGTTCCATTTCATTAATATTCTCCGATGCAAGCAATACTCTCCTCGCACATACATATTATGTAGATACAACAGAAATTTTTTTTTGTTCTGTATTATCCCAAGGTAATTACGTTTAAGCCGATTGCCGGTTTCGTTTTGGATGCGAAATCATCCTCTCTTATACACCCATAGCTCCCTTTTCCTTGTGTCCACATCCTTGTGACCTTTTCCAGTCCTTTAAACTTCATGCCCTTCCATCTCTTTCAACCCTCCGAACTCAAACAGCAAACTCCCACGTCGCTGACATGCAAGCACCTCGAGCGGTCATTTGACCTTAGCGCCACAAAGTGTGGAAATGACCAACTACGCCTCATTCCACCTCTCTAAGGCCCCATTTTACCTCGCCTCCCTCACTTCCAACATCGCGGACAAAATAAGAGCACTTCCAGCACGCTAAACTTATTACCTGTTCCCTCTCCAGGTACGGCATATCTTACTTCCACCGGTTCCAACCCTTTCCCTAAGAAGTTTTCCATCCAGTCATGCATTTCGAATCGGTCCAATTTTGCCTTCGTTAGGAAATATTTAAACAGTCGGCCCAAGCTCCCGCGGAGGGTCTAGTCTAGCTTCGTCCCCTCTATGCCTTTTTATGTTTTATTCCGTCCTTACTTAGTCGTTACGGCGGTCGTATTTCTCCGGTAAGTGGCCTCTTGGACGAGGACGCAACGTCGTGGGTCGTAAAGAAAATTGCGCTGAGCCCCGTTACTCATTCCGCTATTTGAGATTCACGCGGGCGTGTACGCCTTTATTTTCCTCTTTCTTCCGTCAGGGGGTCTGGAATGTTTCGTGAGCAGATTTTACATTTATTTCGAAAACCGCTTCGCTTGATAAATGTTGCTAATATTCAGCGCGTCGCACCAAAGTCTCGCCGGTGTTGAGCAAACTCGAGTCATTTGGATGTCATAGATTTTCGATTTATATTTCTGGATGCATGTATTCAGGTGAATAGGTAGAAATCTGGGGGTTTTATTGCTTAGTGTGACTTAGTTTAAGGCACATATTTGTGTCTATTATATACTGTAGAAAATAATGCAAGAACTGTTTATCAAAAACTTTTTGAAGAAACATAATATTACTTTACAGAAATGATAAGAAGTCCAATAGGCGACTAGAATTGGTGATTGCTAATTTCTGAAACAGTAAATTATATTAATTTTCATTTTATAATTTAAATTTAGCCAATTAATATCATTAAGTTATCATTGCATTNTGGTCGTCCCGTAAAGAAAAGAGCCCAAGAGCACCTAAGATGTTATCGGTTGAAGAATTTGGAGTCATCAGCTTTCGCGGCTCATTTGGAAGAAACTGGCCATAGCAGTTCCTTTTCTGTAAATCTCTTGCACAGCCAGCAAAAAGGGAAGAAGTTGGATGCTTTGGAGACCATTGAAATAATTTGTTCAAAAAACCCCACCAATGATATCACCTTCCTCAACCCCTCCCCTCTCCTTACCCTCCCCTCCAAACTTATGGTATAAATGTGACTGCTTCTGATAAATGTCTCACCTGAGGATGGCTATTGCCGAAACCGGTCGTGTTTCTAAATATATTTGTGGAAATTACTAAGTTTGTTACTTTATTTGTAATGTCTTTCCACGAAGTACGGCCTGAGAACTTAGATTTTTAGTGTTATATTAGGTACGCTGGTATATTTATGAATGAAGGATGGTAAGACACATTCTTAACATTGTAATACATCCAGAATCCATTTGTAACTTGACATTCAGAGGAACATTTCCAACTGTTACTATTGAGCCATGAGTTTTGAATGTTTTCAAACTAAACTACAAAGCCGGTGGGTTTGAGCATGATAAAGACCATGTTTCTGTCCGAAAGAGAGATATGAAAACAACGGCAGTTATCTGCGGAAGACACGAAGCCCCTAGGCACTCTCCAAACCCCATAGAACGCTCGTAGCAAATGAAAATTTTAAAGGCAAATAAAATACTTGGGATTTTACTCGACCTAAAGAGAGAAGCAAGGGTTTCCGAGTATTCATTCTGCATTGTGTGACCCAGAAGTTGACATCCAGGGATTTGTTTTTTTGCGATCCTCAGAACCCTTGGATAACGATGATTTCTATTATAAAAATACATTTTCCTTTTCGCATGCTACACGGGGCTTTTTTTCCAGTTTTCCAGATAGCTGTTGGTTGAATGTTTATCAAAGACTCAGTTGACATACGCGATCCCATATCTGAATACATTCTTTTCAACCTGAGCTTGTATTTTCCTGTGTATTTTATTTTCTTAAAAGAGTGCTACAGTTCTTTATACAATCCTATGTCAATGGAAAATATCAAAGAAAGCTGAAATATTAATTCTAAAAGTAATTAGCTCTTTCTGTGGTTAATTTACTAAATTTTTATTTTAAATTATTATTTACTTTGCGTGGCTTATTCCGTAAACTGTTGGTTTTCCAAGAGAAATTATTTTTTATCATAATGGGGAACGATGGTTAAAAAGTTTGAAAAGAATTTTGTTCATGAATTTCTTAATTTGATATGAAGTCTTACGTAATCCATCAACATCCACCCTTTTGTAAGAAATCTTATAATGTAGGTGAAATTAATTGGATTCTTTTCCATTTATCATGGATAACATTCCTACCGATGTACGTTCTATATCGTTATTTCCTTCCTTTACAAGAGAGGATCTTGGACAGAGGTGAAAAATCCGCAAAAATATGCCCTCCCAATAACCCGTTACTCTCCAGCGATTTTCTGCTTTAAGGGCCACTTCCTCACATCTCTCTCCGTTATCTTCCACCCCAATCACACTCTTTCAAGAAAAGGAAAACTGCCGTTAAAAAAAGAACGGCCGAAAAAGACCCACCTCCGTAATTACAGGCGTTCCTCGCCAGATTCGGCGGCAGATGCGTCCCCAAGAAAACCGAAAAGGACATAAAGAAAGTGTACCAGGGAGGGCAAAGCCAGCGGGCTTCATATGTTGCACAAAGGCACGAAAGTGCCCGACGATCTGCAGAGAGCGGTTTTATCGCACCGGAGAGAAGTTTGGCGTCCATGATAAGGGAGAGAGGGCGGAAAAATCCTTTAAGTTCGCCGTGTGACGGGAGGAGCGGCGGTAAGCAGAACCAAAGAAGAAAAGAGAAGAAAACTATTAATCTCCCCGAAGCAGGAGGTTGATGCTGAAGGTGGCAGACGGAGTGTGAGAAAATAAGATGAAGGATGGTGTTTGCGGGGGGCGAAGGAGCTAGGAAGTGGCTTTAAAAAATATACGAGGATTTCGGCAGAGAGAAAAGCGCGGGAATTAAAAGGGGAGGTTGTGATTGTTTGTGAATCTGATGGAAGGAGTTTGAAACAATGAACGCATCGATTAATATTCGCCGGAGCGGACGAAAAACGTCGTGGAATTCGTGGGGATTGATGATATTGCGTGACTAGGCTTCGCTTTCTATTCGTTTCTATCCTTTGAGAAAGATTCGGTATATGAATCAAAGCGAATGATTGATTTCGTTAATCTACATAGCGTGTTTAAGATATTCCCTCCCGAAGGAAATTCTCCTTTCTGAATCTTGAGGTACCGTGAGATTTTCAGAGCATTCCCATCTGTAATCGTGAAGATGTTTTGCTTACTCTCCGTTTCTCTATACAGTTATACCTACTGGTGTATCAGTGAATAACGTGTGGGAAACAGAATGGCACATTTCTGTTAACTCCATAGTCTAAATCTGAATGAAAAATATCTTCCAATGTGTTTAAAAGTTTTTGTGAATTAATGTTTCTCTAATAAGGTTCTTTTAAATATATTTTAATATTTTAATCATGAAATTCCACCTACCGCTTGATACTATCCATTAGGTGCTTTTGGGCTTCATACTCAATGTAACAAAAANAGTTTTCCTGTTAACCTTATTTTTTTTCTATTTTTTAATTTTTTTCTAATTTTGCTATTTTCGATTATCATGAGACGCGGACAGATTAAACTCTATATCTCTTCGGTTCTTCCTAGGAATCGTCGATATTGAAATAAATGCAGACTATACGAAATACTTTACCCCTTTAAAATTACGATATAAAAACATGACCGTTGCCATATCTGTATTTTCCTTGTTCTATTTTCGTTTTCTCCCATTTTGAATCCAAAACTCGTTCTTTTGAGGAAATGAGGAAGGTAATCTTTTCGACAATCATCATGTTATTAGCCTACTCTTTGATGAAAATCCACCGCTTTAGGTCCACAAGAATATGAAATTAAGGTCAAGGATGACTGCAAGTTGATCTTTCTCCTTGCCTATTTCGCTCCCTTCTCTACTCGCAGCAACAGTATTTAATAATACAGAATCCCTCCTTTCTCCCGGAAAAACGATGAAGGAAGGATATCCATTTACTCGATGTGAGTCTCCAGAGGCTGAATTTAGGGTCGGTGACGGAACGGATGAGGCGTCCGGAGGTTCGTCACAGAGGGCGTGATATATGAAGGCGTCGGAGAATTGATTGAGAAAAGAGGAGAAGAGAGATCAAGGCTTTCAGGAGGAGAGAGAGGTAACGAGTTGAGAAAGGGTTTTTAGAAAGAGGATTGGGTTCCAGGAGACGGATTCGTCGGCAGGATGAACGGAAACTTACACGTCGCCTGGAAACCGGAGTATAAATTAGAGATGAGAGGAGTTGATGGATTAGTTTGAGGCGTCGTGTGACATCCTATTTCTCTACCGGTCTCTCCCCATTCTCCCTTCCTTTTCCTCAGTATTCTTCTGATCGTACTGTGGGTAGTTGGGTAAGCGTCCACGTTTGAATGATTTCAGCCCATTGCAATCGTGTTTTCACACGATTTTCCATCCTCTTCACCTGTTAAATTAATAAAGCGAGGCAGGTTTTAACTCTCGTCTCGGTATAGAGAACGATGGGGATGAAGCCAAATGAAAATCCTTCGAAACTGCATGCGATACGAACGCGAAAAGTAAATTTCAGCGCCGTTCGTTTTGAGGGGAAAGAGTAACTTCTCCGGGAAGTTTATATTTAAGGCCAAGGATAAGAAAGGTAGATGAAAATTATTTGTAAAATCTTTTCATTGCCTTTGTTTCCCGGCGGTGATTTATATCATACATATATTTTACATCTCATGACTGCTCCATTTTTCTCAGAGACTTGTGGCTTGATTAAAATATCGAAATCTTCGAAAATAGTTGGCATCAGTCCAAATTTATTCCACCAAAGTTTTTCTATTATAAATGGATAAGTTTTATTATTTATTTCCACACAAATAATCTTAATTCTTTAGTTTATAATTAGTGTTGTATCTGCCGGTATTAAATCTTACAATAAATTTTACTGCAAGTAAGAAATTTCGATGTCTTGAGCGTTGATATAAATTAAGAAACGTATCAATTTGTAATTCTGATAAAATAAGTTGAAGTTGATGATTAAATAAGTTAACATTCGAATAAAGTACGTCATGTTTCGACAGGTGATCATAAATCAAATAACATCATGCTTTATCCCTGCCTAATTTGATAGAGATAAATCAGAGTTTATTTTTAAATCTTAAGCAGCCAGTACATTCGTTGACAAAATGTAAAACCTTTCCGAGAAATAAAGTATTAATGGCTCACAAATCAACATCTACGCACAAGTTTGCCAACCAATTTCCCTTCGTTTGAATTTCTGACTAAGCTAGCTCAATATCTTTACATTTGTCAAACATCGCTCCTATTCTTTACCCGTTTAATACTATACGGAGGGCAATTTTCGGCGCTTGATGGAATCCTTGAAGAG
>KZ308973.1:190525-237548 GCA_000376725.2 Ladona fulva
GTTATTTTGTGGTAAAAAGACGTATTCGACTTGATTGACGATTCTAAATTGCGAATTCATTCAATCTGCAGTGTCTATAACTCGTATATTAGAGCTGCAATCGCGTATACGCAACGTTTCCATCAATGCCTTTCTTAAAATTAGGTCCGTCCTTCTAAATGAGTGACAGCTACGGGAGCCGCTCGCAATGCTCCTACCATTTCTTTAAACCGAACCCTTGCAGCGAATATAAGTACCGTTATGTTGGACATGGTCTGCTGACAGTGTTGCAACATGTTCCGCAGAAGGAGTTTTAAGAGTATCCCGAATCTTATGTTTCCCGCAATGTTTTTGAGTTTTTTTTTGCTCATGACTGTACAAGTTTTGAATTAAATATTTTTTTTGTTATATTTTAATCAAATTTGATTACTTTAAAATTTATTGAAAGATATTCACGAGAAGATATCTAAGTTAGCCAGTTTTAAATACAATCCATCTATACCCCCTATATCTAGCCCCACATGTGCAAAGGGGTAATGGATGCATCTTTGATGGATCTTCCATGCATAGTGTCCCTTCATAGCCCATAGTCTCCTTCATAGTCATTTGAAGGAGAGATCATTCCATCATGGTACCTTAGAGGTCAGAGCACCTGCCCGGAAAGTGGGGACCCGGGTTTGATTCCTGCCTATGGCAGACATTTTCTCTTTCATTTCTGCCTCTAAAGTCTTGGTTGATAAATAATTTTTATTGGTTTTAAACTAATTCAGTGGTTAGAATACCTGCCCGGAAAGTGGGAGACCTGGGTTCGAGTCCCAGTCGTGTCGCTATTTTTCACACTTGTTATTCCTTTGATAATTGGAGAAAATGAGCCATTTTGCTGATCTTGTGTTAATAATAAATATGTGCAGCCCATCCCGGACAATCCTGAAAGGAAGACGTTTTAATTGTAATATGCCTAACTGATTTGTTACCAGAGCCTCTCTCCATTGATACTATGTTATAGATATTTTCGCATTTATATTAATACAATTGACTTAGATTGCTCTTCCGAAAAAAATCTCCAATTCGCTTTTTCGTATTTGAAATTAAACGACTGATAAACCATTGTGTGATTTTTATCCCAGCTTCAATCTTCGTTGGAGGAAGCCGATATATTGTCTGACAATATCAATGGTATCAATAGGTCTTTGATGAAGATTTGATTTTATGAAATGATATAATGACTCACTCATATATAGTTTTTAATTTAATCATTCTACGTATTGATTTAATTTGGAAAGACAACGATAATTTCAAAATAACCTAGAGTAGAAACGTTCATAGTTTGTTCGGCGATATATTATAACGGCATCTTCGGAGGGGTTCCAAAAATCTTCATGAATTAATTTTATAAAAAATATAACAAGAATGTATGATATTAAAGAAAGCTGCAAATTTGAATGAAAGTCTCTTCATGTCCGATTATTCTCTTGGAACAAACTCCCTTCACGGTGGCAACGTGCAAGCCATCTACCGAATGATTGAGGAAACAGCTCCGTTCATTTGATGCTGCGTGTATCGATTGCACCCTTTTTGAATTTTCCTTCAGTACTCCAAATTTTCACAGTCGTTTTGCTCATTGATATAAACAAAAAACCATAATTACTGTTCGACCTGTTAACTTTTGTATGTGTATTCCTAAATGCAACGGATTTATAAATTTAATTATGAACCATATTTTACAACTCCAACTCTTGATAAATTAATGCTGCATTCCTCTAGCTATTAAACCAGCAATTTATGTAGTCAACTAAATTTAGACAAACAACTACTTGTGAATTTTATACCCTCAGAACTAAACAATGAAACTCATATCTATCTGTCTCCTTTTCCGTAATTCTTTGTAATTCTAATGAACAATTATTTCAGCATATATCTAAACATAATGTAATCAACAAAATGAAATAAATTTTTCGGAAAATTGGTACTTTGAATTTAGGCAAACAAAACATATGTATGGTACTTAACCACTGTGAAATATGACGTACGTTGTCCAGATATTATTCATTGTTCTAGTCAAATTACTAACAAACTATTCGATTTTTAATTGAAGCCTCAATTCCCTCATTTCTTTTATTTTTATAATTTTTGATCCAGACTCAGATTGCAAAATATCTACGAATGCATCGTAGGTTCAGGGTTCCATATGACGACGAAGTTCTAAAAGAGTTATCGCACGGGATAAACAAATGAATGAGCTCCAACACTCGTGTGATCTTCTGAATGCCACGCAAATCTATTAAGACGTCAACTCTCAACAAGAAAAAATAATTCTCTTAATTAACGTCCCGATTTGACCTCCGTCGCTGCGAAAACCTCCCAGGAAAGAAAACCGCCACACTTCATCCATAACAGCCAAAATTGTCACCGCGGAACGACTTCACGGCGGCTTTGAATAGGCAGTTCTCGGAAACGTTTTCCCTGGCGAAAAACGGAGGAAACTTTTCAAATAAAAAGAGGAACACTAAGTTCCTTGACGGTAACGGTTTCACTAATGAAAGGGTAAATCATTTAACCCAGCCGTCTCCTCTTTTTGGGCCGCGACCCCACCTCTCACCTTCTTTCTATCTGGTTTCCTTATTTAATTTTTGGAGCGTTGAAGAGTTGTTCGCAAGAAGAAAAGCCGAGGATATTCTACGGCCCGGAATAATGATTCTTTTGGGTTCTCCGTCCGCCTGCCTATTCCATCTTAGACTTCCGCCGATAATTCTGAAAAAAATACATTCCAGTTTTGTATGCTAGTGCATGCGAACTTGAAATATGAAAGATCTTGACTCTGAGCTGTGGGGAACTCGAGCTCTCTGATTTTGTCGACATTGCAACGCTCTTTAATTTAAGAAAGAAATAGGTCTTAGGCATAATTATCAATCACCCCTCTTTTTTGTCCTTGTCTATCGTCGTTTATATAGTTATCTTTGTCTTCGTAGGTGTACTGAAATTGAGATACGAGCGATCACCATTGTGTTATGGATAATTTTTATAATCTTCAGAGTACATCATCTATATCATTTCGGTTATGGTATTGTGGACCAAATTTTTAATGTCGATATTATTTCTTGGACTAAAGTAGCAGGAATGGAGTATTTCCAATTATAGGCTGTTTATCTGTAAGGCTTGATGTGACTTTGTGTGTGTTTTAAGGTTTTCCACAAACTTATTCGAGGACAGATAAATGTATTAACGCTCTGGTGCACCCCTTCGTTGAGAGATGCATAGAGTAGGAGAAGGAGGATTTTAAAAATATACCCCTTGGAATTAGTTTTTTAATGAGGGTTCCCTTTAGAAGAGGAAAGGAGGTGGAAAGCGTGGAAGAAGTCGACTACGAAAGAAATGGCGCGGAGGAAATAAATCTCCTCAAACGGGTCTTCGTCTGATTTTCTTTTCTTCTATTTTGGCGATTCCCGGATCATCCCAACCACGTGCGTGCATGGACTTTTTTCAACCCATCTGCTCTCATTCTCAACCCAACTCTTCTCCGGAACTTCTTGCGAAAAATTTTAATTTTCTATTTGACTAATTGTCCTGTCAATGTCATACTTCCTATTGCTACTTTTTCGTTATGGTTTTTTCTCCTTCGTCGGATACACTGTGGTTCCTTGAAGCTTAACCGATTTGCTTTCGTGGAAAGCTCCCCAACGATTAACATTGGGAGGATGTTTCTGCAAAGAAGACTCGCGCCCAATAAGGACCTTCGTATCACTTGCGAGGGGATGAGTACATGAGAATGATTGTTAAGTTATTGCGCATCAAATCTGTACACACTTGAGTAAGAATTTCTTAAAATAAAATTGCGCATCAAATCTGTACACACTTGAGTAAGAATTTCTTAAAGTAAAATGGAATCAAGTTCAAAAATTTCAGACGTTTATGGTCTGAATTAGGTTCTTAATTATACCATTTTACCCTTGTTCTTTATCAAACTTTTCATTGATGCAAGGAAAAAATATCCGTTGATTTGAGAGGAATTTAAATTGACTGAATCATTCATATGCGATTTTATTATAGGAGTGAAATTCCCGCCGGCAATAATGTTTAAATAATAGAAACTTTGCATTCCCTCGTTCGATTTGTCATCAAATTATTTCGAAACTATGGTATAATCCACTATAGAATAATGTAAGCAAAAATTTCATCTTAACCCACGTTATTCATACATTATTAAAATCGTGTCGAATATTTCTAGTTATTTATAAATTTCACTCTTAATGCTCTCCTGGAATAAAGATTTCTTGAATAGTACCGTTAACGTTGTCATAATCGTTTTATATAATTCATATACGAATGGAAGTTGAGGTTTCTAAGAACTTAAATAAGGCAAAGGGTCATTCTAAGGGGATCTCGGTGAAGTTTGTTTCCCTACTTCAATTACGCTCTCTCATTAAGTATCCCTCGTTATAACCCCATATTTATAAGAACATGAGCTGATTCCAAGCTGTTGCCCAAACTGCGAATGGGTGACAGCTTCATTAGATTTCTATAGCCTTCCAAACTCAATAACTGTCCTACATATTTCTAACTAGCGAACATATTGTATCCGTTAACCCAATTGAGGCGATAAAATTCACAATTTAATTCCATTGTGAGAGCGTGCACAAAGTTTCAGGAAGGAACCTTATTTTTCTCTGAGTAGCTTTCTTTTTCATCGTTGAGATGTTTCTCCCAGTTTTAAACCTTTATCTTTCTACTTTGGTATGAGAATTTGACTAAATTTAGAACTTTCGAATATTTTTATCGACACGCTAACAGATGCTGGAATTTCTTTCTTGTTTAAGCTCTGAGGAAGTGCGGCCTTGAAATTTGACGATATACCTCGGAAAGTTCTTCTTCGAATCATTATTGGAGTCGGAAGCTTTTTAGAGTCATGAGAAAGCTGGCCAAATTTATTGCCGATCATTTTAGCACGTTCTCTTATTTGGTTTGAGTTATACATGAATCTCCCATATAACACCTGTGTGATGTTTTCCTCGAACGTTTGCGTCCGAAACTATTCTTCGGATTGGTAGAATTCTTTGTGACTTTATAGGGGATGTTATCTTGAAAATTAGCTTATTTTCTCTTAGTACTTATGCTATCAACTGTGATGTATTACTCATTGACTTGATTAGGAATTCAGTGGATCAAATTATTCATTACGAAAGTTAATACCTATAGAATCAGCAGCTATTTAAGTTCTCAAGGTTCTACCCTCTAGTTTTTTATTCTTAAAATTGTCTTGGAAAGTGGTGATGGTACTCCCGAATAGCCAAGTGAGTAACGCGTTCGACTTCGATGAAAGCGGCCCCGGGTTCGATTCCCAGTGGGAGCCTACGTGCGAAATGACCTCGGCTGTCGAAGCACTTTTAACAACGCTACTGGTACTTAGATGGTAACTAGCTCAAAGTGTGTTTTGTAACCAGAATTTTCATTTAAATCTTTAAAGCGTTGGCCAAAACAAATTTTGACCCATAACTTTTTCTTTGAGTTGACTCGTTGTTGAATTGTCCGTACTCAATAAAAAAAATTTCACTTTTCGTCAAAATTTAAAAAGTTTTATTTTGATATATGAAAGTATCAGTATTGTAACTTCAAGTACTAAGCAAATGGCAATGAAATCGTTGAAACATTAAATCGTTGAAGTAATCACTTGACTTTGTGCTTTGGTAATAGTCGAACAGTTATTTGCACTCATGCATTCTTTATTTGATGCTCAAAAGATGGAATATTTTGAATCCTTACACTTGATTTATACATTAGAGCTTGGCGCATAATTATGAAAGTAAATCATCACATTTTAACCTCGCTCCAAAATATACACCTTCGTCCTCGGAATTAGTGAAATGAAATTACGATCGTGAATCCACGCATCGTAATTTCGAGATCTCAATCTCTTGAAGGCACCCTCGGCATTCCTCCAACCGTAAGATCCCTCCACCCTCAACCCAACCCTAACCTTCTCCATCCTTAAATGCCATTCCAACCCCTTTCCCTTCCCGCCAACACCATTTATCTCCCACTCTATTTTTCTCACCCGTCTTTCAACCCTATCCTCTCTAGCCATGTCCCAGACCATTACCTCTCCGCCCCCTCCCCTCGCTTACCGACCGCGGGTAAACCAGACTACACCCGCGCTCTCTCCAGACACCGTGTAAGTTTTATGCTCGCGGAGGCGCCTGGCAGAACCTCCTTCGCGAACCTTTTTCCCACTCCTTCAATCTCCAGCGTAAACCTCATGGAATTCGCTGTCACTGCTTCGCGCCTCTATTGATGAGTCTAAACTGTAAACCCCACTTTTCTCACTTGTTTTTAATAGCACTTTACGCTGCATTTTTCACTAATTATACGATAATCCATACCTCTTATTTATAACATCGATGGCATATCAGCTTGAAATGTTAATAACTTATTACGTACTATCCTTAACTGTAGGCTAGATAGGAGGAGGCTTTTTCGTACAAACTAGCCTAGACAGAACCGTCAAAGAATGGAATTAACTACCTGAAGACGTCCTTAATCCCTCACTAAAATTGTATAAGACGCTCACACGAAGAATTTATGTATTCACTACGTTTATATTTAATTCCAATTTTTCTTCAAATATCCTAATTCTATCTTCTACAGTAACCAATTATTAAATGAGGGTTCTATTATCATGTAGTGTTGTTATGTATGTTGACGCTGCCTCCGGAATATTGGACGATATACAATGTGATCCATAATATATATATAATTAGTCGATATATATAAAAAGTCGATACCATTGATATTACATAACCGAGTAATACCTGAAAGGAAGCAATCATTGGTTTCTAAAGTTCGTCCATTTCGAGCATTTCTTTCATCAAAAAGTTCACTCAGTGACATGAATCGACAAGAGAATTAGCTGAAAAGGTTGAGAAAGGGTTATACTCGTAATTATTTCTTCCCACAAACTTTTTAAAGGCTCGAATCAGAGAGAAATGGAGGAAAGTAGTTTCGGGTTTCCTAATAGGTGATTTCGATTAGAGAATAATGTGAATATTTTATACCTTAACAGACACATGCCAATATTCACACGTAAAAAGAAGGGAAGCTTGGAAGGGAAGAATGAATATTCATCGCATTTTTTAAATGAAGGTGAATAGAAGTTTCATTGTTAATATATTCCTCCAAATATAAACTAAATTAGCTGATAAGTGTCCATTCCCTATATTCTGGGAGCCGCTTGGGGAGAGAAAATTTGGGAAGGCTGTCGAACGCTTGGGCTGTTGAAACTGCCAGGCATTCCTTCTCCCCCTCGAGAGGGTACGTGTTGCTCATCGACCGGATTTTTTGTATGTAGCGTACGCACCGAGATGTTATTTTTTCCGTCATCGGTAAAAAAAGAAGACGCGCGCTCTTTTTGGCATTTCGGCCAGTGTTTGCAGTGTTTTTCGGACTTTCATCGGTCCGCACCTGCGAAACTTGCTTGTTTGTTCGAGGAGTTTATTGCGGTGACGTCCTAACCTCAAGACATTTTTCTCCCTCTTGGAATGTTGTTGATGAGAGAAAATCAGGCTGTTAAAGGGGTCCTTAAAATATACACTCGGAAGTGTTTTAATGGGATTTATGTACCGTCGATTGATGAGGCCATGAAATTTCTCTTCACTAATGGATCACTGATAGAACACGTAGACTTATAGATCAGTTTTAGTGAAATAGCGCCTTAGGTGTTCTAGAAGTAATTTTTATCAGCTGTTTCCGTCGACAATTGAAACGGTTTAAAGCCACTTAATGAAAATATATTTGCAGGAAGAGAGAAGTCTTGGCTTTAGAAAAACTATATTTGTGTCAACACACAATAGTTGATGACGAATGGGAGTTGCTTGAAAATTTTTTGTAAAATTTCTCATAAGAAAAATATAATCAATGATTAACTGGCCAAATTATAAGTATTTTTGTAATATAAAGATGCTGAACATTGAAACGTAATCCCAAAGGAAGTTTTTAAGAAACAGTTAAGATCAAATAACTAATGATTTGCATTTTGCGTTCTCTGTCCCCATGAATTGTGCCAACTTTGAAAGGTCGATTAAAAATACTGTAAATTGCGATTTTTAGGACAATCTTAACTAGGCTTTAATTTAAACTGCCACCATAATCCTGAGAGATTTTATAAAAGAACTTTGAAAACCAGGTGTTAAGTAACGACTGATTGCAAGTTAGAACAAAAATTAAGATTTTCGTATTTCTAGTTCCAATGAAGATTTAATATTCAAATTTCCCTTCGAAGCTAAATCCTTTGGATGTTCAATTGTATCTCAATACATATTCTGTAATTCGAAGTTTCATTTCCGCATTTCCCGACGTCTTCTTGCCTCGAGCTTCTTCATTGTTCACATCTTTCTCCTTGCGTAACGATTTAGTTTTCGTATAAAATCCGAATCACATTTTTGAGGTATCTTTCAACGTCAGCACCTTTTTTCTCCCATCAAGAATACCCTCTTTGGCGCCTTTGACACAAAGAAAAGATGAGTATTTTCGAGCGTCACTCTTCATCGCTTTCCAGGAAGCGACTTACGAATATTCCTTTCGTCTGATCCATTTCTCATTTCCTCCTTCGAAAAACATCCTCAATTTTATCGTTCCGTACATTCACTGAAACTCTGCCCCGCCCAAGAAGCTTATGACTTCTTCGCCGGCAAATTTCTCATTTACGGACTTCTGCGAATATCCTTTCTATTTTTTTTCGCATGACGCATTGGGCTTTTATGAATAGATTCATTTCAGATGGAGAACCTTCCAGTATGTACTTGACGAAATTAATGAATAGATTTCAAATAGCCTTTTTCAAACGCGTAGTAAAGAGTTATCCTTGTACTTATTTCCGGTTTAGAAAAACTGTGTGTCGATCATTCATTGCTAGTTCAACGACTTGTCCTTAGTAGTACTTTCTTGAACAGACATTGATTGTTAAAACAATCCATCCATCCATTCAACATTTTAAGTTTTTGTTCTTTTTTAACGCACGAGCTGATTCGCCCAAATTTTGTGTTTTCCTAATAATGTCTGGAGAGAAATGCCCTTGAACGCTTTTGAAAGTTTAAAATGTATTGGTCGCAAATCATTCCATTCCTGTTTTACAATTGTGAATTATTCAATTCTTAAATGACGCTTTAGAGCTAATATCGTTTACGTATCTTAGAGGGTACAGCATGATGAGCTTCAATTTGAAAAAACGTATCTTTAAACGGAATCCCACAATTCGAGTATAAAAGATGATAAAATCTTCTCTATCAATTTCCTACCAGGCCTAGAAATACTGCACGCTTTGATAAATTTATACTACCTTTCAGACTCTACTTTTATCTCGCGATTTAATTTTCACACTTCGCTTCACTCTTTCATTTTGTGAAGGGAGACGTCTTGATGGAAATTCAAACGGAAGGAAAGTCTCTGAGAAACAAACTTCATCTTTTTTGATGCCAAATTACTCTCTTTTACGTCTAAGATTAATTCTTCTCCGTACGCAAACATCTTCCTTTGCGGAATTATAACTCCCGACAAATGTTTTCCCGCAGCGCTCCGCTTTTCTGTCGTGTTTAATCTTCCTTTCGCTTCGTTAATTCTCCTAAGAAAAACCGTCTATCTACTCAAGGTCTCTCCGAAAACTTATGTCCCGCGACCCGTGCTGGCGCTTCCAAGTCTTCACTTAACACAACGAGAGAATAAAATTCCGGCATTCTACACAGAAATTGCGGATTTTTTCAGCTCCTAACTCTTGATTCACCTCTTTTTGAATTTCCCCATCACCATCTCTTTCCCAAAAATTAAATAAAAACTTCAAAAATGCCTCTCGCTCTCGAATACTTTCAGCCTTATAATGCGTCGACCTCTCCAATCTCCCTGCAATTTTTATTCCTGAGCGTTCTCACCGTCATTTTTCTTCTGATTCTTTCCTTAACATTTTCCTCTTGCGACATTCTCGTCATTCATTAACCGCTTTCTTTGGAAGCACCCGCGAGAGTGAGTCTTTACGTGGAGAAAATATCAGACGCGAATACACACGTTTTCTTTTGCCCTCCCCTTTCTCTCGATACATTTCGTCTACCGGGTCGTGCTGTTATTTCCTTCCATCCTCTTTTTTTCTCTACCTGTCTCCCGTCCTCGAGAGAAAAAATGCGAGACGCTCTTAAAAAGGAACGGAAGAAACTTGGAAAGGGAGAGGGTTGGCGCTCCCGCTTCTCTCTATATCCCGCTTTTCATTCGTCTTTTATTTTCGCCTCGTCGCGCTGATTCCCGCCATCTCTCGCAAATCTTATCTCGGATTCGCTGGAACGGTTTCAAACAAAGGGAGCGAGTGATGAGGCGGCGTTGTTAATGGCTGGGAGAGAATACGAGGGTCTCCTCAGGGAATGGGGTGAGGGTGGAGAAAGGAGAGGAAATGGAAAGAAATGCTGAAGGAAAAACCCTTTTTGGGGTATAAGATGAAGAGGATTTTAAAAGAAATAGACCACGCATGAAGGATCTCGCGGGAGAAGACGAGTTGCTCTGGAAAGAACGAGATCTTCCCTCATTATTTCTTTTTGTTTTTCACCTCGTCCTCAGTTGCATTAACCTAAGTTTCATGCTCCTTTTTCTCGCATGCATGAGTGTCATTACTCTATCTCCACATCATTATGTGTTCAAATAAACTCAAATAACAGAAGATTACCTATTTCCGCCAAAAACGATTCATTTAAATTAAAAGTTTTACGGTTTTCCTGCGAACGAGAAAACAAACAACTATTCTCTGCAAACAAGGCAATCATCTGATGATAATGATGATGGTTATATTTGTTCTCTTGGTTGAGTTTTAAGCAGCTGTCTTTGAAACAAGATTCTTTCCACTTTAATTGATTTTGCCTACTTCAGTCGCTTCCCAGAAGATTCCAAGAAGCACATTCGGAGATTTTGTGACGGAAAATTAATTGTAGAATCACGTACATACCTTTATTCTACCTCACATTCAATCATATCCAGGCATATTTCTGAAATCTTAATTCGCAATAATGTAAACATCTCGCATCTTACACTCAAAGATGAGACTTTCTCCATGACAATGTGGCCGGGTATTTATAAGTGGATGACGCCCCCGGATAGTCATGCTGGTAGCGCGTTCGCCTTCGGTGAAAGCGGTCCCGGGCTTATTTACCGGTGGGGGTCAACACTTACCGGTGTCCACCCAGCATCGTGATGAACATGTTTAGCTACCTGAATTAAGAGGTATTGGGTCCGCCCTCGTAAATAGCCAAATACGGCGGCGTGGGAATCGATGCACTGTATACGCCACTCACTATACATGCCGCCAGGCATTCCTGTCCCTCAAAGGGATGTTGCACTAGGACTAAATAAAAAATTATAAGTGAAGAGATGGATCATGATGTGCATTGTAATGTATTCTTTTTCGAAAAAAACTACATAATTTAGATAATATAAAAAAGCTTCGTAAATGTGTCAATTTCTGAAAATTTAAAGTTTCGATATAGAAAAGACTGTAGATTTTCTCTGCTCTCATCTTGAAAATATTTCTTTTTTTCAGGCACCTCGCTCGCAACCCCTTCATATGCGACTGCAACCTCCGATGGCTGTCAGAGTATCTTCACCGCAACCCAATAGAAACGTCCGGAGCCCGCTGCGAAGCGCCCAAGCGAATGCAACGCCGACGTATTGATGCTATGAGGGATGAGAAGTTCAAATGTAAGGGTAAGCAAGCCCCGTCTGAAGTTGCTTCTCTCAGAAACGCTCTCCATAACCCTTTGCGCCTCAATAACTCTTTCAAAATAACTACCTTTCTTGCTCTTTAATACGCCCACTGTTTCCAATCCTCACGCTTTCGTGGATCCTTCACTCCTTAATTAATTCTGGTCAATCCGTACAAATATTTTCACTAATTAAATGCTAAATATGGTTAAGAGTAACTAACTAAACAAATAAAATCTGTGACACCTCTTAGATATATTCAATACTCTAAAATGCCGCACTCTTTTGATATTTTTTAATAATTTATAATTTCCTCTGAATTCAGTTTTCATCTGAGTAATTTTGTTTTTCATCTGAGGGCATAAAAGGATTAATTTAAGAATCATTTTATTTTATGATCAGATAAATTAACAGATTAGTATTAACCTTAAACGTCCATCAGATACTTTACATATGCCCTTTGCAACTACACCAAATTCTTTTTGGTGAAACTTATACTTCATGACTAATGGCATACTTCAAACTCAAAGTTATATGGTAAAAGAGGTGTTTCTCTTCTTGTTTTGAAACCAAACCAATTTGCCAAAATAATGTGGAACAAGTAAAATTACCCCATCAGATTTAAATAAAGTTCCTTATGGGATGTAAAAGCCCTTCTTCTTTCCCAATATTTTGTTAAAAATAAAATCAACCTCTGGGTTTCAGTGAAATATGTTCATTAAGATGCATTTGAAAAGAATCCTCATGAATAATAAAATTTCCCATATCTTACCTTATCCTTGAGAACCTCTTCAACTCTATCAACCTATCCTAACCTTTCTCTTTCTCTTTTCTTCCTCATCCTCCAACTCGGAGGGCTTAAATGGTGAAAGCTAACTCACGCGGTGCTCTTTTTGTTTCTCTTAATGTAGAACTAACTTAGAAGTAGTCTAATAGAAGCTTGCTTGCTAAATGTCTGGATACACTTAAAATATTATATATGTATGTACCTATGTGCATACTTGTCTTGACTAATTTGTTCTTAAGTTTCATAAAATTACTGATAATAACTAATTTGTTCTTAATTTTCATAAATAACTAAAAATATTGGATAAATATACCATTTAAACTTTCTGTAGATGATGGAATATTAGATAATAAAAGATGAGAGTATTGAAGATTTAAAAAGTCTTTAGTTGCTGCTAAAGCACTTTGGATGGCTTCACTTTATGGAATTCCCTAATTCCACAAAGTGGTTACTACAATGATCTTTATAGGCAATCCATGAGATTTTTTCTTTCACTTTTTTTTACTATATATTTGGTGTTTTGGGGTAATTCCTTGCCTGATGATGTTATGAGGCAACAAAACATATTTCTGATTAGTTTAACTTTTGTAACTAGTATAAATAAATTAATTTTGTAACAAGTTTGTGATTTTTATGTCACTATGACAGCAAATAAAGTTATCAATTTTAAATACTTTTTCACTAATCCAATGATTGTAATTCTCTCAGATTGATGGGAGATAACATGGTTGTATATATCAGGATACCAACAGAAACAATAAGAGTAGAAAATTAAAGCCATTATCTTACTAAGATGTTTACTACAGAATAAAAATTTCATTTACTGCTTTCACATTTGATTATCATTCACAAAAATGAAGAGAGTTTGGGTAGAATAAAATTCCATTTCATTCACTACAGAGCTAGGCATTGGGCTCTTTCAATGAAACAGCTATATAACCAAATGGAATACTTAACTTGTTAATAAGGCTCTGAAACTAAAAAATAGTGTAAGTAGATGAAAATGAAACAAAGGAAGAAACACGATTTTAAGACGATTTTCATTTTCTTTGATCTTTTTAATGAATAATCATCACCGAAGATTCAATTTGAAGTTACTTAAGAAATTATAATATTGGGTCATCTTGAAAGTTCTGCTGTTTTACAAATTTGCAGGAGTACTATGTTTGAATAATATATATATTTAACAAAGCTTTTAGAACCTTCTTGGATATTTTTTCCAATTCCAGTCATCTGAATGTTGGCTAAAGTAGATCAATCAAAATGGAGAATACTTAACTAAATAAATCTTTACATATTTTCAAAATGTTTAATGATATTTCTTATTTAAAATCCCAGAACTTCCCAGATTATGCAATACTACATTTAAAGTACTATTTTTATATACAACAAAAACCACTTAAAACTATAGCAGCATCGTATTTCTTTTTCTAACCTGATTTTATGATAGCTGTATACATCTTCTCTCTTAAGGTAATTTTAAATATTTGAATCTTAAGAGATTGATGTCAGTAGAGTTTTAAGTGTTATCCAGAACCATATTCCCATTTAAAACTATCAACTAACTGAGTGATTATTGTGAAAATTTTCTAGGTTTGTTGTTTTAGATGCTTTTGCTTTATATCACTGGCTTTAAATGTTTAAATCCCTAAATAATGATTCATCATCACTTCTATGCTATTACCTTCATAATGATTTATTGCAGGTGTTGCTGAAGAGCTTAGAACACGTCTGGCTGGAGATTGTATGGTTGATGTTCCATGCCCTAATGGCTGCACTTGTGATGGAACATCAATTGATTGTTCTAATCGTGGACTGACTGAAATCCCAAAGGATCTTCCAATGTATACTACAGAGCTGTAAGTTGTCATTCATTATGTCCCCTATAATAAGTTGTATGATTAGATTATTAATGTGAAGATCATTTTAAAAGTTTCAATTTTAAAATTACCATTTCCTCGTCAGTATGTGTAAGTAAATAATTAATGAAAGTGGTTCTTCAAATAGTCTTACTAGAGGTGTTAAATAAAAGATTTTGAGAATCAAAAAATTGAAACAACTATTAAATCAAATATTACATTATTTTATCATTAAAATATATCTATAATTATCTAATAACTATATTCTGAAAACTGCCTCATTCAGTGTTTCTCCTTGCTTAATTTAGCCAGTAAATTCAGCTACCTAAGATGTAGTATGGTGTTAGGTCTGATGTTTATACTTATAAACCCCAATCTTTCAATATTTTCACTAATGATTTAAAACTTTTCACAGTTTACTCAATGACAATGAACTGGGACGCATAAGAGCAGATGGTTTGTTTGCCAGACTTCCTAACTTGCAGAGGCTAGACTTGAGTCGCAACCGTGTTACTGGAATTGAACAGGGAGCTTTTCAGGGAGCAAATCGTCTGACTGAACTGTAAGATTTTTTCCATCTAAATCTTTAGGCATGATTATGAGCAGTACCAATATCAATCCTAATATCCCATTTATTACCTTGCAGTGTTTTAGCAGAGAATAAAATTAGGGAAATCCACAACAAAATGTTTTTGGGGCTGACCAATCTGAAATCACTGTAAGTATCCTTTTAAATTTGAGAATTGGTATGGAAACATGGTAACCATTTCTTTGTTTTGAAATTTACAATTTATCTTTTCTCTTAACAGATCTTTATTTGATAATCAAATCACCTGCGTGATGCCAGGATCCTTTGACCCACTTCTCAATTTGAAATCGCTGTAAGTATCATTGCCTATACTTCTAGGAAAATGTCACTTTTTTAATAATCTGTGCATTTTCATCTTTCTTTTACAGTAATTTGGCATCAAACCCATTCAACTGCAACTGCCATCTTTCATGGTTGGCTGATTGGCTTCGGAAGCGAGACTTACAGCTATATCCCTCCGCTATGTCATCATCTCTGGCTGCACTTACGCCAATAATACCACCAGCTCGTTGTCACAGCCCAACACGAGTCAAAGACGTTCCCATCCATGAGTTACCTTCTCATGAATTTAAATGTTCCAGTTAGTGTTAATTTCTTTCTCTATCCATAAGTTTTCAGAAAACACCTTCAATAAATTTATATTTGCATCATTAACAAATGATTCTGTCAGATTACTCCATGCAAATTTTGTTTCTATTTTTTCTCTTATTATTATTATAAAAGATAAATGCAAGAATCATTTGACGAAGTAATTGAATCAATGTCTTAAAATAAAAAGTATTAAAATCAGTTTAACTATGAAAAGATGCAATGAAGCAGAAAGTCACAATTATTTTCTTAACTTCTTATAGTACAGCTATTGTACTTTTTGAGCTCAGTATGGTTTTACAAGATATATTGTCTATATTTGAATATTTTTCAAGTTCTCCATGAGTGAAAAAATTTTAAGAGAATTGATATTTAATATGATATTGCTGAAAGTAGAGAGGGCATCCTGAGCAATGTAATTCAGTTTGTTAAAATGAAATAATTGAACAAGGAGAGCTGGGCATCTTGCTAAGAAAAATTATTATATTATCTTTAACTCTTTCAAATATTTCTGTTAAATATGAGGCATTTAAGTCATAGATGATATCTGAATAAGTATTTTTATTTCTATATGAAGAAAAAATGTTAAATACCTTCATTTTTGCCTGGTCACAGATGACAATGATCAAGGATGTCTAGGTGATGACTACTGCCCTCCTAAATGCACATGTACTGGAACAGTGGTCCGTTGCAGTAGATCAAGGTTAAAGGAAATCCCAAAGGGCATTCCAGAAGACACAACTGAACTGTAAGATGATCATAGTGAACTCTTTAACAGCATTAGATCAATAAAATTCAATTTTAATATTTAAATGAAACTATAGCTTGATAAAGGAAATGAATATAGCATATGATCCTATCCTGATATCATTCTGCATTGAAAGAATCTATTTAGAACATTTATTCATCTAAAACACCATGTATTTGAGGTCAATCTTTAGCAGTTTTTATTTAAACACTTGCAATGCATATAATTTGGATTGTTCTATTATCAAAGTACATATAAAATCTAATTATTCAAAATAAAAAAGTTATAAAAATTAGAATGATACATGAATATTAATCGATTGTCTGTGAGAAATTTATATCATTTACAATCTTCTTGCAGCTACTTGGATGTAAATGAAATCCAACAAATTCAGCCAGAGAGGTTAAGTCATCTTACATCCTTAACTAGGCTGTAAGTAAATTGTTATTTATATAATTTAAATACTTTCAATCCAATTTGTTTGTTTATTAATTTTAAGACTAATGAAATAATTTTTTCTTTCAGAGATTTAAGCAACAACCAAATATCAATGCTATCTAATTTCACTTTTGCTAATCTGACAAGACTTTCTACACTGTGAGTATTCACATTCTTAAAAATTTATAAATCTGCATTCGTTGTATTAATAAATTTTTTTTTGTATTTGATAAAATTTCATATCTTAAAACAATGTAATATTGCTTTATTTTTTTAGAATAATCAGCTACAACAAGCTCCAGTGTATTCAGAGAGATGCTCTTGCAGGCCTGAAATCTCTGAGAATCATGTAAGAAATTTGTCTTTAATTTTGATAATCATTGTACATACCATCCTGACATTTTTATTGTGTATTCATGGAATCTGCTTTTTGTTTACAGCTCATTACATGGTAATGACATCTCAATGATACCCAATGGAACATTTAATGACTTACAATCAATCACCCATCTGTAAGTAAAAATTCATTTTCTCTCTTATGCTTTCACTATGCAAACAAGATTTTTTATCTTGCATCCCAAAAATTTGAGAGTATGCAATGCATTATTGAGTATAAACTCCTATCAGAAGTTTATTTGAAATATTTACTAAGTGTTCTTACCTTATTTAGTATGAAATATTTTTGTTTTAATCTTTAGGGCAATGGGCTCTAATCCATTCTTCTGTGACTGCAACTTACGTTGGTTGGCTAGTTGGGTGAAGAGAGACTACGTTGAGCCTGGAATAGCTCGGTGTCTGGAGCCTCATTCAATGAGAGATAAACTTCTTCTGACCACACCTGCTTCAGCTTTTGTTTGCAAAGGTATAGCAAACATATTAAAACATATTCATCATGACCATTCACCCATTCAATGAATTATCCTTTGCATGTATGGTATCTTTCATTATTTTTCATTTCATCTAATTGTATATATTTACAAAAACCTCTGATCATTTCCCCACAGGAAAAGTAGGAATAGAAGTGTTGGCCAAATGTGATGCATGTTTCACTTTCCCATGCTCCAATGGAGCTACCTGCCACCCTCTGCCAAACCGTCAATATGAATGTGAATGCTCTCCTGGTTACCATGGAAAGCACTGTCAACATCTCATTGATGCTTGTTATGGTAATCCCTGCAGAAATTCTGGTACCTGCAAAGTTCTTGAAGAAGGAAGATTCAGGTAAGTCTAAGAAGCAAACTAAATTCAAATGTTTTAAATAATTCCTCCTAAAAAACTCTCAAGTTGGTATATTTTACCTTGAATCTGATTTACTAAAACTTTTATTGCAGCTGTCACTGTCCTGACGGTTTTACTGGGGACCGTTGCCAGACTAATATTGATGACTGTGAAGGAAACAAATGTGAAAACAATGCAACATGTGTAGACTTAGTGCAAGCCTATCAATGCCTCTGTCCTCCAGGTTACATGGGTAAGTGCTTAGTTGAAATTATGATGGGAATAAGATAAGGGAAATTTAAAGTTAATTTTGAAACTTGAAACTTGCCTATTCCGTAGAATTAAAATTTGAGAAGTTGATTAATTGGGTAATATTTTTCTTAGGTGAATACTGTGAGAAGAAAATTCCATTCTGTACTAAGGAATTTGATCCATGTAAAAATGGAGCAAAGTGTGTTGACAACACTAGCTTCTATACTTGTGAATGTACACCAGGATATACAGGGCAGAACTGTTCTATTAATGTTGATGACTGCCAGGCTCATCTTTGTCAGGTAACTTCCACCTTTATTACAATTCATTTATTATATGTATATGAGGTATGACAATAATTATATTATTTAATACATTAACAGTTTAAATTTCATTATTTTCATTTTATTTCTTTTTCCAGAATGGAGCTACTTGCATTGATGGTGTGAACTCTTACACCTGTAAATGTGCTGCAGATTTTGTTGGAAAATTCTGTGAAGTGACCCCAATGGTGTCTATGCTGTACCCACAAACATCACCTTGTCAACACCATGATTGTGAGCATGGAATTTGCTTCCAACCTCAAGGTTCTCTTGATTACATCTGTAAATGTGCACCTGGATATTCTGGTATGTCATATTAGTACATGCTATAAGTTCTTGCTGGAGATACATTTTCTCTTTCTTGACAAGTAATAGGAATTTCTTCAATCCCTTCACCAGGTAAACGCTGTGAATACTTGACAAGTCTTCGCTTCCTTCATAACAACTCTTGGGCTGAGTTAGAGCCACTGAGCACAAGGCCTGAGGCTAACTTGACTTTGACCTTTGCCACTAGACAGCCAGATGGTGTTCTATTGTATGATGGATCAGAAGATCAACACATTGCAGTAGAACTTTTCCATGGTCGCATTCGAGTCAGCTATGATGTTGGAAATTATCCTGTCTCTACAATTTTCAGGTAAATTTGAAAGATTTCTTTCATTCTGATGGAATGTGTAGTAAAAATTGAATTATATTTACTATAAAATTTTGATAAATTCTAAAATTTATAATAGCTTATTTGCATCTTAATATTTTCAAAAAAGACTTTCCTATGATGTTTTCATTACAGTTCAGTACAATGAGTTCAAATAAAACATTTTGATTTTCAATAAAATCAAAATGCACATAGAGACTATCAAATTACTTTCAGATTATAGATATACCCCTAAATTTTCAGCATATGAAAATGCTGCCAATGTATTTAAACTCTTTATTTATAATTCTTCACTCTTATCTCTGAAGCTATGAAACTGTAAGTGATGGTCGATGGCACACTGCTGAACTACTGTCTATCAAAAAGAATTTCACAATGAGAGTGGATGGAGGACCTGCTCGCAGCATTATCAATGAAGGAGAAAGAGAATACTTGCGTCTTTCCACTCCTTTATTCATTGGAGGAGTGCCAGTGGATCCAGTGGGCCAACACGCTCTTTCCAATTGGCACCTAAGAAACCTCACAAGTTTTAATGGTCAGTCTTGATGCTCATCTACACTGCATCTTTATAAGTTTATTTTTATTTGTAAGATTTTTTATAATATAAAAATTGTAGATTACGTGTAAGAATCTGCATAAGAATTAAATCTGACAAAGATTGTTTGTCTCTAGCCATTATTAATATCTTCTGTAGTTGTAATAAATCAATTTATTGTGATGAAATATCAAGGAGCAAGTACTTAAGTAGTAGTATGTATGTAGCTTAATCTGTATATATAGTTTTTATTCCTCAAAATATAGAAAAATTTTACCCTTTCATTTCATTTATTTAGAAATTTATTTTCTATAAAATATCTGGTCTTTTGCTTCAAAAGGCTAGTTTTAAAACATTCTTACGATTTTTATTTATTATTTCATTACTTAGTTGGTTTTTAATTTTATTACCTAATTCAATATTGAATAATAATTTATAGAACTCATCAAACTTAAGGAAACAAGAAAAATGTTGAATATTTTGAAAAATATTGTGACTGATGAGATTCAACATCCTTAAAATAAGTCTATGAATACTTGAGAATGGAAAATGCTGTTGGAAAAAATTAATTCTTGTAATTACAATGGCTTTTTCAGACCATAAAGGTCATGAATAAAAATAAGAAATGAGATCATGTTATTTGCAGCATTTAGAGTAGAATATTCTTTCATAACAGTGTCACTAAATGGTAGATTTGATTTTCCACTTTATATCCAGGTTGCCTACGTCAGCTGTGGGTGAACCACAAGTTGGTTGATTTTCAAAATGCAGCACGTCAAGAGAAAGTGACCCCTGGATGCTCTTCTCCAAGCCACCAACACCATACTTCGGCCTATTCTTCTTCATCCACGCTTCACCACCACCAACAGCCACATGAACTGGTTATTGGAGAGGACAGTGACCCCTGGGCTGAAGAGGAGGAGGAAGAGGTCAGGAGGAAAGGGGACGACATCCTAAATGGCAGAGGCATGGAGATGGAGGAGCAGCGCTACCAAGGCGTGGCATCCCCCAGCAGAGGAGGAGGAGGAGGTGGGTTGGGCGAGATGGAAAGGAGAGGGGGAGGGTTGAAGGTGAGGGAGGGAGGAATCAGTCGACGAACTGGGGAAGCCAGGGGAGGGAGAACTAGGGAAGACATATGCCAGACAGGCAGGCACCGCTGTCAGCGAGGGATATGTGTGTCTCACCAAGGCACCAGAAGTGGTCATAGGGACGGGGGAGGTGGTGGCAGAGGAGGGAATGGTGGCTACACTTGCAAGTGCCGCAACAGTTGGAGTGGTCGCTACTGCGAGAAAGGTTTGTTCTACCATCTTCTTATGCCACACCTCCCCCTATCCGCACCGCTTTGACTAATAGCACGGAGTACAAAAATTTGCAAGGCAAAGCATGGAAAGGGTTGGTCAAGACAAAATGGGAGCACAAAAGGGATTGGTCTTTCTGAGGTCTTCCCTTGGCAAAAATATCTCTCTTGCCAAGGAATCTGAGTTTCTCTTAGTACATAAGTGTTTTGACATGTAATATGTATTCATTTCTTTCCTTTCCTTTGCAGGATTGGATATGATATCCAACTTTTATAGTTTTTTTGAGACTATGGATATGTTTTGTGGTTTTATTTTTTCTTCTACTCTATAATGAAGAAACTATGCTAATGAAATTTTTTAAATAATACTTACTTTCCTAAAAGAGTTTAAATTTATACTCTTTAGCAAAGATTTGAAGAACCTAATAATCAATGATGAATACTAATAAATATTCAGCTGCTTTGGAATTTGCATGGATTGGAATCATTGTTGAAATTCTTACTTTACTGCATGTTATTTTATATAGTATTGAAGAATAGTACTTCCTTAAATGTTTGTAGGCTTTTGATGGGTGAAATTTTGGCATCTGATTTATTCTATCAATGCTTTCAAACCAACTTAATAGCACTTTTCCCAAACTTTTTTCAAAGAATAATATACATATATACATATTTTTTTATTTTTATTACATATATAAATTTGCTTTACAGAATTGTTTTCATTTACTTTGCCTCCAGCAACAGGGTCTTAAAACATTTATATCAAAATCTACCTTTAATCTAGAACTTGTTTGTTGAAACTTTAATATGGAATCATATGATAAATCAAAAATTTAGTTTATTAGGGACTATATTTATTTCTGTTATAAAAATTACATTTAATTTATGTAAGACAACATCAATCTCTAAGGTATTCCTTAAGAAAGTATTGAGGTAATATATTGCATTCAATTTCAACTATGTGTAATCATACTTATGTATAATTACTAATCTTTTTTGCATGTGTATAATTGTAAGGAGTTATTTTAATACTTAGAACCTGTCTTCAAGAAATAAAACATACTAATTTAATACCTTTCTTTAATATTGTGGGGAAAATTTATTCACCTTGTTGATAATCTCAAGCTCTGTTTTCATGATCTTAGTTTCTTGTTTGTAATTTTCTCCATGCAGCTCCCACTTGTCGTAAAGAACAAACTAGAGAGTATTATGCTGAAAATGGATGCCGCTCCCGAAAGCCTGTGAAAATGGCAAGGTGTGAGGGAAGCTGTGGCGGTAGTAATGGCAGTGGTGGATGCTGCCGTCCTAGGAAGACCAAGCGCCGGAAAGTCCGTCTCATTTGCAACGATGGCACACGCTATACACGAGATGTAGACATTGTGCGAAAGTGCTCCTGCTCACGAACAGGAGGGGCTAAATGTTACTAAGGTGAGGGAATCAGGCACAAATGCCTTTTTATTAACCTCTTTGATACATTTTCATTATGTGAAACCAGTAGCCATAATCATATCTCTTTCCATAAATGTGTTAGTCTTTGGCCTTGTTCATACCTTTTATCAAGTTAACATACCACGAAAAAATATACAGTAGGAATTAATTCAGAAATTAAAATGTATTACATTGAATATCACAAGAAATAAGATTAAAAGTAGTCTTGAAGAATTATTTACCAGTTATCATGGTTGATGTTATGTATAAGAATGAGTAGATATCTGTAAAAGTTTGGTTCTGTATTTTATGAAATAAGTATGGGAGATGAATTTAAATGAGAAAAAGAATGACTTGCCTATCATTACAGTATGTAATTCCATTCCAGTTTATTTATCAGAATTATAATTTTCAATACATTGAAAGTTAAATTATGCACATTTAAATTAGGCAGTTGTCTATGTATTTTTATTTATAACATGCTCATCATATGCTGATAAATATATGTCATCATATTGAAAAAATCCGTAATGCTGTTGTACTTCATTAATAGCTTAAGAATTATTATTATTGTTATTTATTACTTTTAATTCTGATTTTTATTTACTACTTCAATATTGCAAAAAAAACAAATATTTCCTTTTCGTTTTCTTCTTCAATTATGACCAAGTCAATAGTCTAAACATATATTTATTGAACTCTTAAAACTATTGAATTGTCTTAAATCATTATATTTTATAATCATAAATTATTGTTCTATGTTTCAGGAAAGGCGCCTTCATTTAAAAATAACCAAAAGGAGATAAGGGAACGGTGAAGAATCGTTTTAAAAGTTTTTAAGAAATACGTGAATTATACACCCCATGTTCAATGGATTGACTGATTTAAATTCAGGTGATGAGATTGAGAAACTGATGGAATAGCCAAGAAATATCTAAGTGGGTTGCCAAATTTGTGCTCCAAGATATTAATGAAGAAGGATAGTAAAAACATAGTCACATTTATTTCAAGACAAAGTGTATTGAGACTAATAGCAAGTGAAAAGCTGATTATGGATTGGAAGAGTGAGAATTACAATGAATAAGTAGTGAAGTGTAAGCATAAGGAAATGGGCTATATTCTTTAAAAGGTCAGCCCCTCTGTGATGACTTTTGAAAAATTAACCTTTATGCAACATTGCATTGGTGAAGACCTTCTCTTATTTCAAGACAAGGTTTATAACTGCAGAAATGAATTAGATATAGCAGTAAGATTACAAAGAATGATAGATACATGCCATGCAGGGAGATAGTTTTAAATGAGAAAAAGAAAGAGTTGCCTATCATTACAGTATGTAAGCATAATTTTTTCAAACTTAAAACCAGAAATCAACTGGTTCATTAAAACCTTTTTATTTTGATATATACCTCATGATAATGTTTTAAAGATTTTGCCCAATCTTACTGAGAATTTTAGTGCATGAGCTTAGTACATGATTTACGTCTATCAATATGTATTTGTATTGTTTTTATGCATGTCAGTTATGTGCTAATGAATTGATTATACTTTTTGTTTAAGTGCTCAGATGAAATTTCCATAAAATTTGTTGATGTAATTTCGAATACAAAAGGACAGTAATTTTGAAATGTAAATGAGTAAATTTTGGTTTTACAGTTAGAACTTTCATCTGAAACCTTAGGCAGCCCAATCATCAAATTACCTTGGCAGAGCATTTGGTAATTTCACATTGCAAATGAAATTCTCAGATTATACATGATTCTGGGCATTCTTTCTTTATAAGAGTGTGTTTGAATGTATCAGTGAATAATAACTTTATTCACTAAAACTTTACTAAAACCTAGAGAAAGAGCTTAATTACTAAGTTGTGAATGTTAAAAAATGTGGTATTTATTTTGTCATGGATAAACTTTAGAAACTTGTTCATACAACTTCATATCTATCACCTAGTCTCAGAAAAAGCCTTGCATATAATAAGAACATGTGGTAAAAGGTTCAGAAGAACTGATTTGGATTACTATTTACAAAAGATACTATGCTATACAACGCTGCAGAAAGCTCAAAGTTTGCTTGATGGAAAAAAATGAATACAAAATGAAGTTCAGTTATAAACATGAGCACAAGTTTTATTTATTTAGATTTTTTATAATTGCCTAATATAAATAGAATTCACTACTAATATATATAACTATCTTCTTGAATAGCATTCAAAATTGTATTTGAATTGCCAAATTAAATCTCTCAAGCATAGAAATGTCTATTTCATAAAAAGAAAACATTGCAAAAATTTTTACAAGTTTCTATGCATACATTTATATGCTGATGCATATATAAAGCATGTAAAACTTTATTGTGGCATGTAAATAAACTGTATTGCCATTGTTGCTTTTTGACGTATCAAGATACAGTAACCACTAAAAGAAATGTAGTGGAAATTTTTGTAATATATAAGTGTATTATATTATATTTACTCTTAATTACAAGATAAAAATCACCATGGAGTTTGAATAATGTATCCATGTAGAGCTGTAACTTTATTTGTCAGGGCTTGATAATCATATTTTGAGATGAAAATGTTCTAATTATGTTGAGTCCATAGATGACAGAGTTAGCTCTGACGTATTGTCTATACTAATAATTTGGTGGATTATTGAATGTATGTGTGTGTGGATGTCAAGGCCTCTTAAATGGCTTCAAATGGAATAAGATGTAAACGCCAAATTTAATTTGTGTTCACAACTATATCACACCTCAAAGTGAAGTTTTTAATTATTATATATATATCTGTCATTTTCATAAGTTTATTGTTTTGCCATTCTCTAATTGATCATGTAAGGTCATACTTGGCATTTATACTTTTGATTGTGAGAATAATTTATAGACACCAGTATGTATTTTAGTTTAAACTATTAGTATTTCTGTGAACATTGATTGTTTTACTTGGAAATCTTATCAGTCAAGCCATACACTTTGTTTAGCAAGAGTAAACTACTCTTTTGTGTAATAAAAAATAAAGCTTCCTTGGTGTAAAATATATCCGATCTCCAGCATTGTTGATGTCTACATTTATCATAGTGATGACTTCAGAACTTCAAATATCAGCGTTATTATAAGATGAAGATTTAGACATTCAAGTAGCTTTAAGGTAAATGTATTTTTATTTTAATGAATAAAATGAATAAAATGGAATATTACTATAAATACAGGCTCCACCTACCAAACATTCTTTCAGTATGAACTTAAATTGAACCATATTGTTCATTTTTTGAAACCACTAAATTGGAAGGATAACCTTTTATAATGAAATTAAAACAAAATTAAAATGAAAAGAATAAATTTCAAAAAGGTTTTATCAGTTTCTTGTGGCATGAGAGACACTTTAGTCAGGTCACTTTAGCAAGTATGTCAGGTAAAACCCAAAGAGAGTCTATTAGGGGGACTTAGAGTATGTATCAATAAGATCTCAGATAATACCATATCATATAATATTTTTATAATGAAGTATGGAAAAATTCAATTGCTACAGTTTTTACCCAAAATTAAGATTCTCTAAAAAATAACAAGTTTCTAATAGCATATGTAGATAAATATGATATGCAGATAATATGTAGATAAATGAAACATTTTTCATTTGTCTTTTGGTTCTATATAGATAAGAATCCATCTTTAATTCACTTCTATCTCAGTCTTGTTTGTGGCTGTGACAAAATGAAAAACAAAAAAACAAAATTATGACTATGCTATTATGCGGTTTACCCATCCCCATTTCCCTTTGTTTTTGGCAAGCATTTCTCCACCACATTGGAATCCAGTCACTTAGAATGTCCATAAATATCAAGTCACCAGCAAAACCTAGCCAACCAAAGTTAACCTTGGCTGTATGACATTTCTTATATAGTGAGTGGTGGAGCAGCTCTTCTATCTTCTTTGCCTATACTTCCTGTAGATGGTCATTTCTGCTAGTGAGGACTTCAGATCATGAATTTGCAAGATCCATACATCTACTTTCATCTGCCAGTGCTCCCAAATCCTATCATTGCCAACAGCAAAAATTTTCATGTTATAAGTAGGACCAGTCTGAGAAGAAATGGGGCTTTGTGCAAAATTTTTCATGTTGGACCTCAATGTATGTACTTCTCTAGGAGAGAAGCAAATTTTTCTTTGTTAATGCAAAAAGCTAGTTTATTTTTCCTCTTCCTGTTACACCTTCCAAATTTGTTAAAAATTGACTGATCAAACATGGGAGCATCCATGTATTTCTGTAGCATTTTTAAGGTTATTTAATGTTGACGAAACATAAGTAGACCCATACCTAATCCAGCCACGAAAGGATACAGAAGGGAAAATGTCATTTTTAGGGCCTTAATTGGCGACAACAGGTCCCCTTCCTGGGCAATGAACATAATTTTAGAACTCGATCATGGTACGAAAATCCTTTACCACTAATTATATTTATTTATTTTTTATTATTTTTTTTCATCTTCACTGCAATTTGGCCTTTTAGCCAGGTGGCAGTGTTGGAGGGGAGCATAACATATTAAACATAGGATTGCCCGGCATTTGCCCAAGGACGGTAGGGAAACCCCTCCAAAAACCTCCCGTAGGCAATACATTACATATGACACATACAATTATGTACATACACAGTTAAGATATAAACATTAGCTTATCATAGAAGGTTAAACTTAAATAATGACATGGAAAAATTTATAATAATACAATACAAGGATAATATTGTTAGTGTATAAGCTAGCTTACATGGTAGATAGTCCATATAGTCATGTACATAATATTAAGTTATAATTCAAGAGGCTAATTCTACACACTATAAAGTTACATAAAATTAAATTCCAGCTTTAAACTATGGAAGATTAATGATTAAAAATAGATTTAAGCTTATTTTTAAAAATTTTTACATTTTTCGGCATTGGAATGAGAACTTCTCCAGCTAAAGCGTTCCATTCTCTAATACCCCTATTAACGAATGAGTATTTCGCGATATCTGTTTTCTGTTCGCGTTCTTTGATTTTTAATTCATGATTGCCTCGTCCTATATAGCTAGGGAGCTTAAACCTGGATTTCAGTTCGTCCCACCCCTCCGCGGAATTCCATGCTTTGTACATCCCGGCTAATCTAAATATTTTCCGTCTCGACTCTAATGATTCCCACTTCAAATGAGCTAGCATTCTACTTACACTTTCTGTTTTCTTGTGTTTTCCGACTACGTACCTAGCTGCTTTCCTTTGTACACCTTCGAGCTTCTTAATAAGGCGTGTTTCGTGAGGATCCCATACACTCGTTGCATATTCTATAATCGGCCTGACCAGTGATTTGAACGCTCTTTCCCTTACTCCTTTCCCACTCCGTTTTAGGCTCCTCATCCAAAGAGGGTCCCCCTCAAGCCAAGTGGACAATGCGCTCAACTTCAGTGAAAGTGGTCCAGGGTTCGGTTCCCAGTGGGAGTCCATCTGCGAAATGACCCAGCTGTCGAAGCCATTTTACACACAATACACTACTATATCCAAAGATCCCATCCCAAATGCGCTAATTATGGTATTTTCGACTCTGGGTCGTAGAAAAAATGGTCCTAAATGATATGCCAGATGCTCAGGGAAACGTCAGAAGAAAGTTGATAATAAGAAAAAATTTTGAAATTTCGCAGAAAAAATAGCATGTTTTGTCGAAGTAAGCAACCAAGTTTCGATTTTGAGTTTTCCCAACATTTTCCCCATGGTGTATTATGTGCTAATCTTATTCAAATTCGCTCTTTATAAAAACTTGAGAGCATCCTTAGCTTAATTCTTCAACTTCATTCGACGTTATAACGAGGCAACATCCAATTATTTACTCGAATTAACAAACTTAAATTTAGTTAAGTTTCCGTTAATACTTCGCAATATAGGGAATAAATTTATCATTTTACAGCTTATACCGTAAAGTCTCTAGGTATGTTCTTGAATAAAAATATATTTTGATATTATTATCTGGATGTATTTTCTTTAAAGAAAAGAAATTTTAATGAAACACCTGTTACCAGTAAAATAAAGAATCTATCGAAGAATACAATCCGATCAACTAGCGAAATCAAGCAGTATATAAGCGCTGTCAGAAACGGTATCAACTAATGTTATTTAGTTTCCTTATTTACAGGGAAGGTACTGTCGCCACTAAAGGCTTGCAGGATCAGTATGTAAATGGAAACTAGAGCTAGGGAGAAGAGAGGCGAAAGAATAAGCACGTGAAAAATTTTCCAATTGCTTAATCAACAACATATATTATATAATATACATTACATAATAAGTATTTCAATTGTTTCAAGCTACGAAACATTTACGTTCAACAAAAGGCTGCTACTTCTTGATCTCTTCTGCGTAGATCACACTGGTTCTCAACTTGATGGACAGGAGAGCAACAATCAGAAATGAACCGAAAGAATAATTGATTCAATGAGTATGTACAACAGAATATCAATCCCTGAGATGATATGGTAATTGCAGGCGTCTTTACAATCGAAGTTTGAAATTCTTGTACGGAGAGTTGGGAACATTTCTCGAATTAGAGAAGCCGGCAACTCTCAAAATATAATTTATAAATGGCATTGAGTTGTTAATGAAGAGCTTATTGATTTGATCAATCAATTTGTGCTTGGTTTGATTTTTGTCTTTAAGTACCACGATAGAAAGAATACAAGCTATCACATCCCATATGCATTAGCATTTACAGAACTAAAAATATAAGCAAGGCAACGACCAATAACCGACCGAATACATAACCGAGTAAGAAATCATTTCAATCCACAATTTACGACATCTAAATAAATAAGAAAATCGGGCTTAAAATTGAAATTATCTACACATTTTCACACCATTGCTATTTTTGTTTCACCACAGAAACCCTCAAATTTGGTATTTAGGTAGGGGAGAGAGAAATTGGGTAGCCACGCAATGACATGACGTTATAACTCGAATTAACAAACCTTACAATGGAACGGTTATTTGGCATAGCATTCAGGAAATTAATCACATAAATTTGAATGTTGGCGCTTTCTTTATCCATGTATTACCTGACGGAAATGTGTAATATTTTTGCCCTTCGGCCCCTTTCTTCATTCTGACTTACCTAATTCAGATAAATCTAAAAAACAAAACAAATTAAAGAAAGACGATTCATTTTATGTATTTGATTAAATTAATATTGAAATTCAAAGATGAATGATAAATATCAGTTACGACACTATAAACAGAATCTAGAAAATAGTCAACGGTAGTTTTTCATTTCATCTAAATATTTTCTCTTTAAAACTTACACGGAATATTGGATTTCATAATTCTCGCGACATTTTATAATTATTTAAGAATTATATTAATCGTAGTAGTAGTTTCCAACCCTCCCCTCCCCCACTGCGCCACCCCTCTCCGTTGTCTGAGCATAAATAGGTTTGCAAGCCAGTAACTCGTCCTCTCTTCTGTTGACTGCTGAAGATTACGTTTCAACCCTGTTCGAAGGCATCCCGCACCTCGTCATACCAAGGACGTCGCCTGGCGTTGAAGATCTCATCGAAGATAATTGGTCACTTCTTTTCGTAAGTCTTGTTAAAGATACTATAGTGTAAAAAGCATTTAATGTTCCTCGTTTTTTTAGGTTTTAGTGTGCTTAAATTTATTTTTACGGTGCTTCATCAGTTCCTAATATCTTTGCGGCAATTCTTTAATGTGAGGTAAATGAGTTAACGTAGTGGTGTTTGTATAAATGAAACTAATTTCGTTCAGGTGCATAATCTCATGGTAGGGAATTAATATATACCATGCCTCATCGCTAGTTGGTTCCCCGAACGTTGCATTTATATATTCATCCTTTTTAAAGGCAGCTAAACAGGTTATTGCATTCTGATTGCGACGTTCTAGTTGGTCAGTTCTCAATTTTACATTTGATGCAATTATTCCGTACGAAACGCCTTCGAAAATGAGCTGCTCCGTTTAATGGGACATGTATTCGATCAGATGATTCTTAGAAGGATAGAGATTTTAGATTTCGCGTATTTTCCTAAATCGGAAACTTGTTCTGATTTTAGTAATAAGATTCTAGTTTTTCCTTAGATATCTTCTACTTTGATGAATCGACGTTTAGAACAATTAAGAACCGGGTCTGATTTCGTCGTCAGCGGTGCATTAGACCAGTGAAATGTTGATGATGAATTGAAATTTAGTTAAGAATTAAATATATATTTCACATGAGCATTAGGCTTTGAATAGTTCACCATCAGATTGTCTACATTGAAATAGTTCTTCTATCGTGGCCTAAATTCTCTCCGTTTCAATGTTCATAACGTCAAGCATGTCGGTTCCGTGAGCTTAACCTAAAGTTAACCCCGTAAACCAACAGAACTTGTGGCAGAAAGCAGCCTTGGGCATTAGACTCCGATTCGCAGATAGTGATCTCCTGAGTCAAAAAGCATAGGATTGGATGAGATTTTCTCTACTTCACTCTTTCGATTTATTTTGAGATAGAGGGTTTCATCAATTAATGCCGGGTTGATGTGTTCGCATTGACTTCGCACGTTGCAATGAAAATGTGGGAGGTGATTCCGTAATGAGATAACTTGAGACATTCGCTCGCGTAGGTGTGGAATACACCCGAAAAGAATACATTAATTGGTGCCTTTCTGCTCGATCAGACATTTCATCAACCAGATGACTGTTGCTTAGCCTCAAGATAGTGTAATTTACTTGGTTCATGCCAATGAATTTTCTGCAATATAGTTACATGATATTTCGGTCTAAATGCGTAGAATGATCAATGTTAAATTTAGAAACTCGTCCTTTACATGACTGAATTCTCCAAATTTTAATGTTGAACGGGCTCGTAATTCGATATTCAAAGGCCGAACACTACCTTGAACGTCCGTGCGGTTCTCTCTCATGCGTTGGCTGAACCAGTCTCTGGTGACTGTAACGTCTTAGTTTATCCAAAGAAAAATATACCTTCGTAAAGCCAGTTATTGACATACTGGTGATGCTTGTGCGCTTATTTTCTTTTGTCAGCTAATGTTCGAATTCACTCATTTTGGCAAATATTCTTTATTCAATGTATATGGTATCTATATTGAAGAAAGATTCAAGCAGCTATTTCTAGAAGTTCAAATTTATTTTTAAATTCCTTTGGTAACAGCAAGAAAAATTCTACAAATTTTAAAGATGTTGCAAGCTTAAGTGGAACGTTGATCTTGTTGATTCAACTTTCAACTTACTATGATCTTGTTGCAAAGTTCAGAAAGTCTTTTGTTGGAATCCATTTTCAGATAAAAATTTTTAAATTCAAAGTGAAAAATGTAATTTTTGTAAGAGGCCATTTTTTGCTTAATTTTAATAATAATTTCTACTCTCCAATGTGTGATTTAGTAAATTTTAACTTCTANGGACGTCAAACCTGGGCCTATCTCGGAGCTCAAAAGAGCAATTGTTTTTCCTGTAGCTGTGGCAGCCATTTTGTCTTCTGCACTTGTATTCTCAGTGACTTGTGTCTTTTCAATGGCTATGTTCAGAATAATTTGAAGTAAAATTATTCTGAGCATAGCCATTGAAAAGACATATCACTGAGAATACAAGTACAGAAGGCAAAAATTGACCTGAAAAAATAAAATTATGAAACATGAGAAAATAGACTTATTATTTTTTAACCAACTGAATGACCTTGGGGACTTAGTATAATTTTTCGAGCTGCTCAGGCATCAAAGGGTTAAAGCGGCACTAAAGGGTTAAAATGGCATGAAAGGGTTAAAGCAAATTTTCTGGAAATTCTAGAATGTTCTGGAAACTACACAATTTCTTCCAGTATTTTCAGAATTTGAACTTTATAAAAAAATTAACTAAAAACTGAGAAATAATGAAAAATGATGCATGATACACTTTGAAAACTAGAATTCAAGAATAATTTCATAAAAAAGAGAAATTATGAGAACTAGAACTAAAATATCTAGCAAAAGTAATGAAATAGAATCAATTTCGAAGGATATCACCAGCAATACATAATTCAAACATGANAAATTCTAGAATGTTCTGGAAACTATATAATTTCTTCCAGTATTTTCAGAATTCGAACTTATAAAAATTTTAACTGAAACCATGAGAATGAAGAAAGATTATATAATACTTTGAAAACTAGAATTCAATAATAATTACATAAAACAAGTGAAAAATTATGAGAACTAAAAATTGATCTAGCAAAAGTGAAAAAATGGAATAATTAAAATGGCATGAAAGGGTTAAAGTAAAAACTAGAAACACTAGAATGCTCTGGAAACTTCACAATTTCTTCCAGTAATTTCAGAATTCAAACTTACTGAAAATCATGAAAAATATCACACAATGGACATTTAAAATTATAATTCATGAATAATTTTATGAAACAAAAGAATGATGAGAACAAGAATTAAACTATCAAGCAACAGTAAAATATTGGAATAAATTTCAAAGAATATTAATAGTAACGCATAATGTGAACATGAAAAAATTGAGTTAGTTTGGAAACTTTTGGATTACTTAAAAATGACAGAGGCCTTAAATATTATGAAAAGCATAAGGTAAATTAAACAAACTATCACCATGATCACAAAAACAGAAAATGCCAGGCATAATTTAGCACTCAAATGCAAAATAGAGACATCTAGAAAAAAATTTTTGAAGGGGAAGGATTGACTTTGCACTGCAGAATTCCTACTGCAAAGAATACTTGATTTAATTAAAATGTGGAACATAAACTGAACTAATAAATATAAAGGGCTAGAAAACTTTGTGGCCAGTAGTAACACATAGATCAAGAGAAAAATGCAGTGAAACCTCAAAAAGAATAGAAGTGAGTTTCTATATTAAAGAAACTGCTAAACAAATGAGCCTGGGAGACTAAACTCTACCAGTACTTAAAAATTTAGGCTTCGCACTACAATTTACTATTCATGAGGTTTGGAAAATTTATTTCAGGATTTGATAGAATTGCAACACAAGAAAATTTATCCCATAAATTTTTTCAACAAAAAACAAGAAAAAATTATGATTCTGAGTTGAATATACAAGGAATGACAGACCCTGAACAAAATTACTTCATCAATCTTCTTAAATTTTTGAATAAGAGGCATTTATCGATAATATAAGTACAGGCTGATTTCATCTCACAGTGTAATTATTCCGGTAAGGATCTAAAAATTTAGCAACAAACAACTACAATCAGAACAGATTGCCAAAGATCAAACTCCTTAATTTTTTATGTAAACAATTTTTAATGCAATTTCAAGTACCTCAAGGATTGAAATTTGCCACTGTTTGGTTGTTAAAGTAAAATAAATTTACAGTGAATTATTCCAAAATCAGCCTTACAGATGCTTTTACTTATTAATCATTAGTCCTAAATAATATTTAAATAGCTTTCAGATCAGAGATTCAATGTATAATCTTTTATATATTTACATAATAATCCTTTACATAATTAGTGACCTCTTGGAATTAACCTGTTTCATATTTTTATCCCCTATTCAAACAATACGCACAAATGCATTTGTGCACACAAGGTGCATTCAAATTATTGCAGCTCTCAAGGGAGGAATCAAGCAAAAGAAAATGAATTTGTCTGAATTAGCATTATAGGATTTTTTCAATTTGACTTCTTAAATTTAAGATTTTACTACATTAATCAAACATTATCAAAGTAAAGCATTGAAATTGGGAAGAATTTCTACGGCACATAAAAATACTGGAGTTACCAAAGCAGAAACCACAATAAGACTTTCTAAGGCCATAAAACAAATGATGCACATACATTCATCTCTAGATCAAAATGATTCATGATTCTTAATAAATATTGATTGCAGTAAACAATTCATCTTTCATTCATTCAAAACAAAAATTGATAGCTATTAAAATTCTCTCTTGATTTCATTCCTAGTTACATTTGCTGACTATCAGCAGAGTAAACTGAATTAATGATTCTTGACAGGAAATAACTTTCAAAAACTTTATAACTCCAGGTTACCCCCGAAGAACATCCATAATAAAGCAACACTAAGAAATCCAAATATTTCTCGATAATCCCATATTTACATTTGAAATCTTTGTTGATAACATTTTATTATGACTGTCCACCCAATTGAATGTGGCCTTTTAAAAGTCATTATTGCTGTTAATCAAACTCATGATGTAGTTTGTAAAATCAGAATTAATATTATTGAATATTTATACCCTGAATTGAATGCTTTGATGGATTCTAGAGGTTGATCACAAACAAATGACATTTCATTTATACTGAGAATATGACATACATCCAAAATAATGATATGTAAAGTTAATTACATTTTAATAATATTAAAGGAGATTATTTGCACTACACTGAGTGTTAAGGATAACAATAGATGAGAACCCCTTTTTTTCTCTACCATGATGGAATCTAATCTTCAGTGTGCCAAGGAAATAAATCTTTTAAACCTATGTTATTGCTACTAAAACACACTATAACATCATATCTTTGCATTAAAAACGTTTCTTTGCTTTAAATTTCATAAATAAATATATCAATGGGAAGAATGATAAAGATTTCCTTATTATCAATTTTTTCTAAATGATAAAACTGCCAATTGAAATTGGAATATCACAATAAAAGTTGTTACCCCTTGTGAAAGGAACGTGTGTGGAATTCCTTTGTGAAAGGAATCTGGAGAACATTTATAAATGTAAAAAAGGTGCTTAAATAATGGTTTGGAATAAATATATATGAAAATCCAATGCATGTTTCTTTTACAAATGAAAGTGATCACAAATTGGAAATAAGCATCATAAAATCTAACAAAAGAGCACTGTTTCATAGCTAAAATGTTTTATGGCCTAGAAAAACTTAATTCTCATCAAAAACAAAGTCCCTGAAAAATTGAAGGGAGGCTAATGGAAACTGATGGACAAATAATGATAAGCTTTCCAAAACTTAAGGTCTGAAAACTATTCAAACATAGAAAACAACAATTAAAGAAACAATGAAAAAATGTTGTAACAGAAAAAATAACTCATAGGATAACAATGAAGAGCAAATTTCTTACTGAGAATTAGAGATATGCTTCAAATTACATGATCCAAGATTTTTCATTTTTATATTTTATTTACCCGATTTCATTTCTTTATTCAGAATTAATTTAGTAATATTTAAATGTACTTGAAGGCAACATAATGGTTGCCAATAATGTTGGATTTAAGCTTTCTCAATTCTGTTACCCCAGCAATCTCTAAAAATTAATATACTTTCATTAAGCTATAGTTTGATTTCTCTAACAAATATTGAATTATAATCCTAATGCTTCTCATAAAAATTTACCACACACTGTTAATCCCAACAGATACTGAATGATTATGAGAATATTGATGATGATCATCGATAGAGAACACCTGACTTATTCCTTACTAGACCATCAGTTCCTTAATGGAAATTTTTAAATTTGTATAATAATGGTAGAAATCATTCACAAGTGACTAGTGATAGCTAAAAATATCGGGGAATAATGATCGAGTTTTGTGAAATAATTTAGTTTAGTTAAACTAAAACTGATTTTAGGAAAAGCACAAAGATATAGTGTGCTCTTTTTGAAATTTTGAGTTGCTCTAGTCAGGAGAAATTATAATGGTTCTTTGAATCCTTCAGGTTCTATTATAACTAATGGCAAGCTCACAAATATTTTAGTACATAAATACACAAAGAGAGTACCTAAAATGGCAATTTCTATATATTTGTGTGATTTTAATCTTAGGTTACTAATATCATTTATGCACCAGTGACTGGAAGGGCATTTTCTTTTAATAGACCAATAGGCCATATTAAATGAATAAACAAAGGAATTATGAATAAAAATCCATAGTCAATGAGTTCAGAGTCCATAGTCAATAGAAATTCACAAATAATATTCATTCTTATTATGTCTCAGCATCAACTCATAACATCACACACGTTTAGTTAATAGCAAATTGTTTATTCTACGCGTCATAGTAAAGGTAAGGTCAAAATGTGATCTCATCATACATACTAGCATTGAATTATACATGTATTTCCAACCATTATTGAAGGCCACAGAGAATGATTCTCTTTTTATTTAAAATCGACAACTACTTTTTAAAACTATTCAAATAAATGGATTAACTTAATTCCAAAAAGCAAAGAAAGAAAATTTGACGAGGAAAATAGTAAGAAATAGATATGTAAACTCACAAAAGGGCTTACTTCAGATGACAGTTTTCCTTCCTCCACTGTATCCACTGCAAAAATTTCCCTTTCTTCCTCTCTGCACATCCATTTTAGCACATGTGAGATGTTAAACACCATTCACTCACTATGTTTCACTAAGCCCCAGGATTTAAATGAGGTTCACTGAATAATAGTAAAAGAAACTTGTTTCATGAACATCTATTGCTGTAACATCTAGCTGTAATGCAGCAAATATTTTCATCTTGCTGCCTAATTGAACCTCTTCATAACTTGGTTCTTCGAAAACTACTTGAGTTTCTTCCATTTTCCTGCTGATGATCTCCATGGTAGCCTTGAGAAGTATTTTTCCAGTAGACATTTGGGAATTACTGTAACATAAATATTCAAAATCTAAAAGATTTATTTTCAATGGTGGATTATTCACATAGTAGTCTTCCCATTAAAAACGACGTGACATGAGATTGAAGTAGAAATGCATTATTACTTTATTGCACTGATTGATTCTTTAATGCAGCACCAATTGTCACGTGGAAAGTAGTAATCAAGACTTAACAAATGCATTACCAAGGCAATTGAAATCAAGATGGCAAAACAATTTCAAGCAAGTAATACAATGAAGAACGATTAGGATAAAGAAAGATCTACTCGCAACTTGAAGTTGAATTTCAGAATAAACTTATTGACCTAACATAAAAATTTAAACGATCGACCTACTTTAAAGGTTGACATACAAATCTGCTCGAAATAACAAGTAATTTTAGACTGTGAGGAAAGACTGCTCCAGGATCGACGATCCCCAATGGCACTGAGTTCAAAATTGCACATAAGTATTTATTTAATGTATGTAAGTTAGCTACACGAAATACAAAATCCTTTTTCTATCTTACCTAAGTAATCTAATGGTCACTTCGCCATGGGTTAAACAGGTACAACATGTAGTTCGCCATTCTGCCAACTGCTGGAGCGTAATGCTCAGAGAAGGGATGATAAAGGTTAGCAGCTGATTCTCGTTAACGTCGTTAACTGCGAAATTTTCCAGATATATACATGTATGTCATCTTTAATATGTATATTCATTTCAATGAATATATTTAAGATGAATGAATACTAGATAGTTTAATTGGCGGATTTAGAGTGTAAGAGATCGCCTCCTTATGATGATTTTGCAATATGCAGTTGATTTTCACGGCATAGAGATAATTTCTTTTTTGATAACTTTACAGCAATTGAATTTTTCATAAAAATTAATATTTTACCGTTGATTGGAAAGAATCAATGCACTAATATTGCTGTTCCTTTAAAATGGGTGTATCATTTACTACCACTGAATCACGCCTTCCAGATCCAATGCTGGGGGCTCCCGGGTAGCGAAGTGGGCAACGCGTTCGACTTCGGCGGTCGAAAGCGGTCCCGGGTTTGATTTCCGGTGGGGTCCCACGTGCGAAATGACCAAAGAAAGTCATGGAAATTTTGAAACTTCCAGTGAAGCTTAAATTGGAAGCAGTGGAAGAAAGCACATACATAGAGTGGATACCGAAGTCCGACATAAGTAGGGGCTGGGAGGAGACTGTAGTATTCGACTAAAATGGATGCGCTGATTTAGCATGCAAGTTCTTGCTTCCCATTAGATTTGAAGGATTTCTCACTAGAAAATTTTAGTAATTTATGAGGGAAGCGCCTTTGAAACCTGCCAACAAGGTCAAGATTCCCACTAGTTATTTCATAATAGTAACAGCGCTAATCACATTTGCTATCAGTTAGAAAGAGCTATGTTCCCAGAAATGAATCGACTTGTATGTCTTGTCTTCAACTTTAATGTGATTTTCGGGTATATTGCACCACAGTGAAAGAGGAGAAATTTCGAAAACAATTGCGTTGGCCTCGTTGTGAAAGCGAAATTTTTCTTCGACAGCTAAACCAACTGCTTTCACTAACGAAGTTCGGCTTCTCTCTAATATCATTTAACGAATTAATTTCTTGACGTCAATTTCTTACGGCCATGTGGTGCTAATATAATGGTCTTATGAGAGCTACAATGCCTTTAATCGAACAACCAATGGCTTAATAGAAAGACAACATTTGGTTGGTCATGGTTTTATAAATTTCAAAAGGAAACTATGGTCAATGATAAAATAAGATTTTTTAGAACTTCAACTGGAATTTATTTGTCAAGAGTTCATGGAATAGCTAATTTCATTTATTACTTATGTAATTTTTTAGTTTATTTTGCGCAATGAAAAATTCTTCATATTAAAATATATTTGCTTACTTAAAGGTGGTAAAACAGATATTTAGCGTTTTCATCATATCACATGAAAGCAGATTAAATAATCAACAGCTCAAAAAGTGTTTTTTATTTAACAGTTGATGTTGAAAACTAAAAATATTTAAACAGAATGGTAAACATTTTTAATTAATTCATTAACCTGTTCTCTTTCGTTCCGACTTTGGCAGAGTAGGGTTTCTGCGGACCAGTGACTATCATCTAGTTCTAGCGTCCCACCCATCTCAAACCCACATCTCATTACCGAACTCTTTCTGCATCTTCCACTTTTTTACTAATGTCTTTTATAATCATAGGTAAATATAATGATGTGTATATTTCTTAGTCAAGAATAATAAGTCTAATAGTAATGATAGTAGCAAAATCAATGGGAAATTTGGGAAGTTTTTTTCTTTTATGTGTTTAATGGTTTTTCATAGCGAAACTCCCTAGCAACTAAAATTATTAACACTTAAGTAATATCTTCAAGATTTATGGTTCCACATTGACAAAGGACTTCTCTGCCAAAGTTATAATTTTGGTTAAGTAATAAATAAAGATGTAGATTTTCAATTATAATGAATAATAAAATTCAACCATTTCTCCCAAAATTGTTTTAATCGTACAATTGAACACTGCAATTCTAATACTTGAAGGTGCTATTGCTGTGCTTTGAAAGAAGAGGAAATCTGAATGTCTAATGGAAAAAGGTTGAAAAACATTCCTTTACCAAGCCGCATGCTGGCAGATGAAACTTTGGTTTGGAAACATTTGGGAAGTACTGGATAACCGATACTTAAAGGATTACGCTATACACATTTTGGAAACAAAGCTTCTTTCCTCATCTTCCTCTGTGGAAACTCTTGAAAAGGGAGCTTAGTTTCAGATTTGGGTCATTCTCAAGAATTGTTAATCCGGAACTTTCCTTACCCAAGTTTCATCTGCCGAGGTACGGCTAATGGAATGTTTCTGGCCTCTAATTACTCTGCTTTTCTTGAGCAGAGGAACAATGAATGATGAAATAGCTATTAATCCTTCATTATCATTTCGTATAAAACTTGATTTTCATGAAACATATTTTAATGAAAATCTTATTTGATATGCACAAGTGTAAATTTGATATTAAGAAAATATTCTGGAATATTAGCAACAATTCAAGGAGTAGTAAGTGGTAGAGGAAAATTCATGCAGGACGGGTAATTTTTCACTCCTTTTGTTCCAGGAGTTTTTAGAGTCGCGTGATGTATCATGCAAAGTGTATCATAGCTCCTCCCAAATGAAGAAGAAGTTTCAGATGTTTGTATTTTACACTGCTTGTTATTTGTCAAATTCAATGGTCAAGTTAATGCACAGAGAGACAATGAAGTACCCTACTGTAAACTAGCTGAATATTTCTAAATTTGTCACATATTATATAAAAATAAGTACTGGTGGGATATAATGAAACAGCAGGCACTCTTTCTATCCATGTTTAAGAAACTCTTGAAAAAATTATTTCATTCAAAAATGCATGGAATTCACTTGGCAAAATTGTTATACAATGTTTCGAGAGCTGAGATGATCTTGCAAATTAACGGAATAATTGCATAAGAACATTCTGATTGGAGTGGGCTCATATTTTGGACCATTGCTGTCAGAATGCTGCTGCACTTTGGGAGGAGGACTTAGAGAACATTGTTTATAAAATATCATAGAATCTTCATAATTACGTTGGTCAAACTGATGAAAGTAAGGAACAATGCAAATTTGTTGAGATTGAGCATAGAGATCTTCTCATAACAAGGTGAGATAGTTTTCATTATTTCCATGCATCACTCATAGATACATTTCTAGCTTTTCAGCTAATTTTCTGTCTCAAGGAAAGCTTTTGTTTGGAAATCAACTCAGTCAGATTCACCTTTTGCTCAAGCACTCTCTTATAAGTGTGTTCCATACACACATACAACATATTGAAACAGTGAGTACTAATCTGCAGAAAAAGTAGACATGTTATTCTCAGCAAGAGAAATCATCTAAAAAAGGAGGGATCATAACTTTATATTATTAAGAGAAAAGGAAATGCTTCACAAAAAATATGACAAAAGGTGTTGAAAGAGAAAAATTTCATGATGAAACAAAATATATGTATGTTAGCTGCACAGAATATTTGGATAAATGGCTTCACCACATGAAACCAATTTCTTCATTCATGTGGGTGAATATGGATATAGTAGCAAGTTGGAATTATGTAGAACAGTGGCTCTCAAACTAGGGTCTGAAGACACCTGCATGCAGTCCATGAATATGAAGCTTGTCCCAATTACTTGTACATTGAACCTCACATTTTTTCTGTAATTTTGATATACATATTTACGTTAATAAAATTGATTGAAGCAATTTAATGCTGAAATTAACATAATTAATTGTAGCTCATTGGTAGTATATGAAATACAGGCAAATATCAATAGGCCCAGACCACCAAAATAAACATTATTTTGGTGGTCTGGGAAACAAAAATGGACAAAAGGGGTTCCTCAGCCCACTAAGTTTAGGAACCACTAATGTAGAATGCTCTATTTGCTACTTGATAGACATTGGGGTACCAATTGATGATGAAAAGTACTTTGACCAGTTTAACAACTTGAAGAAATTTTCTGAGGCTCAAATGAATAATGAAGACTTTAAAAACATGATTATATTCGAAAAGTGGGCCAAATATTCATTGAATGCCATTCATAATTATTAAAAATTACCCAGTTAAGTCCCCAGTTTGCAATTCCTTTACAATGAAAATTCAGATCTAATGCTATGTGAGTGGATGAAAGAAAGGAATAGGTTGAATGTTCATTCTGTAAAATTTTTTCTGTTTTTGCAGCACAATTTTAACTATTCCAAACATATGTTTTAGATTAGTTTCTACATACACTTGAGAGGAAATCATTGAGCGATTGAAAAAAATTTTTTCTGAAAAGAAAAATGTTACCAATCCAAAGCATTTGTAAATGTGATTAACTGAAGATGTGTAGACATCTGATAGGCACACATGTTGAATGGTTAAAGCCTTGCTGAGTGTCTTTAATTGCAACTACCTCATGCCAGTGTTGCTATTTTTCTCATAACTCTTCATATATAATTTACTGTTCTGCAAATAGAATGTGATATACATCAGTAAAGTGGTTCACTTCTCAGAGTAGATAATAAACCATCAGTTAAAACATTCTAACATGCCATGTGTAATTCTTTATGGAACTTCTTGTTGCCTAAGAGAAATGATTCCATTCCTCAAAGACAGATGATTTGGTATTTTGTTTGCGATCTTCCAAGCTTCTCTGTCAGCATTAGAAAAGCATTTTTCACTTAGCTAATGTGAGATATTTTAAAACTTCAATCTATCAAATTTTTATTAAAATTGGAGCAAATATTTCCACCTAGTCTGCAAAAATTACCAAAGGAAGTAATACATTAAATGAAAATATGTGAAACTACAAATACACTGCAACTACAATAGCATTATCAATCATCAGGAATCATAAGTGATAGAATTTTGAAGGAACTGGAGTCATTGTCTGTATAATTCGCAAAAGATGAAAAATTAGGATAAAGATTTGTAAAATATCTGAAAAAAGGTTATCCAAAGATGTTTCAAAAATAATAATTTTCTACTATCACATTAGAAGTAAAGACTTTTTTGTATTCTTTAAAAATAATAATTGGCTGAGGAATCTCATTCACATTTACATTCAGAAAAATTTTCTGAAATCAAAATTTTTGTGGAGAATATTCTTATTATACTCTTGCAAACACAAAGCACCTGGACTCTTAAACAAGTTGATAAATGATGAATGTCAGAAATCACCAACATCATTAACCATTCTCATTTATTATGTCATGAATACAGAGATACAACTTCAATCATTTTATGCGTAATTCCTAAGATTATGAGCTGTAATTACACACATTTACAACAACAACACCACTTCCATATTCTCACAAATATCCATTCAACAAAAGTTGGCATAATAGATTAAATCTTTTTTATCCTGTTGGTAGTCTTCAGAATGATTTTGAGTGCCAATTTAAGAGGTGTCTTTTACTATGGATCCAGTGGTACCTGTAAAAAAATGCAACACTGATTAGTAATTAAATGATAAAACTGCATTCCTGAAGTACTCATTTCTAAAAATGACAAAAGATACACCATATTTGCCAGCGTCAAGGATGTGGTATTTTATCTGAAATAAGTTTCTCAAAATTGCAGGGCATCTTCAATGCCGAAGGTTATTTCTAATTCTAGAGGAAGCATTACACAATTACATGAAAATATGCATTATGGATATTGCATGGAATGCAGTGAAGACTGCTTTTGTAATTAAATTATTTATAAATGTGGTATTGATGGCAAGATGGCACAGAGGAGGATAATTGGTTTGATGATAGTGACTCATCACACTGTATTAATGACTCTGATGATATTGCAATGATCTGGTCTGTGCACAAGAACAGTATTTTTGTTTGTTTTTCCTTTATGCATAAATTGGACAACTTATTTCCTTTTGCGTGTGAATGCTATGTGGTGCTGTGGTAGTCCTATATCTAAATAGTCATTGCAGTCCATTACTGCAAGAGAAACTGGACCTGAAGCAGAAGGTACAGTAGTTTACCCTAAGCTCAGTAGAAGAGATGTGAGATAGAAGGGCAGAGGTGCCACTTAACGCCTCAGCTGCAAAGATATCCCCAAGGATCCACTGATCTGCATTGCTCCTTAAGTTAGGTTTAAAATATTTTTTGTATTTTTTTTCCTATTTGGAAAGCAGTACTTTAATGGATGTTGAAAAGGTTGCAGTACCTTGTTGATTTTGGTAGCATAATTTTCTATGATAGTGACTCATCACTAGTATCAATGACAATATTAACCCTTCAGCTGTGGGAAACGTACTTCTAAGTTCTTCTAAGAGGACTGCAGGGAAAACGTATTTCTACGTTTGACCTGCTCTTCTTCCCAGTTCTTGTCCTTTCTCAATTTCATGGCCCTGCCTCTCAATGAGACACCCAAAGGCTCACTCTTCTGTATTGTTCTAGATTGGGAAAATCCAAGGGATTTTGCACCTCGGGGGAAACCCAAATCTTCGATTTCTGAATAGTGGATTTACAAAATTAGTTATAATTGATAAAAATCAAGATATCTGCAAAGTGTTTGGTATCAAAATGATCAACAAAGTGCAAGGAAAGTAAATTCAGACTGCTTATAGAAAACAAATTTCTTATTAAATATATTATATATGATACCAACCTTAATTTCTAGACAATAACCACTGACTGCACCCATAGGGAAAAGGTCGACCCGGATTATAAGGGATAACTACCTGCTAGGACTTGTCTGCGCCTCCAGTACTCCTGTTACTTTTCTCCTGCACACAGATGTAGAAAAATCTGAGGGTCCCGCAGCTAAGGGTTAATGACTCTGATGGTATGGATGACTGCAGAGAATTTTATGAATTTGAAAGGATTGCTGGTTTTTAGAATTCAAAGTCTGAAATTGTTTCCCTAATATACTATAAATGACTAATATACTATAGATGATAATAATTGTAATATTTTTAATTTTGTACTAAATAAACTCTAGAAGGGTTTATATTTTTATTTCTGTATGTGAAATATAAAAATGTAGGCTGTAGAGAAGAAACTGTTGGAGTGAGAGATTCAGTAAATAATAAAAGCCAATATCAAATATCCTTCAACTAAATTTATTTGAGCTTGAAAATGTTTTGGTAAGAATCAGTTGATTGATCATTAACACAGAACTAACTACTATAACTAAGATTTTAAGTCATTTTAATGCGATGGAATGCATGCAAAAAAGTAATTAATTCCTTGTTCTGAATTTACAAACATGAATTACTTATATAAATCTCTTGCTTTTTAAAAAAACTTTCTTCTAAATTTTGCTTCCAAAAACTGTGACGTGTCCTTAACACCGGTGAATCTTTGATGCCAGCAAATATTGTAGCTCTTTTAAAATACTCAGTGTTCAGATGAAATGGCAACTAATTCAGTATATTAGTATAACATATATTTCTGGATAATATAATCTTGTAGTAATTTATGAAAGAGAAAAGGATGGATTCATTATCATAATTTTTGGTAGTGGACTTATTATTTACCAGAGAAATAGTGGTTGTATGATTCAGCTGGAATAATTTTTCTAACAAGCTACTCAAGCAATAATTGGAGAAAGGGAAAGAGAAGGGACCCAACCACTTCTTTTGGCAAAAAAGCCAATAGAATTCTATGAATAATGTAAAAGTAGCTGTCTTATACTGATTTAAGTAACACATTCTAAACATGTAATATAAACACTCTGGTATGTAAAGTCTTAAATGCGCTATTCTCAAAAGATCACAAACAATCACATATATATAGATAATCTGGAATAAATCAGCATCATCATTTCAGAGTAAATTTCGACAGGCAAATAAAATTCTGTACAATAAAGGAGAAAAGAAAAAGGTCCACCATAAAAAGAGTACACAATAGCAATAGTAAGGAGTATTTCACAGGTATATTGCATACCTTTGTAAACTAGTAATGTAAAAAAGGCCATGGAAATCAACATTTCAGCCTATCATTTCTTTGAATGACAAATTCTTTGAGATTATACAACTAAAAAATTTGAAGTGATGCAAAACTTATATTAGATAAACTGACTCAGAGTTAAATTCTATTGACATAAAAAAAAGGCACTCAATGAGATAGTTCCAATTTTTCAACTGAGAATTCTTCGACTGATGAATTGCTTAAAACTGTCGAGGTTGTTAAGGTTAAGTCGAGGTTAAGTTGAGGAAACTAATATTGTTAATTAATTACTATTTAAACATTTAAAGTTACATTATGATTTAACATATATATTTATTACATTTAAACATCATTAACCATTCTCATTTATTATGTCATGAATACAGAGATACAACTTCAATCATTTTATGCGTAATTCCTAAGATTATGAGCTGTAATTACACACATTTACAACAACAACACCACTTCCATATTCTCACAAATATCCATTCAACAAAAGTTGGCATAATAGATTAAATCTTTTTTATCCTGTTGGTAGTCTTCAGAATGATTTTGAGTGCCAATTTAAGAGGTGTCTTTTACTATGGATCCAGTGGTACCTGTAAAAAAATGCAACACTGATTAGTAATTAAATGATAAAACTGCATTCCTGAAGTACTCATTTCTAAAAATGACAAAAGATACACCATATTTGCCAGCGTCAAGGATGTGGTATTTTATCTGAAATAAGTTTCTCAAAATTGCAGGGCATCTTCAATGCCGAAGGTTATTTCTAATTCTAGAGGAAGCATTACACAATTACATGAAAATATGCATTATGGATATTGCATGGAATGCAGTGAAGACTGCTATTGTAATTAAATTATTTATAAATGTGGTATTGATGGCAAGATGGCACAGAGGAGGATAATTGGTTTGATGATAGTGACTCATCACACTGTATTAATGACTCTGATGATATTGCAATGATCTGGTCTGTGCACAAGAACAGTATTTTTGTTTGTTTTTCCTTTATGCATAAATTGGACAACTTATTTCCTTTTGCGTGTGAATGCTATGTGGTGCTGTGGTAGTCCTATATCTAAATAGTCATTGCAGTCCATTACTGCAAGAGAAACTGGACCTGAAGCAGAAGGTACAGTAGTTTACCCTAAGCTCAGTAGAAGAGATGTGAGATAACGCCTCTGCTGCAAAGATATCCCCAAGGATCCATTGATCTGCATTGCTCCTTAAGTTAGGTTTAAAATATTTTTTGTATTTTTTTTCCTATTTGGAAAGCAGTACTTTAATGGATGTTGAAAAGGTTGCAGTACCTTGTTGATTTTGGTAGCATAATTTTCTATGATAGTGACTCATCACTAGTATCAATGACAATATTAACCCTTCAGCTGTGGGAAACGTACTTCTATGTTCTTCTAAGAGGACTGCAGGGAAAACGTATTTCTACGTTTGACCTGCTCTTCTTCCCAGTTCTTGTCCTTTCTCAATTTCATGGCCCTGCCTCTCAATGAGACACCCAAAGGCTCACTCTTCTGTATTGTTCTAGATTGGGAAAATCCAAGGGATTT
>KZ308973.1:245062-258281 GCA_000376725.2 Ladona fulva
TCACGAACAATTTGTAGTGATGAATCGCAGGGGCAACAAACATAAGTAGCACCGTAATGAACTAATGGAGATAAATGAGTAACTTTTTGTTTATCAATTCGGACTCTTGACATTGAAGTTGAAAATCTTGCAAACTTGCACATTACTTTGAGACATGTTAATAATAAGATGGAAATTCCATAATGATTCACGTTCTTATTGCTGATTGTAGATTTCGGCCTCGAACTTTGATTAGAAATTTTTGTTTTCAATAACCTGTTCCATTGGACTAAACTAAGATGCAAGATGTTATTTTCTCTTACGCACAAATCGGTGTGCTATATTGAATCCGACATCTATTTTCCCCGTTGAGAATCAACGGGCACTTCAGCTAGTATATAATATGGCTCACATTAATGTGGGCGTTTCTACTATTTAATCTGAGCACTGTCCTATGCGGTTTTTTTATCACTTTAATATTTTTACTAAACGCTAACCTAAAAAAACACCTACATGCCTAAACACCTTACCCGCTACCTTCTCCGCCGCCTCGACGGTGTAATGAACACCAGAACGGTCTAGGGGTATGTACCCTGCACGAATCTAGAACGGGTCGCAGGTCAACAAAGCTCACTCCTTTTATCATGAAAAAAAGTCCACAGCCGACGGTTTAGACCTTCTACCCTACCACAAACCATGCTACTGCGGTCAATCCGCTGAACAATGCTGTATATGCAGAGCTCAATGCTGACCCCTGACGACTCCCGGACGCGAGCTACCTCAGAAACCAGGTCCTCAAAAGAGTCCAAGATCTCTTCGGAGCCACGCCTCTAGGTATCGTTGGTGCCGACATGAGCTACCAAAAGTGGCAGGAAACGCAAGGAGGAAGAACTCAGCGGAGAAATAAGAAATTGAAGAAAGCGACTAATAAGGACTGCAGGAGAGGAAGTGGGAGAAAGGAAATTCGGAATCGGGATTAGAGTGAGCGAAAGACTTGAAAGGCGTGACAATTTTGGAAAAAGAAGTGAAATAATGGAGAAAGGAGATGGAGGTTTTGAAAAGGAGGGAGAATTAATGGATATAAGAGGTGGTGAGGAAATTAGAGGTGAAATAGTAGAAAGAAAATGTGAAATTGTTGTTAATCCTATTTAATTTTTCTTTCTCCCGTCTTCAGTGCAACAGTTTTTTATCTCCAAAAACTTTTAATTACTCCAAAAGTGTAGTTCCTTCCTCTTAAGTTGTCATATACTTGGTGTCTCATCATTAGCGGATTATTTACCATCGTACCTTTGGTTTTTGTTAGTACTTTCGTTTAAATATATATAGTTAAAAAAGGATTCGACAGCTGAGGTCATTTCGCACGTAGGCCCCCACCGGGAATCGAACCCGGGACCGCTTTCACCGAAGTCGAACGCGTTGCCCACTTGGCTAATCGGGAACCCCACATTTGTTTAAATTGGTTTATTAATTGTTATAGATTGGTCGGTGACTGTGCTATTTTGTCTCGTATTTCTCAGTCACTTTCGTGACTTTTCCTTCGTCACCTTGATTTGTTTCAGAGTATCTTTTGTTGTTTCTTTTACACATTTTTTCAGTTTAGTTGATAAATTCTTAGTGTCGAGTAAAAGTAAATAAAGCTTAGCCTTATTTCTGCTTTTTAAATAGTTTGTACGTTGCAAGTGTCAGTTAAACTCCAGTGTTCATTCTGTAGCGCTTAAAGCCGCTTCTTAGTGGCTAAATTGTATTCATTGACCTTCAGATAGAAGTTTTGGGCACAGGATGGCTTCCCCGAGGTTTCCCGTTTCCTCCCCCTTGGTGGCTGCTGATTACGGGGCACTTGTGTGTCGTATCAGTTACCTTGAGAGAAAAGTCGCTTCTCACCCGCACTTGATAACTAGTCTCGATATAGTTGACGGTACTTCAGACCACGACGTAATAATGGCAATAATGGAAATGAAGGCAGTAATGATTAAATCTCTCAAACCGCCGAGGCAAGTATACGTATTTGGTAAAGCGAAATTTTCGGAGTTTAAGGATTATATTAACGAGAGTAGGGATAGTTTTTTCCGCTTTGTGGCTATCATAAAGAAATTCAGGAATATGGATGTAGAACCTAGTTAGAATCACTAGGAGGTGATCAGAAAGAACTGTGGTCGTATGTGCGTGAGACTCGTGGCGGTCAGTCTCCCGTACCAATATTAACTGAAGAAGGAATTATCATTAATAGGTCGCTAGAAAAGGCAAACTTACTTAACCAGCATTATCAAAAATGCTTCACCATAGATAATTGTCTAGTTAACGATTTTGAAACGCGCATTGATTCGGAAATGAGCCCAATTGAGTTATCAGTTGAAGGAATTGAAAAGTTATTGCGAGATATTTACAGAAAAAAGGCGCAAGGTCCTTACGGTATTCCCTCATTTGTAATACAAACTTATTATTATATTGTTTCTAATGTACATAAATGACTTAGGCTCGGTATTATAATCGATAGTTAAATCTGATAGTTTCTTAACCCGAAGGTTAAGCTACCTCCAGTTAGCGGCATGGCCCGTATTATAAAACTTTTTAAACTGATGGTTAGTTATCTACCACTTTAACTAAAAGATGCCTTGCTCGAGCATAATTTTCATACCCGTTACCGTGAAGTTTGTTTAAACAATCGTAATATTTCCTACGCATCATTGGTAGGGAGTTCTTGACATATCTAACACATAGTTTAATACCCTTCGTTTCAGAAAATGGATGCGCAAAGACATATACATTTTATAACGGTAAAGTACATTTTGTAAGTAAACTTAATGGAAGAGGAGAGAAACGTGATAGAGAATAAGATAAGTAACACAGTGATATGGAAGCAGCAGACATTTTTCAATAATAAAATCTTTGCAAGCCTAAAACAGTAGGCAAATGATATTTTGTGTTTATATATTCGTTCACTTGGTGGCATCTACAGAAATTATGATACTACATATCTATTCCTGGTTTTAGAAAAAATATCCTACATACTACACCCTAAAACTCACCTCCATGTATGGTGAAAGGCCNAGTGGTCTATTTTTGAAGAAATGATTATTCACAAAATTGATTTTCAAAGAATCTGTATGCTTCAATCCTACCATAAACTTAACATACCTTATCAAAAGGAAGCTGTTTCTGTTTAGGTTTCCCCTTGATTAAAGCATAGCACACCATTGTCATAGCCATAACAAAGAGGAAGTAACTTGTGTGCAGTAGATGTAAATTAATCAAAGAACGATCCCTCTGAAAAATAAATTGAAAGTCAGATTTATATTTTCCTATAAATATTGAAATTAAAGTATTACAAAATAAAATATGACAATTTTTGAATCAACACTAAGATAATTTGAAAAAATTAAGTATGAACTTCGCAACAATCTATATTACTCAAAAGTTTTATGACTCTTATGTGATAAAAGCCAGGTACTTCAATAATATTCAAATTGTCATGATGACTAAAGACTTCTTAATTAGAGTTGAAAGGCATAAAAATTAATTAGGTAGTATTTTGAATAAATTCTAAGTATTTATCAAAATGAGCCGGAGAAATAGCCCTAACACGTCAGAGCATTAAAGTATATTTCCTGCAATAGTAAATTTAGGTATAAGGCCATGATTCCACCTTAGAAACACTGAGGTAAAAGAAAATAGTTATGGAATTTTATAAACATTCAACAATGAATTTTCTGAAGTATAAAGAGTCTGGGGTTAAGGGTATTACTGATTGATACAAATTGACCTACAAAAAATTATTTCTGACCACTTATTATCATCTGGATTTGTCTAGAAACTCTAATTTTATGTAAAACTTAGTAAATTCACATAAATAGTGCAATAAAATATTATCAATGAAGGTTTCTAACATTACTAATGCTACACCAATTTTAAAACTGAAATGATACTTTGTTCAGAGTTAAGGTGTTAAATTAGTAAAGATCATACACCTAAAAGGCTAACAAATTTTTTTTACACAAGAGTTCTTATTTCCATGGAAAAAAAGAGTTCAAAGGAATAAGTGTCTGCAGATGCGTAGTACTGGAGATATAGATGCATCTAGTAAGTATTTGTGGTAAGTTAAAACTATGTTGCATACAATGTTTGTGGATGGATGGTAGTTAAAGATTTTTATATATTTTCATTTGATTGCTTTCAGCTGCATATAATTTTATCTTTTTCACTATATTGATCTTCAATACTTTCACATGAAAGATTGTCAGATTTTTTTCTCTTTCTGAGAATCTACCATAAACCATGTAAAATTATTAGATGTGTGTGTAAATACAAATAAAGTTTTTCAGTCGAAATTTTTATTTGAGAGGGGAATATTTTGTATGAAATATGATGGATGGAAGTGAGCAGAAAGCCAATGGCTAATTTTATGATGAAAAGGTTCATAAATGAGAACTATTTAGAATAAATTACCACAGTTAGAAAGACAGTAAGCTCTGGATCAGGGTGATAAACCATGTGCACAATTGATCCTTCATTGCACCAGAGCTCAAAGCCATATCCTGTATCAGTGAAAACTTCTTGGCCAGGAGGTCCTCGACGAAGTCCTACAAACTTAGCTTGATGGCTATCTGCTTCAGACTGCAAGGGAGATGGATAACATGCAGGTGGTGACTTAGTGGAAGGAAGGAAGCGCTCTGGTCCCTCAAATGTAATGCATATTTCTTGAGGCTGAGATGCATTTTGGATACCAGCAGGAAGGTGGAAGGTGACATTGAGAGTGGCATTTTGTGAAACATCTGAAAATAAAGTACAAGAAGTTATTCAACTACAAAATTACACATTACAAGTAAGACTAAACTGATAAAATAAAATCATTAGTAAAGGCTTACTTTGGTTGAAAAGATATTTTTTTTTATTTCCAGTAGGTTACAGCTGAAAACTTAATCAGTATTTAAAAGCAGCATCTAACTATACACATACATACAAGTACTAATAGCAACAGTAGGTTACTAAGCTCAAAGGTGTGTTTGCAACTCTTCTACCATAAGCAACAGAAAGCCCTGGAGAGAGAATGAGGCAACTTGACAAGATGAGAAGTGAGGTAGTTCATCCTAGCTTTTCTCCATGATCCAGAATGCTGTGAATAGGATATACGTCCACATGGTGTACTTATACAAGAGATTTAAATACATACATGAATCAAGCAGAAGTTATATAACTATGTTCTATATAGATGAAAGCAAGCAGACTGGTATAATGGCTGATGCAGCTACCAAAGGTAGATTCCTGGATAGCAAAGTGGGTAGTGGTGAAAATGGTAGGAGCCCAAACATCCTAAATGACCACAGAGGAGAAAGCACTTAACTAATACCAAAGGTAACTAAGATTTTGGGAATGTATTAACTCAGAAGAAATCACTCCATCACTTCCTAAACCTCTCCATCACCAATCTCCTTAGATGTCAACTGAAATTCCTCTTAAATAAATCATATAATTCTTGCCATGTCCAATCATCATCCCTGCAAAAAACAGGGACCTGTCATAGCCTCATCAAAATGTCACTTAAAATTCCCCTTTCATAACAACCTCAACAAGCAACTCAATATTTTACTGTATAGCCCAAGTAAATGGATAAAGCAAAATATTTGTAATTGAGAGTTTTCACTAGAAATAGGGTAAATTGTTTTTTGTTGTTCAAAGCAACAGTGGAAAAAAATAGAGTTTGATGAAAAAGACATTCAACTTCCAATCATAAATCTTTTATTCAGATGGCTTCATACCATCCTCTGACAGCAAAATTTTACAAACATTCCTCAAATGCTTCAAATAGACCAAAGATTTATAAACTGAAATGCAATAATTGTAGCTCAATACAGGGACAGCCAAGTGGGTAACACATTCAACTTCGGTGAAAGCAATACCGGGTTCTATTCTTGGTGGGGGCCCANTTAATACGATACGCGGTATTATGTTTACATTTGTGCAGGAATTTACTCATTCGACTTCAAAACATGACTGTCTATGATGATAAAATCACTAAGAACCGCTTATAGTTAATCAGAAGTATCGTATTTAAACTACTACGACAAAAAACATGTTAGTATTCTACACTTAAAAATACGTTTATTTCACTGCCAATGTTCAACTTTTCATCTCCGAAGTAGTATTTGATATCCAGGTAAATACTTGCTAACACGCAACACATATCTAAGGATATTTAGAAGATAAAAAGCTCAATTCATTAAAATTATCCTTATTAAGCATACATACCACCTTAATGAGAATATAAGAAGCATTCTTTTCATAAAATTCCGTCGGTAAAACGTACTTTTTAGAATTAAACTTGCTGAGATGAGAGATTTTTATCGTACATATCCGCCACCTTGTTTGTAGTTAACTATCAGATAAGGACTTGACCATAACTCAATCTGGTAGTCAAGATAACTAGCACTTTAACTACCAGTTAAGGCTTAACCATCGAATATAATACGGCTTTCCGAGTTAAACTGGAGGTTAACTTTAACCTCCAGTTTAACAGATTATTTGTCGATGAAACTCTTATATACAGAGAGATAACGTCAGAAGAAGATAGCAAATCCTACAGAAGGACGTTATATCAAACAAGGAAATGGGTTGCTATGTCTTATACGCGTTCCACGAACGCAATTAGCGTACAGTATGAAATTCATCATACCTACTAGAGTTCGTGCGTCACAATAGATACCTAGGAGTTACACTCAGCAGTAGTTTATCGTTCAAAAAACATATTAGTGATATTATAGGAAAGGCAAATTGAATGCAGAGATAGACAAGTAAAACCCTCAGATGATTTCCATCAAAAGTTAAGAAATTGCTTATTTTTCCCTCATTAGGCCTAGTCTCGAATACTGCTGCGCGGTCTGGGATCCACATGAAGTAGAGTTAGTTTCAGATTTAGAGATGGTCCAACGTAGAGCATCTCGTTTCGTCACTGGAAACTTCAGGTTCGACAGTAGCGTTACGGCTATGATAAAATCCCTCGGGTAGAATTCGCTCCAAGTGAGAGGATCGGATTATAGGCGAAAGCTTTTCGACAAATTAATCGATTCAGATATATTATTAGATGGAGTGGGAGACATAGTTACTCCGGTAAACAACGAGCGCGATCTCCGAAAGGTGACGACCAAGTGTTACAAGGAAGTAATCGCTAAAACAGATTGTTATTTCAGGTCGTTCTTTCCGTAGATCATTAGAGATGCAAACGCGATGGATTAATTTAGATCTTTGGTGATGTTACACCCCGTGCCATACGCCACTGGCGACTTGTGGGATATGAATCTAAATCTCTAAAAAAGTACAATAAAGCGAATAAGAAATAATTACGGGAGAAAACTAAAGCCAATGACAAGTTTTTAGAGAAATCTATGGAAAACAATGGTTGGGAGAACCAGTATAAATACCTGACGAGGAGACGCGTAGTGCGGGAAGAAGTGATAACTTTAAGCGTAAACGGGCAACTAGTAAATGACGACCAAGGCAAGCTGACGCTTTTAATGATTGGTTGGCGAAGTAATATACAGACGCCGATGGGGAGAGAATTATGGTCTCGACACTTAGGAACGATTTCGAGTATATTAGAATTAGAGATAGCAGAACATGAAAAATATTCACGACCTTAAGTCCTCTGGGCCGGATGGAATCGCAAGCGAGGCTCCAAAGTTAGGAGGAGAAGCAATAGTACCCAATCTCCAAGTCTTATTCACAATATCCCTAAANAACTGATTTTCAGATGGAAATCATCTGCATCCAAGATAATTTGAGTTAATAACAATAATAATGGCGATTTGGTGCATGGATACAATGAAACTATCTGGTAATGTCATTTGCTAAAGAAATGATTTAAATATAGGTAAATTTACAATCATCACCTTCTGCTGACATCTTTAAAAGATAAATAAGAAATTTGCTACAAAATATGAAAAAAATGCTTATCAACAAAGTTGAATAGGAGCTGCTCAAACTAAATGAACTACCAGAATTGTATTGATTTCTCGCACTACTGAAAATAAGTTAGATCAACCCTTCATAATTCCCTACAGCAAAGAAGTTTTCACTTATTAGGTGCATTCACTAAAATATATACAAAAGATATTACCGTATGAGCATGTTTTCCACACTCACTCCTATTTATTTTAATGTGACGTAATTTTCCTTCAGATGTTACAGCAAATACAAAAGAACTGAATCATTATTTTAGATGGTATATTATTAGAGAATCAGACGTAGAATTCAACGACGTTGCAAAATAATCGAATTTTCATGACAATGTTAACTCACCAGCAACGTTCAGTTCTAACTGATGAGCTTGTAGAGTGCCAGTAATTGTGCTGATGTTGTGAGGTAAAGTACTGAGCTCCTGAATCAAACTTAATGATGCAGTCACTTTAAGGGATACGACACTGAGATTATCTCCATTCAAGTCCTTAACATCTTGGTCAGCGACTACTTTTGGTAATACGCTTGTTATTCCAATGGAAGAGTTATTCAGATGGTCATCTGAAGTAGCAGCTGTAGCAAGAGCCCCCTGGGTCACGGTACTTGAGTGCTGAATACTTGAAGATACTCCTTTTGATTCCTCAGGTGATAAAACACAAAAATCCAACTCTGCCATGTGCAGTATGAATGTATTCCAGTCCTTCAGAGATTGAACCAGAGTGATAAGGTTAAGCGGATTAATTTCAAACGCAGTAGTTAGTTGATAAAATTTGAGCATGAAAAATGAAAATAATTAGTAAGTATTCAAATAGTTTCAATAGCTAGGTACTAAGAAATACTCACCAAACGAACGTCGGGATTAGGGACATTTTCCGCTCTTTTAATGAAGTAAGCCAAAGAATAAGTTGTTAACGCGAAAGCAGTAAGGCATAAAGTAAACACGACTAGTGGAGGTCTACTACTAGCAAAAGATTTGAGGTTTCCAAGCGGAGAAGTGAAACCCATGACAATGTTTTATGAACATTTGAAATAACCTAAGTTTTACTTCATCAGTTTTTGACCGCTGAAGTTAAACCCAACAGCCATTAAAATAGTAAAAATGACAAAACTCACAGATACCCAAACCAGTACCGTCCAAGGGCGACAGATATTTACGTTTTAGGAGATTCTAAAACTGAACAGTATAGTATACGGTGACGACAGCAAAAAGAGGTGAATCAAATTGATTTATCTCTTCTATTTTGAAAGTACGAATGTGAGACGGCGAAAATAACGGCTGTGGTCATCTTAGGTAAATTAGGTCCTAAATAATGCAGAAAACCACATATTATTTGCCTAGCCTACATTTCTTCAAAACAAACTGAAAGACGATACACAACAATAAGCTCTGGCGGAGGAAACAGCAAACATCATGAAGAACGATAAGGAAGGATTGCGAAGAGAGTGTATTATGCAATTTTCAGTGAATTGTCTTTTAGGTTTATAACGTTAATAATCTCATGTAATCAAGATTTAGGGTCATCAAATCTTGTTCTAAGTTCAGTGAAATAATTTTGAGCCAACGTCTGAAAGTGACAATGGTCATTTAGGGTAATATTTACTACTGTACGTATCTTTATGACGTACTGAGTTCGCCTTTGTGCAAATAAAGATTATATAGCGTAATGGAGATGATTATTCCGGTAATGTGTAGTGAAGTAGGACATTTTCAAGCGAATACTAGTGCGTGTCAAATGACGAAGTTAATGTTACTGGCAAACGTTGCTATATCAGAGATAACTAAACTTCTTTCTCATTTTAAATTCTGAAAGAAATACCTAATTTTGAATTGCAATTTTATGGGGTAAATATTGCGAAGTGGTCCACCAGTGAAAAAAACATAGCTTGTACACCAATGATCGCACGTTTCTCTTCGCAATATTTACCCAAAGAAATTATGGGCATTTATAGAAAATAGGGAACATTAAGTTGAAAGTACTTGACAATGAAGGAATCCGACCTAAAAAATAGTCTTAAGTCGTAAGAGAAAAGTAGCTGATGGCGTAGGTTCAATGTATCTTCTCTTCACTAAGTATCCAACCTTTAAGTTTGAAATTCGAGGGACATATCCATAAAAGGTAAATATTGCGAAGAGGTCCACCAGCCTTTATTTTTTCCCCGTTTAAAATGCTCGTATTTTCATAATATTTGAACCACGTACGCAGTAAACCTTGCGCATTTAAGGTATATTTTTCTTTGAAACTGCGGAAATGGCACTGATTTTAAGTGGACTACTTCAGATTTCTCTCTCCGCGATGATGGATTTGCCTCTAGTTCATTTGCTCACCAGATACCCCAGCGATCTAGGAGTTGCATCTCTTGCGATTTCAAAGAAATTTCTCGCGCGAAGGACAAACCAAGAGTATGCGTTTTCGACAAATATTCGAAATTCCCAAACCCCTACAATGTTACGGGCACGCGGAGTGAAACAGGGGTGCTAGGGAGGGACGTTACTAAGGCCGTATAGTAATTATATAGCTTCGGGGGGGCGTATATANGAGAAACGGGAGTTTGACCGATAGCGCGCGCGCCGATTTCCGCACTTTCTTGCAAACTTTGACAAGCCGCCATTTTGTTATTATACGAACTATTGGTCTAGGAATTGGCAAAAATGCTTCTATGGTCACTGTAAAAATTATAACGAAGTTTAAAGAAAATCCGAAAACGTCATTGGCGGTTTGGCAATGCAGCCATCATAGAGTTTGGGTGGCCGTATGTGCTAATAGGTGACAATGTATGTAGGTATGAAAGTGAGGAAAACACCACATTAGCTTCGCCTTCTACTTTCCACCCCAAACGAACGTTCTTCTCCGTTCCACGCCGACAGCGGCCACAATCGACACAAGCTTTCAACTTGTTATTGGTGAGAGGATGTCTTACAGTAATGTGATTCAGAGAATGGATAAGAAAGAGGTGTGATTTTCTTATAGATGAGCAGTAGTTATCATTATATTTCCTCTATGAAGGGAAAACTATAGAAAAAAGAATGAGTAATGGTGGTATGTGGAAACAGAAAGTACGTTTGTACGTTATTTGCCCTTGGTGGTATTTTTTTAAAGTGAAGCTATTATTGCCCTTGTAAATGGAGGTGGTATGCAAGTCGATACCCAGGAACTTAGTTTTAGATCTTACGAGAAATTTAGCGGATAATACACAACGCCGTAAAGAAAGAGACGAAAAAGGTCATTGCAATGGAATGACAGATTTTGCGGGAAATAGGCAGTGATGCTTTGCATTTCAGTCTACATTAATCATATGATAAATTCATTCTTCCAATCTATTCTTAAAAAATACTTACTAACTACTAACTGTAAATTTACAGTAAGTTATGGTTATCTGCATGGTCCTCTTCATAAACTTATATTTAAATTGTTTAAGAATTATTACTCTTTCTTCAGATGTGGTTCAATCGATAAATATTAAAGTCTAGTATGCAAAAATAATGGCCTTTCAAAAGTCTCTTTTCAAAATAATCGCTGTATTTTGATGTAACATATCGCTCATTTAAAATTTAGGGTAAATTATAGTAAGTATTCATGATGAAAGGTGATAGTAGGTTAATGATGATTCTCGTAATTTCGCTTTCCTTTTTACGACCGGTGTTTCTACGATTTCAACTTCACATCAAACCGTCTCGAAAAGTAAACTAAAGTATCATATGGTGAAAATCAATAAACTAATATTTAAAAAAATTAACTAATGAAGTTTAATATGATACGCGGTATTCTATTTACATTTATGCAGAAATTTACTCATTCAATTTCAAAACATGATTGTCTATGATGATAGAATCACTAAGAACCACTTATAGTTAATCAGAATTATCGTACGATCTCTCAGAAATACTGAGCCAAATGGGACGATTAATCAGCCTGGTTACTCTGCTTCTAATGGGATTGAAAAGACCGGATCTAGCTCATATGCAGTCTTGGAGAAGACAGTGTTATATAATAAAAAGGGACGATGCTCCAATTCAGGAGTCCATGCTGATAAATCTAGGAGGGGGATATCATAGAATTTATTTCAATTTAGAGGGCACACGATGCTTTAAGTGTCAAAAAGAGGGCCATTATGCGAAAGATTGTGCCAACACTACAATGGAAGGAATTGAAAAGTCGCTGTCGGAAAACAATGAGCAGAACTACACTCTCACATCCAATGAACGCAGCCCCACCCCATCGACATCGGTGGCAGGGGACGGTGGTGGAATTATCACTCACTCGCATAACCTCGCTGAGCAGCCAACCAACGTCGAAAATTCCACGGTAGAGGCCACCAACGAGGACCACGATCTAATATGCCTCGACGACCCTCAAGATAAGGCAGATAAAGAGGAGGAGGAAGACGGCTCGCATAAGGTAAATAAACAAACAAGCAGCATGAACTCGGACGATGAGAAAGAACGTTCGCAAACTGAAAATCGCGACGGAAAGGAAATGCACTGCGTAAAATCGAAAGAAGAAGTGAAGGCTAATTCTAAAAGGAAACAAGAGGACGATGGGAGATACGGGGAAACAGGAGACTCCCCGGAAAGGAAAAGAGGACATAAAACGAGGAGGGAAAGGATAGAGGAGGCAGACGAAGATGCATTTAAAAAAATAGAAAAACACCTGTACAGTGAAACAGGGGAAGAAGTACCTATATCGTTTCCTGAATTGCGCAAATTCCTAATCGAAGTCAGGCGAAATACAGATCCACATAAGAAAGCCATGGAAATCTTCTCTGAAACAGGTCCATTATTATCAGTTTTGGAAGATCTAATCGACATGAGAATAATAAAAGAACAAGCTTTCCGCAATAGGATAAACAGGCTTATTAAAGCCATCAGGAAAGGCGAAAATGATTTTCAGTACTGAGAGAAAACGTATCTTCTCCTTTATTTATTTATTTCGTTGTTTTATTTTAACAATACGCAGTTTATTTATGAATCTAATCAAACTTAATCGCAAAACTATGTATCCGGCTCCTGGATTCTATAATTAATGTCCATCTTAAAGAAAATGTTATGGCAACCCAAGAACTCAGCATATTAACCCTAAACGTCCGCTCTATTAAGAGCATGAAAAAATGGGCTATGCTGAAGGTCTTCCTCGACGTACAGTATCCTGACGTGATATTACTTCAAGAGACAAATATGACTGACATACCAGCAGCAGATCAAAACATAGGGTACACCTTCTTTATAAACCCGCCAATCAGAAAATGCACCGGTACGGCTGTAGGAGTCAGAAACATTTTCGTCCCATTGGTCACC
>KZ308974.1:0-25688 GCA_000376725.2 Ladona fulva
GAAGGGAGGGCCATTGACGACCTCCCACTCGAATTTCCTTGGCCGCCTCTTGGCACCCCTCAGTCCTTCCGCCTTTATTATATTTACACGTATAAGATACCTTCAATTTTTAATTCAATGGACCTTCTCCAAATGAAATTTGTAACATAGTTTTGTTAAATCTTTGGCTGATTTGACATTCCCAAATCATATATAATATAGTAACTCCGACTTCGGACTTAAAACGTTCCACTTGAATCTCTCGAAGACCGAATCCTCATTCCTAGTTTTCCTCATTCGAACTAATAGTTGGCCTCCGGTTAGCCATGTGGGTAACGCGTTCGACTTCGGTGAAAGCGGTTCCGGGTTCGATTCCCGGTGGGGGCTCACTTGCGTAATGACCTAAGCTGTCGAAGCACTTTTAACAATACTACTACTCGAACTAATAGATAGTGAACAAGCACGGTCCCAGACATAGAACAGAGCTGATTTCCATAAGCCTAAAAATAAAATACACAATTGATAATTGATTAAATGTTAAAATTAATAAAACTTTTAAAAACTTTATCAATTCTGGGAATTTATTTAGGACGTATTAATTCGGAGATCGAGATTTCTCTACGTTAGCTCTAATGTCTTTTTTATTTTTTTCTATTTTTGAAGCATCTCTTCGCGGGTCCTTTATTTAGTTTACTATGGCTTATAGTTCTCGAGAGTGGTCAGAAGGGAAGAGCTCTTTTAAAAGGAAAGAGCGCAATAAGTTAAGATTTACTTCCTTAGGATTCTGATGAAAATAATTATGAATCCTGTTCTAAGAGGGAAGAGGCTCGTCTCGTCTCACGCTTTGTCTCTCCTATTTATAAAGGGAGTGCCACATTTGTGTTACGCGGATTCGCTCGAGACCGTCAGGTATGTTCCTTGGATTCCTTGCTCTAAAACAATAGACATGTGTCCGACTGTTGACACAAAATGGGGCCTTTGTTTATGCAAAATTTGCATCTGAAATTCGGAGTTAGGCAACCAAGCAATACGAGAGCATTATCATGTAAATCGCGACATTTTCCCTGTAGGAAAATAAGCTTTGCGAATTGCATGTGCATTTTGTAAGGAATGTCTACTTGAGGATACACACTTGATTCTCATTCAAGAACGCAAATCAGTTGTCGGAAAATGTAGACGAAAACCATGCATATCTTACAATATCTTACAAAACGGGGACCGTCAACTGGTGATGGGCGAATTATTGTGAATTACGCCTTTACGCTTTTTCAACTCCCTATCCTTCTACTTCTCTAGTGCATTTTGAAAAAATGTACTAATGGTAAAAGTGCTTCTACAGCTGAGGTCATTTCTTATATGGAAAGTACGCTCAATAATACAATCGCATGTGTGAATTTGTAAATAAAATTTTTAACTTGGCGGAAAAATGTCGAATAGTTCCATTCGGTGCAGACTGAAAATCCTCCCTTATTTCTTTCCATCTTCTGTCATTAAAATGTCGGTTTCAACAAATGTCATTTCACAATATATTTCAATAAATCGTTCTACCATATTTTTGCAATCAATTTAGATTTCTTGGAGATCGGTGAAACACATTTTTTAGCAACCACACTCCTCTTCCGAAGTAATCACAGAAAATGATACAGAGAATTTGCCAACTCCTGCTTTTCTTCGCCACCTTCGTGGTCCCTGTACAGCCCTGACTCTACAGTAGATCTTGTGGTCGGTTGCTCCCTTCCCTAATGAGACCACTGACATGTCAGGTGCATTCAGATGCTCTGCAACCCGCTTAGTCTCAATCTCGCCTTAATAAAGACCTAAAGACCTCCTTTCCTGTTTCGCTTAGTCTCTAATGGGGTTCTTTCTGACTATCTTGTTTGCGATGACCGATTCAATGAGAAGAAAACGAAACGAATAATATCCATCCCCCTGTCGGAGCAAATTCTACCTCTGAGGTAGGGTGATATCTTCCCTATCAGTCCCGTATCAGGGCAGAGCGTTAGATTGAAAAGTCTATTTGCAGTGTTTCCAAGTGTCTCTTCAGTGCTTCCAAGTGTCTCTTCAGTGTTTCGGTAGATATCCTACATACATCTGTGGCAAATAAAGCAAAATAAATAAGACATCTTTTCGTTTTCCAACGTGTAAGAATTAAAAAGTTGTCATTTCTCGGTTAAAAAGCTATTCGCTAACGCGGTTTTCACTCCCCATAAAATCATCTTAAGAGGGTATTACTGTATTTGAAGAAATATTGACAATATAGGTAAAGAATGTCTGGGAGATAAAAAGATGATATTTAACGGCGAAAAAATAGGTCATTTACCACAAAATGGACAAAAATATTTTCCTACATATGCAAATAAGCTGTATGCAAGAGAGGATTTTACAGAAAGAGACGATTTGGGAGCACAAAAGATTGCGTTAAGCAGAAAGCTCATATGTTCACGGAATGTGAAGTTAGAGTATGGAAGGGCCGTTCTAACATTCCTCTGTATTCCTCACCAGTTTACTGCGAATTGAATTACTTACGAGTTAAAAGTTCGGATTCCGGAATGTTCGAATCCCTCATAATTCGAAGTAGGTACCACTGTATTGTGTCCACAAAACAAGTTTGTGGACGTTGACAAATTTTTTCTTTTTCCTATTTATTATGGAGAAGTTCCACCAAATATCGCCAGAAAGCATCAACTATTAAGTAATAATACTAACACCCATGTGAACGTAGCAAAAATTAGTAGTATTTCAGAGAAAAAATTCTCACATAACTGTGTATTGAGTGATTGAGAAGCTTTATGCACTTCCGGAAAACAAAAAATCGAGAGAAGCGCATTCTTCTCTCGTTGGAGAACGGATCGACCCCCTTCTTCTATAACCTTTGGCATTAGCCCATACAGAAGCTTATGTGACATAAACCATCTGACTTTCTATTGCTGATAGCTTAATATCGAAGGGGTGATTTTTTTAGTCGAAATATTTTACAAGCAGGAAGCACAAAATGTGAACTTTACCCGCTATTGCACTCAAGCATTCACGAATTTGCGTTTCGGGAATTTTTCTCCGAAAGATTTAAACTGACCTCGATGAGAATAGAATAAACGTTGACTTTGACGAGATGAATGTAATGAAACTTTATGAAGAAATAGGACGTAATTGCTCTTCACTGGCAATAATTCAATTATATTCTAGAGGAAGGACAGGATTGAGGAATCGGAATGGAAATAACTTTGCTTTTTAATATGTGCCTTTGGATAGCGTTTACAAAATTACGAAGAAAACCGCCAGTGGCGTATCGTAGGTATATGAGGAGCGTTAAAACCAAAAACCGTATCCAACTCTAGTCTGTTGGCTTCCCTCATGCTTTGCGGAGTAACCAACCAGAAGTAACTCTGCCTTAGCGATTATTACCTTGTAAGGCTTTGCCGGTTTTTCTCAGAGTCAACACCGTTTTTTACCGGAATCACAACGTCGCGACGTTTACTTCGCCAAAATGTTATTTTTGAAATTCTGATGAATTTTCGAAAAGTTTCTATCGGTAATCCGACATCCTCAGCAGGATCTTTTTTTCCTTTTTTGGTCATATTTCAATAACTTATGGTGGCTGTGATATTTTTCGATGATTGGTAAGGATGTTGGTTTCGGCGCTGATGTTTACTAGCAGATGCCCTTCCTGTCCTCCACCCTTCTAGGGAAAATCAGACTCTTACACACAACCATTTCTTAACCAGAAAAATCCGATTCGCCGAGACTCGAACCCGGGACCTTGGAGCACTAGCACGCTAGCCAGTCCGCCGCTGCAGCCGGTGTCTCTTAGCCTGTAGCGAATAAGGGAATAACGAGGTGATTAGGACTTGAACTCAGACCTTCCATTTCCCGTTTTAACTTTTAAACCGAACAGTCTCATCTCGTTTACCAGCAGATTTTTTACGTGATGGCTCAATTGCTTAGAGCATCCGCCCAGAAAGTGCAAGTTCTGGGCTCAAATCCTTATCCTATCTCCTACTTATTGACTTAGTTTATCTGTGTGTTGTCAACTATCTCTTGCGGATCACTATCCCTTAAAAGATAACCTTAAATCGAAATAGTATGGTGTGGATTGTATGGTCGAATAGTAGTAGTGGTAAAAATTTGTCCCGTAATTAAATATGGACATCATTTAATACGGCATGATTATCAGCTTTATAGAAGTAAGCAGAGGATATCGTGAGAAACGGTTCATTTAATACATTGCGAGCTAAAGTAATCCTTGTACCACATACAATACACGATCCCAAGGAAATCTATGCTCTAGGACGTGTTGAGTATTCAGTGTGTTAAATTTCTGAGGTTATACCGAGAGTTTATATTCTAAATATAATAATACCATGGGAGCACTTTTGATTATAGAATTATGTTTATAAAAGAATAATACATGTATTCAACTCAAGTCTAAACCTGCCTTGGGAAGGAGCTGAACCAACTTAGTGATTTTTTTCGTGTTTTCTTCACCGACGAACGATTAAGGTTAAGGATGTAACACATTGTCTCCCTACCCAAAAGACGCGTCCAACTCCATACTTCAAATGGTTACGATCAGTCGTCTTTTCATAATGATTTGGTCGACCTAAAGAGATAGCAAAGGTCAGCTATGGCTCCCTCGATTGATGAGTCCGAAATATAGTAGAGGGACTTCATTTCTCCTCTCAAGCTCAACTTTGGACTCAAAATATCTAATTTAACTCTTTTCTCTCATTGTACGAGAACTTCGTTAATAAACGTAGTTACTGATTTGTATTAAGAAAGAATGTTCGATTTTCATAGACTCATTAGCACTTATAGTTAGTACTATACTGCCCGCAACTTTATATCAGCTCAGTATCGTAAGCATAAATTTAGAATAGTCTTTCACTCTATCGCCGGCAAGTTCATTATCGTGATATGAAGACATTTTCTTGAATTTAACCTTTACGGAAAGAAAAAATGACGGTGTGGGTTAGATTTACCAATCTAAATTAAAAACGGAATGTCTAATGAACGAATAATCATGCTTCTGTTTTGTAAAAAAACCTAAAATAATGAGTAAGATATAAGAATTTTTTACAAATTTTTCTAAACTATCGTAAAATATCGCAGCCTTGAGACAGGGCACTCTCCGATGTTTCAATAAGAGACAAATTTTACGTCGCTGCTAATGGAAATACATGTTACGTATTCCAGCTCGCTAAGTTTGCATTTTCTGTCTTTTAAAAAAAGGAAGCTACCAAATAATATTGAAATTATACTACGAAGCAGAAAATATATTTCTAAAATGATTAATTTCGAATTAGGGCAATAATGAACAAGATAGCCGGTACAAATATCCTACAAGACACAAAATATAAGGCTACAAGAAGCAAAATACGACAAGAATAAGTAAAATCCACTCTTTCATCGACAAGAATAAGCTTTTTTACACTAGCCTTTGGGAGAGTTTTTCTCAGGCATTTTCTCCGACAGAATACCGAAAATTCTGAAAAAAATAAACAGTTTGCTAATTTGGTAGACTAAACGTTGATAATAACAAAGCAAGCAAGTAAAATTATGATTCTAACACACAATCCTAGCGCGAAATAAGGAGTCACTGGATTTCAAGTTAGCATAACATTTAAAATCGAATACCATAATTATTCAAAAAACGCCGTCTGAAATTCTGCGTAACATATGGTACACAAAAGGTTTTTCCTCAGATGCCTTTACATACATTAACCTCATAAAATTGGTGATTACTCTAATAAATGGTAAAATTTTGATTCGAATGATGTCCCAAATTAAAGAAGCATCTAAACGGAGAGAAGAGAATAGTCGTCGAAAGTTCACTATGGTGATCACACCATCAAGAAGAGTTTGCAATGAGACTTATTCCGCAACTTTAGCACAATGGGTCTTTTGTCTTCCATCACAGACAAGCAGAAGTAATTGGATCTCGAAAAGGATGCGTTTTCTTCTTCGATTACAAGTAGCAGTCAGTTATAACGGCTGGAAACATTCTGTAAGAAAGATACACAAGAAACATGTGATCGAATCCAGGTCCCTTTCAGTTATACATAACAAAGTTCTAAAAAAGTGACATCCAAGACAAATAATATCGAAGTTATGAGTCTTGCCAACTCTGGTTAGACCAACCTTACTTACCTTACTCAATATCTATCCCTAATGTTGCAATTTCTCGTCAACTGAATTAGAGGTCAGCACTGGCCGGCATTCTTTTGGTCCTAGCCCGGCCTGTTAGGTTCATAAGTGTACCCGAGCTACTGAAGTACTTGTTTCGAAACCTGTTATGGGCATGGTTGAGTGCGTTGAGGGTGAATTGTAAGAAATGATTTTAACATCCTAAAAATTCGCTCCATAAAGACGCGATATTATAATACTTACAGAATTTTGAGGATCTGATGTTCGGCCCGAGCCTGTAAAAGAAACTTTGTCACCTGACGCGAACCTGTGCAGGCCTCTAACATAAGATAAACACCACAAAAGGTTTCTATCTACTAATTTTAAGAAGTAAGTTCGTTCTGAATTAATACTCCATCAATAACCCTAAGACTTGTTTACGACAACTATACTGACCATTGCTCTCAAAGAAGGTAAATATCCTCGCTCGAGTTCCATCAGCATTTGTCAGACACGGAGTAAAAAGGGCCAATTTCATTAGCGATGAAAAAACATTCGAGCGCTTGAGCTAAGCATATTTCTTCATTTCCTGGGGATGAGGTCATAAGTCTGATCTGAAACCCAGTTAGTCTGTCCACTAATGTAGTACATACCTCCATTTGAAATCCTCTGCTTTGCTGGTCATCACCATATTTTCTCGGACAGTGGCAAATTTGATCGAGATTTCTGTTTTACATAAGTTGTTTTACTTTTGTAACGATTTCTCACACAGCTTCATTTAGAAGTTGTTTAACTTATCCGCAAATGTGGAGAATGGCCGTCAAATTTTGCGAAAAATACATTTAGGGCACAATTCGGGTGTAATAACGTAGTGACCCTTTCGTTTTACTCGCGAACAAGTTTTGCTCTTTTGTTCCAAAATGTATTTATTTTATCTCAAAATTTTCCTGGGTGATAAATTAAAAATCTTTGATAACCACTGCTACATGATACCTTTGATAATCACTTTTCTACGTGATATGTTTGATAACCACTAATGCGTAATTAAACTGATAAAACAGCAGGGTTTAAATAGAGATAACAATCACGGGAGAGAAAAACTTAGTAAATTTCCTCACATTCTATTATTTCAGTAAATTTTCCACGTTTTATTATTTCGCTATTGGAGTAGCATCATCATGTGATAACGATGCTGATCTGATACCTGACGATGCTACTCCCTTCGCGAAACATATCGAGTATTAAAACGTGTGGAAAATTCCTTTTTTTGTTCTGTGACATACAAACGCCAGAACCCGTTGATTTTATAAAGATAACAATTATTAATCTAACTACAGGGCCATTTCATGTCAAGTGGACCAATGGTCCCCGCTCGACCATCACAGTTTTCAATTAAATTTTGCGTGAATATTAACTCATATTCTCAATGAGCATTGGCCAAGTTTTACATCCATCGCAGCAATAATTACCGAGATATAGTCATTTGTTTGTCCCCCTACCACAGCCCTCTATAGTACGACATCAGTTTTTATCAACTTTGAGAGGCGTTATCTCAGGCAGTATTTTGTTGAGGAAAACAAAACTTAGTATTCTTACACAAATTTTGTTGCTCTATTACACAAAAATGATAAGCAAATTTTCACGAGCGAATTCCATGCGAAAAATTTTAAGCAAAATCGGCCCAAAAAATTATGAAAAATAAATGTTACATTTTCAAGAAATGACGGAGCCAAAAGACGAAGGTCTTACACGCTTCCTTTCGAATACTCTTTAGCCTCGTTTGGTGCTGACAAAGTTTGACCTTTCGATATCTATCCTGATATCCAGGAGGAGCTAGTGATATATTTAGGAGGACGTGACAAAAGAAGCGGACGATTTTACGGTCAGATTTTATAAGGTATAAAGCCAATGCGAATGAATAATTCTAATTATTACTAATATAATTATATCAAGTCGATATAATTCGGGATGAATGAAGGAATTGCTGAGTATTTAGTTTAGTCTCGGATTTGAAGATACGTACGGAAAATATTCGAGCAAGCTATAGAAAAACAAACAATTTTATCTTGGTATACGTGACTGTAGGCGGTGCTACAAATTATGGTGTAACACGCCAACAGAAGATAAAAAGAAATGGTGAAACTGACTAAATAGCATATTTGGTATTTAGATAAAATTATACTTTTGATATGATAATGAACGGAAGAAGTTTTCGTTATTTGAAAGATAAGACTGTTAAATATGCCCAAAGCTCTGCTAACAGATTTGGTAAATACTCAATTACAAAAATATCGCGGGTTTTTTCCTCCTCATTTCTTGTGTGGGTGTTTTCCCGCACCGTGGGACGTTCCGTCCGTAAACATTCAGTTAAGGAGTTTCCCTCACTACCAGAATATTTGTATTTTTATAAGTATTTTTATCTAATTTGCATTTGTTTATCAACTGGACTGCCTATTAATTTGTATCTACAGTTTGTACAGATTATGTTATATTTGTTTGTAAGTATCGATTTATTTTTCTACATACATGTTAATTTAAATCAGTTAAATCAATTAGTTTAAATCAGTTGTTTTGATAAATTAGTGTACTATCATGTAATATCTCCAGAGGTTAAGTGGAAGAGATGCCATTTTGACCTAACCTCACCTTAAGAGTAAAATAATAATAAAAATTGTTATTATATGAAATATTTAAATCTCTTTTGACATTCACGTCGACCAAAGATTTCTTTCTCGATTAATAATAATAGTTGTAGTATTTTTAAAAGTGCTTCGACAGCTTAGGTCCTTCCGCACAATTGCCCGCACCTGGAATCGAAGCCGCCGCCGCCTTCACCGAAGTAGAACGTTGCCCACTTGGTTATGCGGGAGCCTATAATTAAAAAGAAAAGAAGGTCATTGTTATAATGTTTCATATTAAAGAATAGTGAAAGCGGGAAAATTTATAGAGTAAAAAAGTATCGGAAGAATGGAGAAATTAATTTGCAGGACGCATTGGATTTTCTGTCATTTTTTCTTACTATGATCAACTTCAAAATGTCCGGGGAGATGGTCCGTACCCCCACTCACAGGCGCGTCATAAAATGTTCTCAATGGAATCCAAATCTATAAAAACTACCACTGGGGAAAAGTCTCCGCAAACAAAACACCTCACTGACCTCACTATGGCTTAAATTCCGAAAGATAAGTTGGTACTATCAAAAGAGAGCCGCGATAAAAACGACTACGTGACCGATTGATACGATTCGCGTAATCTGCTGAACTATAGGAGCAATTTAAGAGGTGACAGAGGAAGGAATGAATTGGTCCAATTACCCATGCCCCTAGACCATTGAGGACCCTCGTATCCTCTTTAGCCCCCACTAATTTTCGCTGAATGCACTCATAGCATAACTTCCCCTCCGTGTCCGTAGCATCATTTCTCCCGCCTCAAACACTCCAAAGCACGATAGCGTTTTCGAAACCAATGCTAACGCAACGCGCCACTACGATTCCCTCCCCTTCGAATGAGATAAGGACGGAGTGAGATTTAAAGCATACCGAAGGGTATCCTTCCATCTCTTCCGAGCAGGATAGCGACCGGAGATCACACCCGTGGAGGATACGGCACGGAGGTCGCGACTTCGCGCGTGTTAAAAGGTAGGCTTTAGATAAAAAGTAGCTTGGTAATTAAACAGCTCCGAGTAAGGTGCGCATAAACTACTCGCACTGACAGCAAGGTGCGTGCACCTGTCTCAGGCGGTAAAAGATGAGTGCCGCGAGCGAACTGTCTCGCATTTGGCACATTAGCCACCGTCGGTAGTGAAGGGAATATCATCGATGTAACGCAATTGGAAGTTTTGAGGATATGTCAAATGAAGTCGATATTAAATCGATAGCTCGAAAAATGTAGCCAAATATTTTCTTTTTAAACAAGATACAGCCAAATATTTTCTTTTTAAACAATGTAGAGCCAAATAGTTTATTTTTTTAAATGACAATCAAGGCTTCAAGCTTAACGACGGCCAGAGACACTTCTGAGGCTAAATAGATGTATTCATTTTCAAACCTTTAACCCTAAAGTAGCTGCGTCGGGTCTATATGAAATTTTAGTAAATATTTTATACTTGGAGATTTTTCACGAAAACGAGATCAACGTTACCTTTTCTTCTATTCCTATGTTCTACTCTGTAAAGCGAAAAATTTATGACAGTGATTACAGCTTATGTAACCGTGCGTTTTGACCCGACGCGATCGTTAGCGTGATTAAAAATTGAAGATACTAACAATAGTTATGTTTAATTAAAAATCGCTGTTCTTTGTTTACCCGAAGTTCCAGTTTGTTTTTACCATTTACTGTTCTTCAAAGTCATTTTGATAACTATAAAAACACATTAATTCTGTAATAGTAGTAACTGTAAGAGCAATCGCACCGTACTGCAATCATGCTGTGTCGCAAAGAATACCAATCTTAAAATACATGCTGTTTAACTTAAATTAAACTGTGAAACTCGTCCTATTTTATAAATCATTTAAGTTGAGCATAAAATTTTCATGATGTTTATCAGAAAAATAACGTCTGAAAAGCGATTTAAAGTTTCCGATCTGTGTGACCCAATGCAATTATTCATTTAACTACGTGTCGCGCAACTACTTCAGGGTTAAACTGTTACATCTGACTCTACGTTCATTCCTTCACTACTGATGGTGGCAAATGTGCCAAATACGAAACAGTTCGCGATTAATTAAAAATAATACTCATCTATTAATGCTGCAAATAGTGCTCGCTTTTAATGCTAAATATAATAAAATAATACGTTAAATACAATAGACAATATGTTATACATGAAAAATAAACAAATTAGACAATCCGTTTTTTAATTACGTCTGAATATAAAAAAAAAGTTACATAGGTAATTGGATACCCCGATTTACATTTTTCCTCCCTGCCCACATTACGCGAAAACGAGAGATATCCCTTTGTTTCGCCAGGTAAAAGAAATTCACACAGTCTACATGGGTAGATTCAAACAATTTCCAATTGAGGAAATGATGCTTGGTTAAATATGGTTACTTTGCATCACCTCATACGGCATATTTACCCCACAATCGAGAGTTCATAGCGCAATAAATATTGTGTCCTAGCATACTTCTCTATTTGGCTCTCCATTGCTTAACCTTTTTCGTTTCTTTCCTATGTCTTAGTTAGCTCATATTTTTTCTTAAACGTCAACGGTGGCGAGCGCGCACGTTTTTCTGAACCTCGGAAATTAAAGAATAAATATTAGCTTGAGGACACCAAGAGACCAGCCTTCGCTGTTTCAGAGAGTGAAACTTCAAGAGTAATCTGACATGCCCTCTGATTCTTTTACTATATCTGCAAACTTCAGTAATTCAATCTCACAGTCAAGTTTTTGTCGCACTAGTCAGCTGCACCAGAAGCCTTCCTACACATTTCGCTTAGACAGCTGCCGTTTACTATTCTACCTCTCCAGCGGTAAACACCAACGGGTGGGCTAGAAAATTATGAGATTACAATATATATGGAACTTCCTAAGTAATGTTAATGCACAATCAAGTTTACCCTAAATATTGCCGTAACAAACAGGTGAAGTATGGCATTAGAGTTGGATACATTCCATACCTGCATTGTCTCAAACGGACTTCCTGACATTTTTTAAATATGTTGCTCAGTTTCGGAAGGGTTATACAGCCTAAAATAAACAATTCAGTAACTACAAAGAATTTCTGTTCCAAAGGCCGAAAAAGGTTCATCAGTTATCAACTTGTAGGTCAAAAAAAGTAGATCAACAAAAAAAGATTTTTCGTCTGAAGTTTGAAGGTGCTCTCTTTTCAAACGGTTTGAGTTCAAAGAATAGTAATTCAGTGAATGCTGGAGCTAAATTAAGCGCCGAGATAAATGTCTCGATTATCCTGTTACGCAATTAGTTACATATCTCTCTTAAAGTGCTGTACGTATTTTAGGATTTCATAAAATGCAACTGTAATGATTAGCCCAGTGGAATCTAAGATTACCAAGTAAAGAAATAATATGAAAATAATAACACTCTCAAGAGTTTGTTGTCCTTTCATTCATCTATAATATTAGCGAGAATGACTGAAAGATTAAATGGACTGAAAAGCAATTAATATATTTGATTAATCTCTGCCTGTATAATTCAAAAGTTTCTTCTTAGAGCAATAAGATTTACGACGGCAACAATTACCGTCATAAAAATCAATCAGTCATTAACAGTTGCAACTAAATAGCATTCTATTGGTAAACATCAACTTATTTACTGTTTGAAAAATAAATATACATTCCGTAAAACATTAAGTACTGTTCTGACTTGAATCCTTCCTCTGTGGCGAAAACTGTATCACTTCTTGAATTACTGCGTTAAAGATTTTGAATCGCACCAGAGATCTAGAGAGATCTACATATGTCCATTCATCATCGGCTTCTTGGGATAAAAGGTTTGCTCTGAAGTAAAGTATCTCACCCGAGCAAAGCGTGTTACTTTTTCCGACTCATCTCCACTCTAAAAATATCGCTACATAAATAAGCCGAAAATATCCTTAGTTTTTCAAGGAGCGAAGCATTCCCCTTGAAATGTTTCCGGAGAGCAGGGTAAGCTCTTAAAGGATAAATGCGGTCAGGCTCATCGATAGGAAGATTCAAGAGTTACTCCACAGTAAAATACTAAGTGACAATAGGCCATAAATTCGTTACTGCGAAGCACCAGGAATCTATTCTATTTCATAACTTTTCAAGATCAGAAATGTTATCAGCGCGGAAGAAATAACGCCTAGTCACTCCTAGAAGATACGAAAACAAATAAGCGTTGCTTCTAATAGTGTTAGCTCGTAGGGCTCGTAGTAAACACCGGATTGATACGTTGAATCTCTACGTAATAGTAAATAAATCCATCCAAATTCACCCATTCACTAACAACTCTCTTCAACTCAACTCTTTTAGATTCAGAGGTTAAGGTCTTCATTAATTTAACCTTGTTAAAAACTGATTACCGTAACATGATAAAAAATAATTAATATAATGTTTTAAAATATTTCTTTCGAGTAAGAATACATAGCGCTATAGTTCGAACACACAAATGCGATGTTTAAGTATATAAGAATCCGGAGAAGAGAATTTTGAATCTGTCTCCAAATGGATTAGTTTTAATGGTTAATCACATTAATTTCAGAATTTTTCCATAACTACGATGCAGCGCGTGAGATCTACTTGGAAATGTAATTTCTCCACACTGCGACTATAATTTAAAATATCACTGAACTAATAATTTTCCGAAGATTTCAGCATCAATTAGGACCACAACTTTCGTCCTAGTTAAATTCATACTTCGGGACGTAAGAGAAACAACTAAAATTTAAATGAAAGGAATGGTGAAATACTGGCGAAAAAGGAAGTAGGATACTGTACAACTAAAAAGGCTGATCCGTCGGTCGCATTGTTTTTAAACAACAACAAAGTTTCAGATAAGGAACAGCAACATTTTAAACAACAGAATGTTTCAGCTACTTAGCACTCTTATGATGCCTAAATGTCTATAATGTTTGAGAAAGTATCAGTGAAGATGTGTGATCTTCAAAGGGCCTAAGAAACACCCAGTGGATGAAAAAGGATAGCAGTTGCTTGCAGGTATAATAGGCTAGCACAGAGGGTCTTAAACTAGGGTCCGCGAAATAATCTGAAAGGGGCCCACGAGAGTGAAGGCTTGTCGTAATTTATGCACAGTGCAATCTCGCTATTTTCTGTGATTTTGTTATATTTGCCTGTTAATTAAATCGATTAAAGCATTTTAAAACCAGATTTGTCGTGATTAATTATATATTTATAGATGTACTTATTATTAGATTCTATCTACTTACTAGTGTATGAAATCTAGATAACATTCCAATGTGTATGCGAAAGTAAATAAATTTTGGGGGTCCTTGAAACATAAGGTGAGCAAAAGGAGCTCCTCTGTCATCTAAGGTATAAGAACCACTGCTCTAGCACATGAAAGACCACATGCTTTATTTTCCGGATCGTTTCTATTTGAAATTGAGGATTCAACTGTATTTAAACACCCCTTTTCATGAAGCTAGTACGTCTACGGCAGGTCTTTTCTTCATCACAATGAACTCTGGATCGAGGAGAATACTACAGGACTCCCAGATAGCCAAGAGGTTAGTGCGTTTGCCTTTGGTAAATACATAATAATAATTTTAAAGTGCGTCGACAGCAAAGGTCATTACACACATGAGCTTCCACTACTCAGCATCACTCATAGCTCAGTGGCTTTTATACAAAATTATTAGGACTAGGATAAAAGTGAATTAAGGTACATTTTCCCCTATTCTGTACCAAAAGATAAATGAGAAATGTTCTGTTCATCAAGATATGGTGGCAGGAACTTGATGCTTAAGATTTAAGAGTAATATAACTATTTAAAAGTAATCCATGCCAGAATTAGTGAGTGCCTAAAACTTATCAGTTACACTAAATCTCAAAATAATTAGTGAAAGGAATTATGGAGAGGAAATGCAAAATCGAAGAAGTTGGTGTGAGTCCATGCATTGAAGATTTTCTGAATGCACATGCTTAATGTAGCATAAGACCATTTTCAGGTGCAAACTCTTGATATTTCTACTACTCTAGAGATGTAAATGATAGCTGCCATAAAATCAATTTGGTGCAACTGATTATGTAAGCAACATGTCTCATTTTTGTGAGCAACATATCTTCTGTATAAATAAACCATGCTGACATCAGAAGTACATTACAAAGAATTAACAGCAACCTGAATACACTTTGAGTTACATTTAATTAAAAATTATACTGCATTGTATTATTCTGATATTATGTTATAACTGTAATGTATTATTACTGCATACTGAATATTTGGTTATATTATTTCATTCTACATCAGTGGTTGCCCACCTTTACCTTTTAATGGTATTCCACTCCTATGTACTCTAAGTACAGCATAATTTCCTTATTGCCCATCAATCTACCAATCACATATATGAAAATAATTATGTAAAAAATATTCACTGTAATAATGTGATATACCATATTTACTCGAAAATAACTGCCCCTCGAATATAACCACCCCCTTTGTTTTGGGCTGACAAATATAGGAAGAAAAACTAGTACGTGAATATAAGTGCCCGTGAAAAGTGAATTACATGAATATAACTGTTTTTAGGGCAAAAATTTCGGAAAAAAAGGGCAGTTATATTCAAGTAAATACAGTATATCATTCATTGGCTCAGTACAGCCAAACAAAGTTGTGTGAATTGGTGCCTTCATTCTATACTTTTAAAAATACAAATTAAATGTTGAAACATTGTCTTCCATAGAAGTGCTATGCAAAAGGGAGTATAACATATGCAGGACCTGCTAAGAGGGGGGTTTTGTGGATGCCTAGCATTCAAGCCCCCAGTTTGAGAGGGCTCCATTTTTTATTTATTTATTTATTTACATTATCGTTGCAATTTGGTATATACCAGGTGGCAACGGTCAGGGGAATAAAAGAAACTTGCTGTAATATGTCCAGCATTTGCCCAAAGACCGGAGGAAAACCCCTCCAAAAACCTCCAGTGGACATTACAGATCTTTTCAATGTTACACAAGAATTACAATAAAACAATAGATAATTACATAGAATAAATGGGCACATTGAAGTCATGATTGCACAATTCAAAACAAAAACATGTTTAGGGGTATTATATCTTACATATCTAGCACATTTACCAGGAAAAAAAATTTAACAAATACTAAAACTATACATGAAGTTATTCAGAAGCATAATTTAAACATATACATAATATACATATACATAACATACATATACACAACTTATGCATATAAAATACCGCTAACGTAAGCCAATATATACAACTAAAAGTGAGCCAAATACTTTACTTATGCATACTTTTTATCTTAGATTTAAATTTTTTGGAATTTTCTGGCATTGGAATTAGAAGTTCTTCAGGTAATGCATTCCATTCCCTTATTCCTCTATTTACGAAAGAAAATTTGGCCAAATCAGTCTTTTGTTCTCGCTCTTTTATTTTTAAATTGTGGTCGCCGGGTCCAATATAAGTTGGAGTTTGAAACTATATGCTAAACTATATACTATATGCTAAACTATATACTATATTTGACAATAACTTTCTAATTTTGTAAAGAGTAAACTGTTGCAAGAAATTTTGATAAATAAAATGTCCCTATTTATTAATTAATAATTACTAATTGTATGGGCAGAGGATGCAGAAGAAGGCCCAATGGCAATTTGCACCCACACCTCCTTTTGTAGATGGCTGGCTCCGATCATAAGAAGGAGAACGTTTCAAGATTTGTTTTACATAGTTACTTCAGTATTATTATCATCAATATCATAATAACACCTTTTCATTAGAAACATTTATGTATTCCAAACTTTCAAATTGAATTTAGATGCCCTCAATTGTGAATTTCTAAACATTGTCAGCCTCAAGAGTAAGTTTTATCATCTGGAAATTATCACTGCCTACCGGGAAACCTTAAAACACCCACTAGTGAGCAGTGGGGACCAGGTTGTCAACCACCATTATACTTATTTTTCTCGAATGTATTTTGCATGAGAGTCCAAAACCATTGGTCATCCCCACGAATATTAATTTAATGTTTTTGTGCTTAACATACCTCATATATAGGTCAATAATACGTTTTGAGTGAATAATAAATGCAGTGGTACTAACGAATTATTCAACTAATGAAAATTGGGACATCCCATTACCTTATCTATTCTGTTTGTATGTGCAGTAAATAAATTATCTGACCTCATCACGTAGGGGAAACCCACCGATCCAATGATAGATTAATTCACTGTATTGATAATAAGTAACAATGACTAAAAGATTTAAAATTTTACACATTTAAAGACAGCTTTGTAGAGTAGAAAATGGGTTATAGCCAAGAAAATAATTTTTCTTTTAACAGGCATTAGAAAGATGGCCAGATTGGAATTTTTGCTCTTAGGTAATTGGTATATTTCATCCAAACAATCAATTTGACCCTAATACACATCTTTTTCTGTGCATATATTGATAGCAAAAGGATTATTTGTAATAGATCTCTAGATTATAGGTTAATTAAGGGTCTTTTACTTGAAATTTTGTATTTAATTTTGTGATATGATATGAAAATCTATTGATGTTGAAAAACTCCAAAAATTATCTACAATCAACCATTGTTGATGGTTTTCTGGGTTTTACAACATCAATTAACTTAACCATCAGTGTAAACTTCTATTATTCTATGAGTATCTATCATAATTTTTCATAACATTTGTCTGATAATGGCTGAAATAGCCTTCCAAGCTGATTACATATTATATCCATCTTTTGGGGAATGTATACATATACAGCTAACCAAACATACAAGGTATGGTTTTTGTTGAAAACAGAAGCAAGTTTTATTCAAAGTACATCATCCAAGGCCTAAGTACAGGTAGAGTATACAAAGTCTGACAGCACAAAAACACTTCTATAGAGAACTGCCAAGCCAATCCAGATATATTATGATAAAATCTTATTAAATAATTTATTACAACACAAATATTCACTAAATCAATATTTAGAAAGGAAATTGCTTGATCATGGGATATAGAACTATTTTTTAGAGAGTAAGAAAAAAGAAATACATTTATAAAGACAAACATATCAAATCACAAGAGATGGATAAGAATTCTGAAAAGGTTCCAACTATTGATTTTAAGAGGATAGTTATGTATATTAAAGGATAATGTCTAGTTTGAGGAATTTGGCTTTTTATTCAGAACTTATTTCAATTATATTTCAGGGAGATTGAGACAGGCCATAATGGGTACTTTTGTGCGTTCTCCATCAGTACCAAAAGGAGTTAGAGGTAAATTCTCCACCTTCCGCATAGAGGACATCCCAGATGACAAAAGAGATCAAGCAATCCAGCACATGAAGGATTACTTTTTCAAGGATGAGCCTACAACACAAGTTCTGGAGAGAACAACTCTATTGACTGATGAGGATATCAATGCATTCCTTAACAATTCCCTCAATGACAATGTATCCTTGTGTGCAATTGATGAAGCAAATAATGATGAAATAGTAAGTTTTAAATACATTCACTCCTAGAGATAAGCAAAATTATAATAAATTAGAAGAAGAAGAAAATGATTTTTCTGATCAGCAATTATAATCAAAGCAAATCTGATATTTCATTAAATTACCAACTGGAATTTAAACTGAGAGTCATAGTGGTAGTATTCCACAGCATTTTGCAATTCCATGAGATAGTTTAAATGATGTTATTCATAAGCTAAGATAACTCTGCAGAATTCCACTGTATTTAGTCATACTAATGTTATCACAGGTTAATAGTTTCTGAAGCTTTTCTCAAAATAAGAAAAATATTTATTCCAAAGATTTTAAATTATGGTGATCATATTCAAAGAATTATTTTGTGATAGATATTAATGGCAACTTAAGAAGATCCAAGAATTCTGTATTAGCTTATGTACTATTTTCTGATGCAAATACAGATATTAGTATCATCGTAACTTTATGTCTGAGGGCTGAAGAAGGAGGTAAGCCAATAAAACATTGATATAATTAAATCCATCTTAGCTCTTCATAGCAAAAGATACATCTGTTGTATAAGTTCTCTCATTTTTGTTTACTATTATCAATTTAAATTATTTACTATTGTTTACTTTTAGTATGTAAACTTTTTAGTTTTACTTAGAACATATAATAATATACATTTAATCTCATGTAAATTATCCTTTACCTTATCATTCTCCCTCAATATTTGATTTTTCTGATCACTACATATTTTACTATGAATAAATAATTTGTTTTCTGTGAAAAGAATAGCTCTTTTGATGTTTTCCTAAAGCATATTTCAGAATGGGAAAAATACTTCAAGGCTTTCACTTTAATATCTTGTCAAATGCAATCTCAAGCAGTTGATTTACAGAAACTGTCTGAAATTCTTTAAAAAAAGGAAGAAAAATAATTATACTCTATTTTTTATTACAAAATATAAAGGCAGGATTGCTACCTTAATTAGCCATAGTCTAGTAGTTTTTATTAAAGTCTTAAACCATGGATAATAAGTTAATTTCAGAATTTTTGAAAAATAATTTCTACTGATCTCAAATTATAAACAGAAAATCAAGCAAAAGCAGCAAATGTGAGATAAATTGAAAATTTTCATCAAAGGCCTATAAATCCTTAAACTTCTACATTAAGGAGTGCATAAGAAGGAGTGAATTATTTGATTATGTACCTGATTATAATAAATATTTATTATGTAAATAAACAAGTAATTTGAGATTCAATGTTGAATTTTTAGATGAAGAAAGTCAAAGTCTCTTTTATTCTGTTATTAAGGCTGGAGTGACTATCCTACGAGTAAGTTCCAGATGTGACCCTCACAGACATGAGAAGGTGGACTCAAAGCTAAAATCAATGCAGCGACTTTTCCATTTCCTGCATCACTGCCACGAGGGAATTGATCCCTTCACCATCAAATCAGGATCAAAAGAAGTAGTGGTTGACCATGTTTTGGAGCCAATGGGTCTTTCTGTCTCACCAAAATACCGAGGAAAGGGTTTAGGGCAAGCACTCATTCAAGCCCGACACAAACTTGCAGCTGAGTTGGGAATAGGAGCAACAATGGGAATTTACACAAGCATTTACTCACAAGCAATTATACTACGGCAGGGTATGGAGATGGTTAAAGAAATTTCATACACTGATTATAAGGAAGATGGGAAGGTGATATTTGCAGAACTCAATCCTCCTCATCCTTCAGCAAAGGTTATAGGAGGCCTACTCAAAAAGGATTGAACTGGAACTTATTTTTGGAAGCCAAAACGTAATGTCAGTAAATAAATCTCTCAGAGAGTTCACTGAGCAGTACTATCTGTTCCAAATAACTCCTGTTGAAAAGTTTTGTACATTTTTTTATAGCAAAGGTAAAGTAATATGAATAAATTTCAAAATATGCCTAGACTACTGTTTTATTCCTGTTACTCTAACTTATTCTTTTGTTATAATTTCAACTGAAATGCAGTCATTTAAGGATTTAGATTTAGGCACCCAATCTAGATGTAAATTAAATAACTGTCTCTCTTTTACTCATAGATACCTTCTACCAATAAAATGCAATATATTCATGATAAAATAACATTATATATAATATATATTACTATGATGTAACTGAGTTATTTATTATTAGTAACATTACTGATAAATGGATGTTAATATTGTTATCTGTGAGGGTATGTATATATGAACACCGGGCCAGATCAGAGGGTAGATGGTGTCCCAATTCCATGATAACTAATGATGAATCCCACAGAAATAAATCAGTTCAATTGATATATCCTCAGTTTCACATTTTTCCCATCTCGTATCTTGGGCAATGAAACACCAATACAGGTGAAAGAACTGGAGGTAAAATCAATCATGGAAAGCAAGTGAGAAAAGAGATCTTAGAAATTTCTTGGCAGGAACAAGATAGCATGAATAGTAAGTACAAGCACCTAATCCGTCTTATTGTTACAACTGTAGTGCCGAGAGGCCTCGGGAGACTAAGTGAAGGCGAGAGAGTAAGACGTTGGTCCGCAGCCACCACGAAACGCACCTTCTTAAAATCGCGATATAGGCTATTTCGCTTTTTTTCCTTCATTAAGTCCCTTCAGGACAACAAATGGTCTAGTAACCTATCCATTTATTTTTCATAAACAAGGTCGATATTAACGCAAAGGTTAGAATAGCCCAAAAGCACCGGCCACACTTTCAAATCCCCCACTCCTGTTGACTATTGTAAAAATACACGGGTTAAAGTTCCCACCAGTTCCCACTTTCGTGAAAATCACCGACACCAGGTATATAAAGACCTCGCGAAAAGAGGCAAATCAGTAAAGTCCCCGCCGTCAGAGTTGATCAGTGCCACGCGATCTAAAGGACCCAGAAGGTCATTTTACATTTTACATCCTCGCTCTCGCTCACATCCGGAATCTCTCGAGTGTCCTCACCGGTGTCCGTGCCATCACGAAAAGGGAAAAAGGGCAAATAAAAACCCGTTGTCTTATATCCAACCAAGGAATTATTATTTCTCGATCACCCCCGACACCTGGCAAGGGACCCATAAAACAATTATTGTGATCGTCGAACCCCTCTCGTGAAACGGAGGGGGTGGGCATTACACAATCAAAGTTTAAAAACAGAAAATTTTTATTGCTGAGTTTTAACTCTACGTCTCTGTTTGGTTCACTCTTAACTCTAAACAAAAATATGGACGATATGAATGGAAGTTTTCTGATGTCCTTGGATTCTGAAAATAGAGTGATCCGTAAACCCCTTGGCCAGGGCAGGCTGAAACATTAGGTGTACCTAGTAGGCTTACTACACCTAATGTTTCAGCCGAACTTGTATGTGCATTTATTCATTAGACTCTCCTGGCTAATGAGGTCCAAGCATAATCAATCGGTCTCGAGTCAAAACTCAGCTCAAACCATTCATCTCATTTCCAAAACGTTAGGGAAAATATTTCGTTTAAGTCTGATTTTAGTGCCCATTAGATGCTTTCTGGTTCTATGACTGGACAGATTTCCTAATTTGAAACATTTCATGAATTGATGCTTTGAGAATTTGGTTACTTAGCAGTTGAAAGCAGATCAAGCCTAGCTTTTATTAACCACACTAAAAAAAAGGTCAGATGCCATGTTAGTCATATAATTCGTATCGACAAATACATTGATAATGATAGTGGAATTAATTTGGAAAATAACTGCATTTGTACCAACCACTTTCCAACGAAATTTTAAAATTTAAACCTCCTTAGGTTTCTACTTTTCTATTACGCAATACTTCGATAGTATGTATAGCACTAAGGATATCAAATGCACGGAGAAAATAAAATCGAATTACTATGACCAAATTCGCAGAAAATGGGCTAAGGGCAATGAACTGATCTGTTAATATATTTTGCTACACGTTTTTTTATCGTTAGCTAAGCCCACAGACTGCAATTCAGGGAATAGATACTAGTTGCTTTATAGATACATAGCTCAATCTATATGTACAATATTTGGGTTTTGAAGTTTTAGTACGCGAAACAGCATATTCCTACGTCTTGGAATTCTCTAGGGATGCACTTTAAGTATCTTCACAACGGAGACTATAGTATATAATAATAAAATAAGCTTGATTCATGATACAGTGGCTGGAGATGACGGACTTGACCTTGTTTATAACTGTTTGTGCCTCTTTAGAACCCCACTGCAGTGACTGCGGTTGGATTAGCCCTATAAATAGATGGCAGTCCCCTCGACCAATGTTTGATGAATACCATCATCAGTAAGCGACCTTGTAGCAATTTTTAAGTTATTCCTAAGGGCTCGGTGACACACTGATGGAATACCATTGATTTAAGAGCGGAAATAACAACTTGAAGTTTCCCTCGTGACCACAATTATACAGTGAAATCCCGCTGCTTACTTTTCATCACATAAGAAACAGCAAGGAATGATTTGCATTCAATTTTCCGCTACTATGGGAAGTAATTGAAATTTATGAAAAGAACTCCTCAAAATAATACGTGGCTACATGGTAATCATGACTCATACTTATGGTGATTGTATTTAAGTAATCATTGTGGGTTGGCCAAGCTTAGCGGAACGCCATAGGAAATTAAATCATATCATATTATTTTTTTTATACGGAGGGAAGGCAGAAAATGTAGATTCTTTCTTAAGAGTATTCGCCAGATGATTCAAAAGTTGAAAGACGTAGGATTTGTAACGAGCTTGATATTTAGGCCTTCTATTTTATAGCAATGATAGTTTCTAAATTACATAGTTTTTTACCTCGAATATTAGTGATACCACTGATATTAGAAAGACCACATATTCCAAGTCCGCAGTATATGTACCAGGCAATTTAAGCTTTTTCAAATGGTCATCGAACTTTATATTTACGGACTGTATATCTGACCTAATGACGAGGATCCCGATAACTTATCCGAGTATGGAGAGATATGCGAGCGGTTTTCTCGGTCTTAGAGGATACACAAGACTTCTACAAGAGTTTCGAAGGAAAACTGAAATTGAATGGTGAAAAATCACTAAAATTGAAGAATTAACGGAGAAAATATACCTAAAATAAAATTTATCTTTTTTTAGTTCCCATAGCAAAGGAAACATAATGGAAAGGTAATTTTCGATGTTAAATTGGATGATATTGATAAAAAAATAAATAATTCTGGAATAAGAGAGCGTAGATAACGGCTAAATAAAAATTCAAGATGATAGTCAAGAAAGCTAAAAGGTTCCAGTTTTACACATACGATATTATTACGCTAGTTAGGATGACAAGTTCTTATCAACTGAAAGTTCCGAAAAATTCATTTATTCATACAAAAATATATTTAATAAAAATCTGTACAAATTAAACAAATAAAATCATAAATAAATTAAAACAAATAAATTATTACAATAATTAAATAAAAATTTATTTTGAGCAATTTGTACAGATATTGTGTCTAAATAGTTATTTTTCGACGAAATTCCACCAAGTATAGCTTGCGAGATTCATCTGATTTAATAATGAAAGAATTTCAACATCATATAATACAGAATATGATTTAGGATCAACATTAATTTTTAAAACGAGTTTGGCGACTTTTTCGAGCTAACAAGGAAAATGGTTTTAGGTACTTAGCACGATAAGGCGTGCAACTGGGAAAATTCCCAAGGAGAAACGGACATGAAAAAAGTCTGACGGAACCGGGACTCGAACCCAAGAGTAACTCTCTCGAGAGAGAGGTAGAGCAACCGACCGGAAATTGGGAGACCCGGGTTCGAGTCCCGGTTCCGTAGACTTTTTTCATGTTCGTTTCTCCATGGGAATTTTTCGAGTTATTTTAGTGAGCATCTAGCGTCATTATCAAAAAATTAATTGGCTTCTTTGCCGAAGATCAATGCCGAAGAAGAGCCAGAAAATATATATAGAGATCAAGGTAATAGATGACAAAAATAAAAATCTTCATTGAATTTTCTATCTCACGGTGCTTGCTTCAAGTCACTAAGCCAATGACTCCTAAAAATTTTGCATTAACACTGCACTGCATTTTAATGTAAAATTTGAAGTTTTAAAGTTTTGACATGCCTTTCAGTTAATTTAAAGGTAATCTACTTTCTACAAAATAATTTAATTTACCGAGAAGGCCATCTATCTCTATAGGATTCTTATTTTCCTATGTAATCTTAATAGAACAGAAATAAATTTAAAACTTAAACATATTAAAACGTTCCATAACAGTGAACTTTTTACTATACCACAGAAAAACAACCTACACACGACCATGGTTTCGTAGCATGGCTACATCATCAGGTGACAAAAAGTAGGTCGGTATGACTGGTAATAGTAAGTTGTGCACAATTGCCGTTTTTGGCATTTATGTGCGTTTACACTCCATCCAATTATGGTAGGCAAGCTAGTGTGTTTTATAACTAGGAATAGTACCCCTGTGATTTGTCTTACATGCTATTCTACAAACTATATACTAAGCTAGAATTAATCTAAATCTAACTATAAAATACTGTTACAATTATATTTAGATTTAACGTATTTACAATGTGTATGTTTTACAATGATAACAACTTACAAAATGAATAACAATGCTTAACAATAATGTTGAACAATGAATTTTAATACAAAAGGTTAATTCCAAAAATTGTACCTAGGAGTTACACTCAGAAGCAGTTTATCGTTCAAGGAACATATTAGAGAATCTATAGAAAAGGCGAATAGAATACTAAAGATTAAAAGTACAACCCTGAGAGGAAGCCCATCTAGAGTCTAAGAAATTGCTTACTTTTCTCTCATTCGACCAAGTCTGGAATACAGCTGCGTGACTAGGGTTCAACATGAAGCAGGGTTGATCTCAGATTTAGAGATGGTCCAACGTAGAGCAGCCCATATTGTCAGTGAATATTTCAGGTTCGACGGTAGCGTACAGCTATGATAACATAACTCGGGTGGAACTCACTCCAGAAGATTGAAGATTGATTACCGACGAAAGCTATTCGAAAAATTCATCAGTCCAGAATTTTTAGGCGAAGCAAAAAATATTGTAAAGAGATGTTTATAGTTTAAATTAGGTAGGTTGTTTTGTGCCCCCTGCCATATGCCACTGGCAGATAGCGGAGTATAACTCTAAATGTGTGTAAAAGCGGATGTATTGAAAGAGGTAAGAGAAATCAATTTTCACCATGCGTTCGACCTTTCGAGATGGAGACTGCAGCGGTGTGTTTCTTATCTAAATTTTTGAAGATGATGTAAAGATCAAGATTAAATTATTTGCTGGTGATACTCCCATATACAGAGAGATTGCGTCCGAAGATGAGTCCAGCAGACCGACCTGCGAATGCATTATTTCAAGCCGCTGCAAATATTAGCATCTTGATTTGAATTTAAAGAAGTGCGTCACAATTATTTTCTCGCATTCCATTAGCATTATCACCTAATTTTAGGATATTCTTCAGAGTTCTTGTGGTACAATTAACA
>KZ308974.1:25803-46557 GCA_000376725.2 Ladona fulva
AGATTTATTTCACTGCCAACGTCAAACTAATTATCACATTTGTGACATATATGATGACTGAAAATATGCTTCACAGAACCGAACGTAGAACTTCGTGTAATGAATAATGAAGAAAATATGTCCATATCATTAGAAATATCGATCTGAATTGGAAACATACCAACTTGTTTAGAATATTTGATAAAATACTTTCTGGAAATTGCACAGAAGAAACTTAACGTTCAGTGAAAACCCAACTGATGCGAGAGTTTTGCGTAAACGCTTGTCCGCCATATACTGATTCAAGCGAGTCACTGATTCTGTTGATTCTTCATGAACCAATGGAACGAATAACGCGATTCAACTCATTCGGTTCATTCCAATGAATCGTTCATAAAGAACGATTCACTCTTGAACGACACAGCTCTAGTTAAGGGTAACTAAGGTAAAGGAGATAAGAAGTAATCACAATGTCTGAGAAACTCAAGAATACAAAGTCAAAGGCGGCAAGTTATACACAGGATGCACAGTCTTAAAATTCATAATATGTCAGGTTATCCAAAGAAGATGATGGTGGCTGAAATGTAACAAAGTACAAGGATAGCGGTGGGTTAGGGGATAATGGTTTGTAAAATGGGGGAGGGATTAGGAAATTCGTTAATAATGTTTGAAGAAGAGTTCTTCGCAATTTCAAAAGCTTCTAAGGCGTCATGTCTAGCACTTTTATCGCATAACTGAAGCACTGTCATTTTAAAGTCACTTGAATGTCCCTTCATAAGCAAGTGCTGGCTGAAATTGGAAGCAGAAGGGTTGTTGTAAAGGAAGGCACGTTTATGTTCCTTTTGTCTCTCGACGAAAGACCTCCCAGTCTGTATCGTTTAAATTTAAAACTATTTTCAACGACTTTATTTGTCTTTAAAAATGACGACTTCTAACCAAAAATTGGTATATTTCATCATAGCTTGCATTATTTCAAGCTGAAAAAATGAATTGACTTAAAAATAAAATTGTTAATGAAGTTTCAGGTGTACAAACCTTGACCTCATCAGTGATTATTGTCATTTTTAATTTGAGAGGAGAATAAAGTCCGTGGCGATAAATTCGGGCATAACATGTGCTTGATGAAGGGCCTATGAAAATGTTCAGAGATTTTAATTATATCAGTCAAGAACAATTTATAATGATGAATTACAGGGGCAACAAACATGCAAAGCACCGTAAAAAATTAGTGGAGATGGAGGAGTAACTTTTTATTTATCATTTCGGACTCTTGACGATTAAAGTTACCAGAATCTAAAGTTGAAAATCTTACAAACTTACACATTACTTTGAGACACGTTAATAATAAGAGGGAAATTCCATAATGATTCACATTCTTATTGTTGACTTTGATTAGAAAATTTTTGTCTTCGATAACCTGTCCCGTTGGACTAAACTACGAGATGATGCGAGGTGTTATTTTCTCTTTTGTACAAATAGGTATACTACATGTATTCCGACATCTATTTTCCCCGTTGAGAATCAACGGGCACTTCAGCTAGTTGTAAATAAACCACGATAGCAATAGACTCCGTATCGTAAATAACTGATTACGAATATTTGGGTAATTCCGATCTCCAATATTTGCTTGTTTACTCCTGCTTAGCTTAATATTTCAACGAATATGCTTGAAGCATGTTTATACCTAATATTCTTTTTTTTCTAGAAATGTTTACATTTCTGATATTAATCAAGCAAACTTGTCAAGCAGATTTTTTTAAAAAAATTAGGATCTTTGTAGAAATATATCTTGCATTAGATCAACGTATCTCAACGTGATCTCCTAACTTTTATGGACATCCCCTAATCTATGATGATATGCATATATTTAATATCAATCTATGATGTAACACAACCTTGGCCGAGGAAAAAAAAAACCAATCGGTTGAAAAACGCCTCTATGCAAATGCTTCTACAAACCGGGGGGATAGCCAAAGGATGGAAAGCATCGAGATGGCAAAATATTAATTTACGCTGCCGATTGAAGCAATTCGCACAAGAGGCTTTCGGAGAACTGAGTGGGGAACAAATTGGTCCAATTACTCTATCTATGAAGCTGTTAAGGGTCCCCGCATCCTCTGCAATGCCCCCAGGAACTTTACCCTCGGAAAAACACAAAATAGCGCCACTGGTGCGCCACTTCCCCTCTCCATTTCAATCGCAACGTATTTCTCTCTCCGTCAACACCACAAAACGAGCGTGTTGCTGAAACATAAGCTTAAGACACGCCTCTGAGATACTCAGCCCACCTTCCCTACGTTGAGAACGCAGTGAGGCATACCGAAGGGTGTCGTATTTCTTCGACGCAAGATAGCATCAGGGAATCGGACTGCGGAAGATACGGTAAGTCAGAAAAAGTCGATTCATATTTGAAGGAAACTATTGTGATTCGCCCCGAGATTGGCTTCTGTGGTTCATCTCCGGTTTTATTCACCCGAGTACCAGTCCCTGGACGTTTTTGATAATCATTTCATAACGCAAGTATTACGAGCCGGAATTTGAGATAAGAGCCAGCCTCGGTGACGTCACAGTCAGTTGGGGTAGCAAGCCACTGCTCAGATTTGCGAATCTTGCATGTTCAATTCACGTGTTTACCTAGCAGCAGAAGTATTTCTGTCGTGTTGCTATAATTTTGTGTTTTTTTGGTACTTTATTTTAAGTTATTTAACGAAAATTGATTTGAGATACGACAATTTTGGCCTACGTGCTCGGTCACGGGACGAATTGAACTCGTATCTCAAGATACCACTGTATTCTCGATCCTGTCAGGGTCATCATGACCGGTTTAAGGAAGCATCCAACGAAAGAATCCCAGGCTTTTCAATCCTCCAAATGAATCCAACCTTAAGCGAGAGGAGAATTTCATTTGGTCAATCGGTTTAAAAAATTAGTGGATTATTAAAAGGAGTGACCTAATGAGATTACCTGGAGTGATTAAAGAATGCAAATTATTAAATAATTGAATAAGGGTAAATAAAATTCACAGTTGAATTTATGACGATTGGCTCCTGAGCTTAAGCAATAATTAAAGTAAATATATGTAACTGCTTTGATGCAAAATAAACTATGATGGCTATCTCAAGAAACTAAGATGATTGAATGTTCTTACAAAATTATTCTCTCAAACATTATAAATCTCAATTTCTAGCAATAATCATTTAGGCTGAGGCACCTGAAATGTATCCCTTCTCATTGCTTGCCAGTCGATGAAATGTTTTAATTAGAAATGCTGGAATAAAGCACAAAATTGCTTTCGCCAAACTTGGATTACATACATACGTAACAATCATGCAACTCCCTTTTGGAGTGAGCTCACAAGAATTACAAGAATCCTCCATATTTCTCGCAACTGCATGCATTTTTCATTGCAGCCACATTCATACATTCTTATTTTTCCCTTAAACTATTTACATACGTTAACTTTAGAATTCAAGAAACAGATGATTGAATGTAGTACTATAGAGGAAGTATGAGGAAAAGCGGAATGAATCCTAGCCCTTTTGGACTGTTTATATTCTAATGATACACCACTTTCATTATTCAACTTTCATCCATCTTCTTCATGTTTCCAAACAAACATAGCTCATCACACTGATATTAAACACTCATTTCACATTGATCAGAATTTCTTTCATTCCACATTCATTCATAACCCTTTAATTGCTAACCATGTCTCTATGGTTTTGCAATCTTTATCACCTTTTCTATTGCAAGAAAGAGTTGCTCTGTCACAAAGGAAAAAAATATCTTTAATACATTCACTTAAAAATAAAACTGTAGAAGAAAATCCAGTTATTATTAATCCTTTATGTGACTCATAAATCAAATTATTTTGATGGCAATCAATGTTAGCTTGCATCACATTGCAAGGGAGAAAAAAAATTGGCATAAAAGGAAATCAAACAAAATATGGAATGAGGAAAATCCAATATGAATTTGCATTGATTTAGAAAATATTTCACAAAATCCTTTCAATATTCTCTCAAGATATCATTAATGATTTTTGTTAAAAATTTTCAAGATAAGCTATAAAAATGGCATAATTCTAGAATTTAGATGTTAAAATGTGTCAACAATTGAGAAACATTACATCCTATGGTCTAATGCTATATAATACCAAAATACATTCTTCAAATAAATTCATAACAGCCTTACAAAGTGTGCTGTTTGTTTACTCTAACAATTTACAATAAACTAAGATATCAATCAATGTTTGACATTATTACCAAATCTTAAGCAAAGGAGAAAAGTATGTTAAAAGTGCGTTATTCAATTATTCTTTTATTCTTTTAAGGACTACTAAAATTTAACCTTATGATAAAATTGAACCTTAGTACGATAAAATTTAACCTTGAATTCACTCTAAAACAATATTTAATTGTCACACAATATTTTTCTATTTGACAACTAATTAGCTATTGTTTCAAAGTAGAAAAAAATCAATAAGATGTCATTTGTCTATCCTGAAAAGGCTATTGTGAAAATAGTAACTCAATAAAGAATAAAGATAATTGATGCTCTATATTTTACATAGTATGGTAAGTAATTGAAATTTCACTGAACTTATGATTATTTCAAATAGGTAAGGAGCTGATATTATGGAAGGAAGCTTTGTGCGCTCACCAAATGTGCCAAAAGGTGTCCGTGGCAGAATCTCTACCATTCGCATTGATGATATCCCAGATAATAGGAGGGAAGAAGCTATTCAACATATGATAGATTATTACATGAAAGAAGAACCATTGGCTTCCACACTGATGAAAATCGCTCCATTTTCTGATGAAGATATTCACGAATTCTATCATAATGCTCTTAATGATAACATTTCTATGTATGCAGTTGATGAAGCCAATAATGAAGAAATAGTAAGTTTAAAATCTTCACCATCCACCAATACATACAATATGGTCAGATATTTACAAATCCAAGAGTCTTTGCACTACTTTAAGCTATAATTTGAATATTCTATGATGATTAAGAATTTTAGGGTCCTATAAAAAGCTTTGCCAAATATTACCATGTAACATTTACATAAAATCAGACAAGATAATACCCAAATGTTTCATAATTTTCATTAAATATAAAAAATTACAAAATTGTAGCAAAGAAAAGAAATGATCATGTTCTAAAATTTCAGTTTCAAACACTGAGCAGTTTTCAATTTCATAAATGCAGATATACCAGAAAACTTTTAATTCCAAAATCCTTGATTTCTTTCATAATAACTCTAACATGTCTAATTTAAAAGAATTTTTATCAATTGACCTAAGTCATTCCCAAAATCTAAAGCTTCGCCAGAATTGTTTGTAATGTCTGCAACCATAGTTGAAATATAAATATTAATTATTTGATATTTCAATGCATTAGTTCATGGAATGATTTCAAATTGAAATTCTATTGTGAGCATAAAAAGATGATAAAAATGTCCACCATGTCTTATTTAATGATATTTAATGACTGAAACAGTAAGGTCACCCAAAAAAGCTGGTGGTAGATTACATTTTTAATACATCTTCCTTGATTTATAACTGAAAGTTCAGTCAAAAAATTAAGTTAAGCAATTATAGAAGTAAAATTAAATTAAAATCCATTTGATAAAAAGGAATTCTGACATTCAAAGTCTCTTTTGTAGTGCAAAATGAAGGAAAATGATTATCAATTCTGCAAGTAGAAACACTGATTTCACTGGCAGGGAAAAATTTAACGAAAATACAAGAATGAATGCATTATAGGAATATACAGAATGACCATGTCATTATTAAGAGCAGCAAGATACCAGGAATAAAAATTTCATCTTTGGTTATCCATGAAATTAACCATGGTTTTCTCTTCAGTTATGTTGAAGGCTCAGAAAGGATATTTAGGTATAACAACTGTCAAATATTTATCCCTACATTAAATAGTTTTTTTATGATATGGCATGTATGCCTTGATATAGCCAGGGCCAGCCATCAACCTAAGGGGTTGGATTGCAAATTCCTGCTTGGCCCCCTTCTCTGTAGTAGCATTTCTAAAAGTACTTAAATAACTGAGGTCTTTTTGCACACCGAGGTTGGGCAGCTACAGAGTGTCTAACCTGAGGCCACTTTCACCAAAGGTGAACTGCCAATTTAGCTATATGGGAGTAACCCATTCTCTGTTTTCACTCACTACATTATCAGGAAAAGGAACTCCAAAGTCGTTGTGAACTACAGCTTTGGAGTTCCTTTTCCTGATAATTTACTAACAGCCGTGTCTCTTCTCTTTCCTTCCACTTACTACATGATAAATAATTTTTAATAAATATAGAAATATAATAGATGTAACAAAAATTCTTACAGACATATTCTTTGCCATTTGCAGAGTAAAACATTAACCCTTGTGATTGGGCCCCCTCAAACTTGGGACCCAGAGGCTGGATATCCATGAAACCCCCTTATTGGCTAGCCCTGGATACAGTATATGAATAAAAATTAATGTTACTACATATTTTGTAGTGTAATATTGCAACACTTGATCCAAAACTACCGGAAGTAGGAGAAAATATTAATGATAAATGTTACTTAACACCACAAACTATGATATTTTAAAAGATCCTACAGAAAATAAATTCCAAAAGGCATAAGACATAAAATACGATTTTATGCAAAGATAACATATATTTTAATAATTCAGTTGAATCAATGCTTTATCAATGTATAGCATTCTTTTGAAACCAAACCATTGAAAGTAGATTTTATGCATAAAAAATAGCATGTATTGGGTTTCAAGTTGCTATGTCATAAGTAAAATGTTGATTTAAATTAGAAGGCTTCAGCTCACTAAATTCCTATTAATTTATAGTTAGCCATGAATTGGAGGTACTAAACTAATTCTCTTTATTCAAACAAAAGGCTGGGGTGACCATGCTGCGTGTGGCTTCAAGATGTGATCCAGAGAGACACACAAAGGTTGATGCAAGGCTGAAATCAATGCAGGCCTTGTTTGATTTCCTACATTACTGTTATGATGGAATTGATTTCTTCACCTATAAATCAGGAACATCTGAAGTGGTGGTTGATCATATTTTGGAACCAATGGGCCTCTCTGTGGCACCACATTATAGAGGTAGAGGAATTGGGGAAGCCATAATTAAAGCTAGACATGAGCTGGTGACTGAATTGGGAGTAGAAGCAACTCTTGGTATTTACACAAGCATATACTCCAAACCACTTATTTTAAGACAGGGAATGGAGATTATTAAGGAAATTCCATTCTCTGACTATTATGTTGATGGGAAGGCAATATTCGCAGAATGCAATCCTCCTAATCCATCCGCTCAAGTAATTGGAGGTCTCCTCAGGAATGATTCAGCTTAATGTCTCTCTAAGTATAACAAAAAGTTTTATTTTCTTTAAGACTCTGAACTAAATATAATTTTTTATACTAACAATGGCTTATTCCACATTATTTATTTTGTAAATGGAAATCTTGAGTAAGTATATTTGAAAGCAATTGTAAAACCATAAGACAATAAAGCATTTAAACTTCCGTGTAAAACGCAGCTTCTTACTGCCAGAGAAAAAGAGATAAGAAGATACTGCTAATGGTTAACAAATGGAACGCATAACATATAATATCCCTCAAAACAATACCTTATAATACTGTATTTACCTGTATATTGGACGAGGACTTTTTCCAAATTAGCCTCAGAATATTTAATTTCTCAGAAAATTTTATTATCCACTCTCGCTTTCGGTTATAAATAACAATATGATGACGACCATGCTTCATTAAAGCTCTTGCTTAATTAAATCATATATAGATTCAGTACCGCAATTAAATTACTTTAAAACATTACGAGAGAAATTCAGAACTAACTGATGACAAAAATCACTGCGGTGGAAGAAGCTATAGTATGGGATGGACTGTTCCTTTTACGCCGCGAAATAGTCGGAGGTCAACTCTTGCGCAGAAACTTCACTGAGATACTAAAGATACAGTATCAAAGGCATATAATACCGGAGTGAACCGATTTACGTTTGAAGTCAAACTAAAAATGCTGTGAAACGCCGGTGTTTTCCGATATGCTAGAGTATACCACCCTTGATGAGAGAGGAGCAAAATCTGTTACCTCAAAAATAATGAATCAAAATGATTTTTGTGAAATATTAAATACCATGAAAATATATAAAAGCCCATTTTTCCCAAATCTGAAGTAAAATCACCTTCAAATGGGAATGTAAAATCCTCTTCATCGTCAAAATTAGCTTCTGCTCAGAATCAACAGTTTATTATCTTTATTTATGATTTGCGCTCTAGTGAGAAAATAAATATGTATGCCACCAGCATAATTCTTGTAGTTAATGATTTAAAACTACATACTCAGCATATGTTTGAGAGTTATCAAAACTTCTATTAATTTCCAACCAACAAATGATTTAAACAATTTTTAAGTGCTTAATTTGCCGAATGATATTTCATAGATAAGGCAAGGGATCACACTGCATACAAAGTCCACATTTCTTTGTTCTTTGAGAGGAAGCGCCATCCCAAGGACTACCCATATCGATACTGGTACCATGCTTGCCTCACTCGTTGTTTACACCACTGTCATGTGTGGGCGTAACTTGGGCGCAGAAATACTCTTATCGATGCTACTGACTAGTTGAACGGAAGGAAACCATCCTTCGTTGAACATCTGCATCTGTCTGCCCTAAGAACAAGTACGACGAGTGAATCTTATTTTTCCCCATTTATCTACTCGGTCAGTATTATTTCATAAATGATCACTCAATCTCATTTTTCCGCATAATCATAGCTCTTGTCTATTTATATTTGTTTTCTTCGTGGTAGAGTTACCTTGCAAGATTACTATTTGAATGTTCGATTAGATTCGTACCAACGAATGAGAGTTATTTGTAATGTGATTTGCTTGGCAATCTGCCTTTCTTTACTGTAATTGCTTGCGCCACTAGGTATAACGCGCCAACTTCATTTTCCTGGCTGGTAATATTTGTTTAAGCATTGAAGCATCCATACTGCTTCTGAACTCTTATCTTGGTTTCATGTTACGCAAGATTAATACTGGAGGACCAACAGTTTTCTAAATCATCTAAGATAAAAACGGTAAGATGTAGTAGTAGGAGGGTTGAATCAACCTGTGCGACAGATTTGAAATGGATACTCTTTCATCGTTGGAATATAAATGTCAGCATTTGATTGAGCACAAAATACTAAGAAAAACTTCCATAAACTTCAAACTTCGTTAAATGACCCGCATTAGCGGAAATCGCTTAGTTAAATGTTTCAATTGGTGATCAGACTACCACTGCAGTACAAGCGATAGTAGTTTTCGTCATCGTTTTAACATAAGAAATATTTACCTGATCGTTTCCTCGTTCTATCGAGTCGGATAAATTCGAATAGACAAGAATAGAGGAGTTAGTTTCCGACGGAAAGAGCTCAAAACTATACATTTTACGCTGTTGAACGATTCTAATAACCTACGCACAATCATCTACCGGATGAATTTCAAGGCGAAGGCCAAATCTATCTATAAAGTGCTTAACCTTTCGCGGTTCTTAGCAGCGATTTTATCACTATAAAATAATATTTTTTTCAATAGTAGTGAAATGAGACGAAGGGAATCGGCGTCGTCGTCCGCTATCACTTTACGTCGCCAAGTCAAGGGGCAATACAAATATTAGGAAAAACTCTTCGAAACAAAATTTTCTCGGTGATGATGGCGAGATATTTTTCACAAATCGGATGTTGATATTAGTTATCTGAGGAACAATATTGAAGTAGAAACTTTAAAAAATACCGATAAAGAGATAATAGTGGGATAAAGAGATAATACGGAGATAAGTACTGGGCAATATTTTTACCTCACTAGAATGGCGTACAAACCGAAATGAATGAAATGGGATAGAATAATTACAGATTTCCGGTAAATACGAATTATCGAAAGATAACTTGTAGAGCGAGAGAAATCCAGCCCTTAATGGGGAATTCAAACATGATTTTATTTGAAAAATATTGATGTTCCCTTTTTCTTCAATCACAAGAGGAGTGCAGTATGGATTTATGTTTAATCGTAGATATCTTAATAATCTTTATCTAATAATAATAATTAGTCTCATAATCTTAAAAATATTTAATAGCAAGTTTGAGTTTTCCTTATGTTTAATAATAGTTTCTGAAGATAAATCTATAACACACCAATCCATATGCGCTGCCAGATTTATACTGAGGGCGATGATTTCAATCACATTGAATCACGCTGAAACTATACACCTTTGAGGCCATTTAGTCTGAATTTATCAAAATTTATCTTTGCATGTTTTTTATACTTGGAATACACATTAAATTATTGCTGAGTAAAGAATAATTAATTTAAAATTTTCACATATTAAATGTATATGCGTCCCAATAAAGGAACTTAATGGGTTAAAGATATTGACGGGTCTCGCTGAAGGAATCACCATTCCTAACGTTTATGATACAGGTAGAAAATGCAAAAAGGATTATTTGAGCGCCCAGCATCAGTGGCAAGATCTGTATGGGGAAGACATGGTACACTTCGAATAGAGGATATTCCAGAAAATAGAAAAGAGGAAGTTGTAAGATTCATGATTGATTACTACATGAAAGACGAGCCTCTTTCTACCATCGTGACGAAGACAACTCCATACTCCGAAGAAGACCTCCACAAATATTTCATTAAAGGGCTAAATGATAACGTATCATTGTTTGCTCTGGACGAGGCAAATAACGACAAGCTGGTAAGTATGGGAATAATGATCAAGAGACCATTTTCTGAGCAATGCAGGATTGATATTTATATATTAGATATTGATTGTTCAGATTAAATTATTGAAATGCATTCGGAGATAGCTAAAATTGCAAGTCAAAGAAGCCTAGATAAACAATCTATGTACCAGTTTTATATTTCAGAAAATTTACTCATGATAGCACCACTTCTTGAGACAAATATAAGCGGAAAAGATATTTATATATTATCGCTAGTATGGTGCCCCTTTAAAAATTCATTCCGATTAGAATATTCAACACTTGACAGCTATTTTGAAACTCCAATCCAAATTCTGAGTGATGAAGTAATATTGACCTATATATTGCCATTCCTGGAAATTTTCTCGATTGTTTCTGTTAATTTAATATATTTCTCCTTTTTATGTAAGGTTGGTGTCAGTGCTGTACGGGTCATGTCGAGGTGTGATCCTCATCTGCATGGTGATTTGATTAAGCAGTATCCATCAGCAAGGGATACACTCCTTTTCTTGGCACATTGCATGGAGAATATTGACTACTTTACCTATGAAATGGATGGTATTGAAAAAGTTGTTGATCATGTCATGCACCCTATGGGTTTATATGTTCTACCAGAATACAGAGGAAGAGGTATTGCTGGAGCTCTAATTAAAGCTAGGCACAAACTTTCATATGCTGTAGGAATTGGGGCTAGTAATGGTTTATATACAAGTATTTACTCTCAAAAAGCTATACTTCACTTTCCTAATATGAAAACATTGAGGGAGGTTTTGTACTCTGAATATATCGTCCATGGACAGGCTAAATTTGCCTCCCTAAATCCTCCTCATCCTTCTGCAAAGGTTATTGGGGGATTAATTACAAAAGAAATGGCGCGCTTGTAAAAGTTTTCAGTTTTAGCACATGGAAATAGAGTTTACCAATGGAAAATGTAATCATTAAGAGTTGCACCTAATCACCAATTAAAAGTTATAGAGCAATAGATAACTTAAATGAAAATTTAAGAATGACTTTAGATATACTGAGATAAAAACACGTTTCTATCTCAGTACGTATCTCACTGTGCATGTAGTGCACTATATGCACAGTGACATTTTTACCGTATGACTGAAATCTCCCATTCAGTAATGAAATATCACGACGATTCAAGAGCAAATGTAGCAGAAGTCACAAGTAACCTGTTGTAAACGTCGGGAATTATGAGATAATTCAGGTAATTACTTACGCACACCAGCGTTTTGCGGTATGAAAGTCGATCTTAAATGGATACAAACGTAAACTCCGTAATACTTAAATTCATCTATGGATGATTATCTGATTTATCTCAAGTGATAATGTGAATAGATTATTTCTTCTCGGGTTTGAAGAGAAAATATTGCTCAGAGTAATACAGATTCTACAAATAAACGATATACGGTAGTTTATAAATGCTGTGTATCTAAAATTTCCTAAATAGAAAAATACAGGCGAAAGTCAAATGAGTAAATAATTTGCTGTATGGATTGACGTATGACATCGTGTGACGTGTCCTATCAGGGAGTAGCTACGACTTCACATCATCAGTGGATTCTTTCAATGTCACCCGGCTCTGCATCTCCAAATTAAGCTTCGCTCACATCTACTAGGAGAAGCAAATACCAAGTTTCTGACAGGAAACACTTCTTTACCACAAAGAAAGTAAGTGTTTTTCACATTCACTCTAAAAACATGAATTATAATCTACTATCATTGATGTCAACACCAGTAGCAAGACGTCTAAAACGAGCGTAGATTTCGGATTTAACACGGTTGCCAAATTTATGAGAAACCGAACGAGGAACTTACAATTAGTTGGCGTTTCTTTTGGTTAGTGCCATAATGCACTCTGAATTATCCCTTTTTTTCTGTAAAAAATTGTACTCGGAGCTCCAGAATTACTGAACTTCTTTTGCTTCGACTAAAGGAATATTATCATTTTAAGCTTGACAGCCTAGCGAGAAGCGCATTGGTTATATCTGCCGTAGTACCGCGCTTTTACCGACGTCTGCTGTTGCTGTTATAAACACAATTTTCGTACAGTTCTATAGGTTCTTAAATTCCTATACATTTTCCTTTCGAAACTAGAAAGAATTCATTTAATTGGAGGTTGGTACAAGGTCCGTAACCTTCAGAGTCTATTTTCCATCGTTTGTAGAACTACCGGTTTATCCTTCCGTTCGAGAAAAACTTCCCTATCCCGATGAGAACAAGTGTGGCATTCTGCTAAGAGGTTTTTCAGATTTTTCCTGTACTTCATTTTGTCCTGGAACAAATAATTTAATAATAGAATCACGAAGGAGTGTCTCAAATTTACTTGAAGACATTGCCGACAGAAAATTATTCAATTGGGGATTGAATTAGGGATTTAATATTTTTAATGGTAAATATTTGATAGTATTTACCTTTACAATAATTAAAAATCTTTTTTTCTTTTGCGTGCATTTAGTTCATGATTAAGATAAAATTCGTTTATTATCCTCGTTTTAACTTAGAACTAAGTGACAACCTTATAATTACGTGGTAGGTTGTTGTAAGTCAGTTTAATTTTACAATTCGATTGTATCATTGTCCATCATGTTTTCGTCTCTAATAATTAATATATTCAGTCACCAGAACTTGAACATGGGAAATTGCTATTAGTAAGGCTTAACAAAAATCAGTTTTTCGGTCTCGAAAGAAGAATTTTTTGTAATCACCACAAAAAGGTATTTCTATCATCAATATTTCCAAGAGTATGACAATTTTAACGTTGCTGCTAATGTCTCGAATAAGCTAAGTATTGCATTTCCAATTATCAGCTTAATTGTTGATGCCAACTATTTCAATCTACATATGCACTTTTTATAATTTGAAAATAACTTTGAAACTCGCTTTAAAAAGAAAAAAAAAACAAAATTATCAAGTTTTATGTTGGTTTGTGTGATTACATTTGAACTCATTATTTAACCTCGGTCACCCTCAGCTATGTGTATTAGAAGATATTACATTTCGGGCTTTAAAAAAATCCTAAACTTTTTTCCCGGGAAAGGTTGAATTCAATGGTAATCACGGTTTTTATGCTGGAAAAGTGTTATCTTTGTGTATGGATGTATGGCTGATTAAAATAAAATACATTTGCGATGTATTTATATGGCTTCAGTGTTAATTTGCATCATTTCTACACATGTCAGTTTTTCCTTGTCATAGTTAACATGTAGCATATGCTTCATGATCCTTTGCACGACTGACAGCCTCTAAATCTATCCTCCCTTTCCGAGAAGATAGTCATTTGAACATGAAAAAGTTGAGCATTTACTTGCATGCTCAACATCATATTAATTGGTTATAAACATTACTCTTGTCTTAGAGTTCAACGTCTTTAAATCTGTTCTCTTTCAATGCATAAGCAAAAACATGTCAGTCAAAGGTGCTATAGCTAACCTTCTAAAAATGCTTCCAAGGCCTAGCTATGGAAGTTTTCTCAGCTGGTGATAAGTCAGCTTAAGAATTCCCATGCCAAAATCAATGACCCAACTAGACTGCAATGGAAACATCACTGATTAATTTAGAAAGCTCCCCAAATTTTTTATGGCGTTGGAAGAACATGATTGTCATATGTAGAACATAGGACTGCTTTTGCCAAAGGAGGATGCATATCCAATTTGACAATATGGAATAATCATCTGATGGTCAATGGAGGTGCAATTCTCTCCATGGTGGAGCATTAATTTGACTTTTCTTATCATTTGAGGTGATTGATCATTTGTTGAAGAATTGATGGAAACCTGTAGATCACTACAGCAATGGGGATCCATTTCCTTGTCCTTAACTCAAAATTCTATCCTCCTATGCACCTCATTGTTTTCTGATATCTCAAACTTTAACCTAGGCCTTGAAATTCTGTCCATTATGTATGCATGTATGTAAGAAAACATTGCATAACTTGGAAACTTCATGAAAAATAAAATCAAGGAAGATTTTAATACCATTCAAATTGAATTCCTATAATTGTGTGATAAATTGATTAAAATAGACTGCCAATTTCAATACAAGTACATATTTTTCAAATATCCTACCTACCACCCATGGACTCTAGGAATGACTCCTGAGGATGAATCTCATAAATTGAAATTTGTATTGTTTTGTTGTGCATGGAAAGCTTAAGTTTGAACAGTATCATAGTGACAGGTTAAACTGTATTTCATTTGTAAACATTAGGGGAATAATCAAAGGAAAGAGGATATTAAGACACGTCGAGTTCAGTATAATTTTGTCATTTTGCTAATGACTTGATGTATTTAAGATGATTCCCGGATGAATATGCAGTAAGTTAGGGGGTCTTTTAAGAAAAATTTTGACATATATATAAAATTTCATTTTGCTGTATTTAAAACGTATAAGATAACTTAATTTTCATATGATCTATGATAGTGACACAGCTTTGATTATGTATCTACAGTCACTGGAAGAATTCTGGTTGAACCCTCTGTCCCACCATTGTTAAGTTTAGAGAGGAAATTAAGTGTAATTTAGAAGAGGAGGAATGAGTTACTAAGCCATTGCTTTTTTCACGAAGACAGAAGAATATGAGTTGCACTATGATCCTATTAAGCTCCTTTCATGTAGTAATGATAGTATTATTAAGATGCATTAACACCTTTTATAGAGTTAAATAAAGATTGACATGGTTGAATGCCAATATCAGAATCATTCACACCTCAGTAGCATTAATCTTTCAATGCCAAAAGCAAGACTAAGACAAAAGTAAATGAAAAAGACATCTTTCCATCCTGAACAAAAATACAAATGAAAAATACTGCATTCATTTAGGAAAGAAAAAGAAAAAAATTCCGATTACAAAACCTTAACCAATCATATTTATACTTTGAAAGAGTGTATCACTTCAAAAGATTATTTCTTGTTTCATTTAATCATTAAATTTTTGATTTTTCATATTAGATTATGTTAACATATTATAGAGTTGATGTAAATATTTGATTCTAATGCATATACCTTTAATCTATTTTTTGCTGGTCAAGAAGATATGATGAAAACTATCCTCTAAAGAAAAATCCATTAAATATGAGGATAAAATTAAACTAATTTACAATTATAAATCAGAATAAAAGGCTTACAGTAAAACAATTATAACTGATAACCTTTGATATGAAATATCATGCAGTGGCTCATTCAAAGAAGAAGCGCAAAAGGCATGCATACACCCTGTTTAAGAAATTCAAGAAGGGGATCAATGGCTGATAGACAAAGGCAGTTTTAATTTAACAATTGATAGTTCTCAACTCATCATCATTGACATATATGACTGATATAATTTAATTTTTCATTGTGCTCCCTTAAACCTGTGATCAGAAAGCCCCATAGCTTTCAAACTTTCATTTGTTAAATGAATATCATTTATGTAATTTCGTCAGTTTCTCTTGTAACACCAGTTATAGGTAAATGAATCAAAAATGTACATTCATCATAGTTTAATAGTTAATTTTTGACAACTTTACTTATGTCCATATCAACTTTTGAACGATCACTGAGAATATAACCTGATTGTGAGTTCAGAACTGCCTGTATTCACTTTCGGGATAGGTTTCTATTAGATTTTAATTTCCTTGTTTTTGCTTGCCACAAAAATATATCTATTGACAGTAAAACTATTGCTGATTATTTTTGACCAGATCATGCAAGAGCCTAACAAAGGAGTTGACAATGGGATTTTTCGTCGTCCTGAAGGTGTACCAAAGGGTGTATGGGGAACACACGGCACAATCAGCATTGAGGACATTCCAGATGATAACAAAGAGGAAGTGATACAGTTTCTGATGAAGTATTACATGACAGAGGAACCTGTCTCAAGTGTTATAACAAAAATAACTCCATTTTCAGAAAAAGATGTCCGCACATATCTGAATGATGGAATGAATGATGGCATTTGTTTATATGCGATTGACAAAGGGAGAGATAATAGGTTGGTAAGTATTACAAATGAATATGTAAATTAAAATTTTAAGCTCTTGCCTTTAGATTATACCACAAAAAGTTTTACTACGTAATTGGAGGTTCAATTAGGAAGTAAATTTTCAGAATAAAATTTAATTTATACAATATCTCAGCTGCTTCTGTAGACTTTATAACAAAAAATTTTATTCTTCTCTGCAAAATATGAAGCCATTGGTGGTAGAAATATCCTGCTTTGGCCATTTCTACCAAGCTCTTGTCAATAAATAATCTAATAGATATTGAGAAGAGTTTTCAGAATATAATACTTCCAAATACAATGGTGTTTGATTTGTCAGTTCTTCAAAGGTCCATTGTAGCTTACTTATTTACTGCTAAAATGATACTTAGGACCCATTGGTTCAAGGGTTATCTACATAATTGAAACATTTATGGAGAATACTTGGAAGTATAATTAATTTTATATTACTATTACGTATGAATTAAAGTGAGTGATTAAATTTTATGAACTGTATTAATGAGGAATGCAGTTGAGGGGTCAGTTTTTCTCCTCAAAAAGTTCAACATATAAAAAATACAAAACCCAAGGTTTCACTGCACAAAATCTGTATGAGGATGCTGGAAAGCCTTTTGTTTATGCCACAAAAGGAGGTAAATAGTATAATTTAGTCTCATAATTTATAATACTGCTGTATGCCATCATAGGTTTAGAGATACCTCAACAGTACATGGACAGTCTTAAATGCTGAGAATGTCCAAAATAAGTTATTTTTTACAACATGGTGAAGTAATATTTACAAGCTTGCCAAAAAAACTCTAGTGACTAAAAGATTATGTTCAGGAAATGAGTTAAGGCTGTAATACTATGTAGATTGGAATTCAGAGATTAGTTCTAATGCATAACTAAATGATTTAAGTGAGAATATAGCAATTGTATGGATATCTCAATCTTTGTGAAAGATGTATGCTTTTGTTGTTATGGCACTGAACAAAAATAGCAGAGGTGTCAACTGTATACATAATAAAGATTTGAGTCTATGTAATAAAAGTATTATAACTTATACATATGATCTCATTATTCTTGAGGAGCATGTCTATGAAAAGAGGAGAGATTAGGTCAGTAATGAAAGTTAATGAGTAAATGTTTGCTGCTAAATAGTCTGAGCCATATGAATGGCAGTGTTTAAGTTTGTTTGAACATGCAAAGAGGAGGGATGATAGTTGAATTCATAAGATCATGAATAATGGGAGTGTAAGAGGTGCATAGTAAAGAAAAAAACAAAGATACATCATTTGAATCGTTTGGATGAGATAGTATAGAGAAGGGATATATGTAGCTTGGGAATATAAGATAGTGTATGAAAAGATTGTATGATATATTTTTACCAAAAAAAATGTACAAGAACTGGAAGCTAAAGAGGTTTTTATGATATAAGTTTCCTTATTTAAGAAAGGTATTACGAAAATCTTTTGTGCCTATAGTAAATGTGCAGCTTTTTTGGAAGCGTGAAGGACATATCGCCAACAAAAACTCAAAATGTAGAGTTTATGAACTCAAGGAAAAACAGACTTAACAAAGTTTGACAGGACCAGGAATTGAAGACAGAATCTTTGGATTTATGGGCAGATGCTATAATCAATTACCTGAATTAGCTAAAGCATATGGCTTTGGATTTTTTTCTAGGAGCACGCCTTTACTGGCAAAGTCACTTTTGCTGTTACTGAACCGTTTGAAAGAAAGACAGAAAGAGAAAATACTACTTAAAAATTACAATGCCTCTATTCACTGAAGTACATCAACATAACAGGAAAGTTATCCCTTGAGCTCTGAATAAGCTCTTCATACAGTCCTCTGATTGGAATTAGCTTTGTACTACCATCATGTTTTCTTCAGTTGATGATAGGGTCAAATGTCAAGTGGTCTAATGGTCCTCACTCGACCATCACAGATTTCAATGGAATTTTGTCTGAACATTTACTCATGTTCTCAATGAATATTGCCCAAGTTTTACACCCACTGGTGAAATACTTGCTGAGATATAGTCATTTGTTTGACCCCCTACCACAGCCTTCTACAGTATGACATTGAGTTTTTATTAAATTTGAGACACGTTATCTCAATTAGTATTCTGTTGAGGAAAACAAAACTTAGTATTATTACAGAACTTTTGTTGCTCTATTACCCAAAAATGATAAGCAAACTTTCACGAGCGAATTCCATGCGAAAAATTTGAAGCAAAATCTGCCCAAAAAATTATGACTCGAAAAAATTTAGTTTGGCATTTCATATCTTTCGAAATAAACATAAGATAAAGGCAACACTTTGTGCCTCATAACTACTTAATACAAAGTGTTTGAATAAAATTTTTCATTTTCCTAATGCTTTCCATTAGTTTGTAAATTGGGTGTAAGTTTTATGAATTTCGTTACGATGCCAAAAGTAGGGTATATTCAGCTCACATTTACTAATATGTAACTTTTCAACCATGCTCTCCTATTTTACTGCATCTCAGTATGGCTGCATGTGATTATGGTTGTTCCATGTCCATCTATCTATGCTTTTAACATTATTATATGTCTTTCCTGAATTCATTCTCTGCTATTGCTATACTTAGAGAGCATAAAGGCTTCTTTTGAAAATTCTACTTTCAGGTTGGGGTGACAATGATTCGTGTGCTATCAAGAGCTTCTCCCAATTTGCACAGAAATGTGGATATGTCCCTAAGTTCAGCAAAGGGTATGCTTGTTTTCATGAAAGCATGTATACATGATGTAGACTTCTTTACCTTTAAGACTGGTTCAACTGAGAAGACTGTTGATTATGTGCTAGAACCAATGGGATTGTCAGTACATCCTGAATTTCGAAAAAAGGGCTTGGCAGGAGCTCTGATCAAAGCAAGGCTCAAACTTGCAGCTGCTGTAGGAATAGAGGGAACAATGGGTATTTATACTAACAGTTATTCACAGAGAGCCATACTGAACTACCCTAGTATGAAAATATACAAAGAGATTCCTTATTCTGATTACTTGGTTGATGGAAAGGCTATATTAGCTAAACTCAATCCTCCCCACCCTTCTGTTAAAGTCATTGGTGGCCTCATTACAAAGGAAATGGCTTAATCATGTATTACAAAGGTTTTGTGATGAGCAATATGATGTACAATTTAAGCATATTTTTTCCTTTACAGAGGATATTTTGGTATAGTTAAATAATGGTGATATTTTGTGGAACTTATTCATGTCAAGAGCAATGAAAAAAAATCTTGCTCTTTTCACAAAATATATTTGAATGAAACATGACTGATTTGGAGGGTTCTACCTCATATTTAGGCAACCAGAAGAAATGCAAAACAGATCAAATATACTCATAATGAAAGAAGGGAACTATGATGGGTGAAGGAAGGAAGGAAGGGGAAAGGGGTTGAGCATTGGAAAGAAGGGAATAGAAAGAATTTACTTCTATAAGGAATTAGCAGGGGATAAATGTGGGGTGGAAAAGTGGGGAAATTTGGATATCATTTCGATTAGTTGATTTTCAGGAAAAACGGACTCATGTCTGCACTTCCTCACAGAACCCTTCTAATTCTTTTCAAAAGAAATTTTTCTCTTTCCCCTTTCTTCCCTCCCCAAGTCCAAGAGTTGACTTCTTTTGCTTTTAGTATATATCTTGTATTGCATTTCTTTCGGTTTCCTGAAGATGAAGTAGAACCCAAAATACCAGTCATGTTTTATTCAAATACATTTTCTGTGCAAGGAGTCAGATTTTGTTTTCATAGAACTAGAAAGAGATATTTTATTTATGAAATGTAAAACTGAGCTAAGGTATACTTTGAGAGGTAAAACTTTTCCTAACAAGAGAGTATTTTATGGGAAATTTTTATCCTTTTCCCTTAATTCTCTCCCCGACTCCTAGTTGTTGACTTCTGTTGTTATAAATGCATGTATCCTGTTTTGCATTTCCTATGGTTTCCTGGATATGAGGTAGAACCCTCAAAACCAGTGTTGTTTTATTCAAAT
>KZ308974.1:46588-71153 GCA_000376725.2 Ladona fulva
TATAATATATATATTTATATTATATATATACTTTATAAATATATTTTACTGATGTAATGTAAAATTGAGCTAGGGTATGTTATGAGAGGTAAAATTTTTTATTATGAGAAAGTACAGTATGGGAAATAATTTAAAGATGTCTGATACAAGCTACTTATATGAACAAGGAAAGAATAAGTGCAATCAAGAAAGAGTATTCCAAGAAATATGGCAAAGTATTACCATACCTCCAAATAAATTATATTGGAGGATTCCACAAGCTTTCTGCTTGCCGGCCTGTTATAAATAAAATAATATAAGACAGAAAAGACAACCATTGATGGATGATTTTGAGTAATTCATTACGGACAAGTCAGACAAGGATACCTCCAATAATCAGGGCTTCATCTAAGTGCCTAGAAAAGCACAATGCTAATATGCTTGCTGACCAAATGATTCTCCAAAACACAGTTTTCCTAGAAAGTTAAGAGCTACTAGAAACAGTTACCTTTGAGATATTGCAAATTCTCAATTATACTATTTGATAATTTACTTTGCATTGCCTTTTAGCAAATTATATTCATAAATTTGCCAATCACTGTCTTCCTAGCTAAGCATAGCGCTGCTCTAGTAAATAAGTGCCTATAGCAATTTTCTGTTCATTTAATGAAGAAGGGAATCATGAACATAACCGAAGGTTTTTAATATACATGCTGTTGATATGAATCATAATTTGGGAAGAGGTATTAGATGATGCAGAAATATAGTCTATTATCCATTATGTGAAAGATCGCCTTACTAGGAGCAGAATCAGTAAGAACAAAAATTATTCTAAATAACTGAGTTATAGAAAATGGTAATCACTTTATTATTAGGTGAACAGTGATTATTTGAGACAGAGGTAGACATTTGAGCTGCAAACTATATAAATGCTACATGATTTAACTATTATTATAATGCTGACATAGACCTTGATGTCACATCAAATATGCTTAAATTTGACAAAATCAATGAAAAACAGCAGAAAAATGGGAAATATAGGCAAAGAGAAAATAAATATCCTTCTCATCAAACATTAAATCAGAGCATGCAGGAAGTATAGGATAATTCATGTTCTGTTAGCATTTTATAAATCACAAATACCCCATTGAAATTGAACAAAAAACAAAATTCAGTAGACTAAGGAATAGATGACAAATTACTGGAAGACAGATCAAGCTAATGCCTTTGCCAATGAGTTAGAAGTAAGAAGGAAATGTTTATTATTTTCTTTAGTATAACTGAATAAGGAATAAGCTGATGGAGAAAGGTTTATTGTGAAATGCTCAAGAAATGGTATAGAATGGCATTCTTTGACAGATTGGAATATTTGGCTTGAGTGGTTAATAGAACAAGTAGTGTTGAATTTTAGTGTATTTCATTGAACTATTTGAAGTACATACAAAACAAAGCATTAGGGGAACAACAGATTTAAAGAATATAATTTATGTACGATATGGGATTCATTTTATATTTTATTGCTATAAATTACGGCAACAGTTATAAAGGACCAAAAATTATGTAAAATTAAATTTGAATCTAAAGTAAAATTTAATTTAATTTACTATTTGTTCAAATTTTTGTATTTAATTTCAAAAAGGATTGAATAAAGGCAAAGAAATGGTTTCTGGTCAACACATAGCACTTACAAGTTAATTCTGGGGACTTATTCAGTGAAATTCTAGGTGTATCATATCATCTGTACTAAAATTTTTCTTAATTCTTAACTGCATCAGATGATACTGTCAAGTCTTTTAGCCTTAAGGATTGATATGGTCGTACTTCGTGAAAACAATTAAATCCAAATTTGTATCAAAATCACCTTGCAAAAGGAAAATATTGAAGGCAATTTTGGATTTTAAAATTTATAAAAAGCTACTTCCATTAAAACTCTTCTGAAGTGATAAACATTTAAAGACAACTTTAAAGGTTCAGGGAGTTTATAATACATATTTTTTGCCTCTATTCTTGTTAAGAAATCTAAATCATATTTTGGAAGATCTATGAATAAATTGTTTTACAAAGAAAATTTTGTTTTTATTCATATCATAATTCTTAGGGCACCTGTCAAGATGCCTAGCTAGAAAATCGAATCATAATCTACTGAGATGTGAATGACAAGGCAAAATAGAAAACCTAAAAAGCTGAAAGGAAAGGAGTGACGTTAGTAACCCTACAAATATCTTCGTGACATTTACTGAATTTTTTAAGTTGCTACATGCAATTAACATATGGGTTTTTTTAGGAATTTTTCTTTTCCTTTTTTTGGTATGCCACAAATAAGAATCACCTCTAGTACTAATTTGAGGGATGTTTTTTCATTCATTCTAGAAGGATTTCATTAATAATCTCTATTTATCCTGAGCTTAATTCTGGTAATTTTCAAAAGCCCCTTCTCATACTACTGCAGCTCCTTGCCTTATTACGGCAGAGGGATGTTAATGTAGGTTGGAAGCAATGCATAAACCAGGTTCAACCATGCTAAGAAGAATTTAACAATATCTTTGGCTAAATAGTGGAAGTGGCATTCTCCAATTGCCAGTAAGACAGCCTTCCACAGACAGGTGAATTATTGTCCTTCCTCCCCAAATATTACTTTCATGATGAGCCTCTGTAATACAAATTTAATCAGATGTAAAATCACCCATTTCGATGTCTGGGAAGTGGTGGCATTATAGAGGTCCATCATGAAGAAAAGAAAAACTTACCCCAGACAATGCAAGGAAGTATGGAATTGAGAATGGCTGAAATCACAACAAGAGACAAGAAACAAAATACCTAGGTGAGGCTGAGTGGTGAAGGTGAGAAAAAGAATAGCATTGGCTAAGGAAGCTTTTGTGAAAGGAAGGGAACTGATGACTAGAGTTCTTGATAAAGGAGTCTGGAAAAGATTTGTAAAATGCATAGTGTGGAATGTTTTACTATATGGGTGTGAAACATGGACCTTAAGAAAGGAGGAAATCATTAGATTAGAGGTATTTGGGATTTGGGTATGGTGTAGAATGGATGGATGGATGGTTGGGTTGTAAGAAAAACAAACACAGAAGTATTAGAGATAGTTGGGGAAGAGAGGGTTTTAACTGAAGTAATTAAACGTCGACAGAGGAAATGGGTGGGCCAAATGTTGAGGGGAGAGGGATTGCTAAAGAATGTAATTGAGGAAAGAATACAAGGAAAAAAGCAGAGAGAAGACAGAGACAAAAGTCGCTAGATGCCATGAATGGTCAGGTGGGTTACCAGGACGAAATAGCAATTAGTGGAGAATATAGGGGCACATATATGTGCCCCAATATTCTCCACTCCAGTAGGTTCATATGGAACCTACTGGAAGGTAGAAAACATATGATGATGATATCGAGTGATAACTCCAGCCACTCGCCGTGGAAATCTCGATAAGAAATCTTTGAATAAATTTGTTTATTCACAACACTCCACATTTTCTCACCAATCATAGAATATTTTTTCGCTTTTGACTATTTTACATCCTATAGTCTTAATCGCATCCAAAGTAGGTTGAGGTCAATAGACTTCGGGGTCTATATATCAACAATGCTGTTTTAAATTAGCTTCCGAAAATGCTGAAGGAGACGAACATTTGACAATAGACGGCAGTAACGCCCCAAAAACGGAAAAAATACAATAATGCATCTCAGTGTATATAAGTATTATTGTTGTTGAATATAAATAATATTCGTAAAAATCATACAAGTTTAATACACCTTTGGGTACCTTTTGTGTTTTCAGGTCGACAAAATCAAATTTCCATAAAATCCACATCAAATTTAATTCCCTGACCGATTGAGGAACCATTTCAGTACTAAATTTGCCTTTTAAAATACTATCTATTAACTGAACACCAAATGTATTTTAAAGAACGAGGCAAAGTGTGGCACAGCAATAATATTAGAGATAATTATTTCGGATACTACATAAAAGTCATGCAGCAGCTAATGTTTATCTTTATTAAGCTACCGATTATAAAAGACAACATCTGTTTCATTTTTTTAAGTCTTCTATTCAAAAGATATCAACTTAAAGAGAGGCCAGATGTAATCTGACATCACAATCCGTGAGTTGATAAGACGGAGAAATTATTTGAGTCGATAAACTACCATTTGTTTCTTAAGAAAAAAAAATAAAAACCTGATCTTGAAAAGATTTTCGTCTCTGATGTTCGTTCACTTTTCCAATTAGATGCCTGAAAATAAATTCGAAAATAAATGCCCAAATTTGCTGGTTACTTACACTTGTTAGTAAAAGAGAAATACGATATCCAGATAGCCATGTGGGTACCGCGTTCGCCTCTTGTGAAGACAGTCTCGGGTTCGATTCTCGGTTGGAGCATATTATACTTGGAAAATCGCCTTAGCTGTCGCCGTATTTTTAACGAGCCCAGTATTGCCACTACTACTTAAAACTGCCTTGCTTGCCGACTAATTCTAATACAAACAACGATTGTCATCACTGTATCAAACCATAAAAGTTCTGAAGCAGTCTTTTTCAGTCCTTAACCTAAGCTTATTACTTACGAACTGTAGTGTTCGGCGTATTTATTGGGAAGAAAAAAGTTATTCTGTTTGCAAATGTTACCTCTGGCGCTGAAAGATCTTCTTCCGTTTCCCTCATATTAATTCGTAATTTGTTTGATACTAAATTCATAGAATTGACACAGAGCTAATTTATTTTAACACCTATTATTCACAAAAGTTCCTGTGGATAAACAAGATTTCCGGTTTCTCTATCTCTGGTCAAAATTAAAGGTTTTTAGGATGGGTCTAGGACAACTGGCCGCGGAGAGAAGTGGCCACGAAAAAAAGCTTCTCAAAAATTGTCTGCAATATCTATATTTGTAACTAGAGAAAGGACCCCATGGTTCTCATCAGGAAAATAAAAATTAATAAATGCCATACGAATTGGGAATTTATGAAAACTTTGGATAGTCAATGTAACGAATAGGACATGTAGTCCCTTTGTTACTTAGAAATCTCGCTGACGATTATCTTAATACGACCTCAAAGAGAAATATACAACAAAATTCTCCAAGTTTCCTCTTTTTATTACCTGCACTGGTGAAAATCTATCCTAGATCTATCCTAGTATCATGGGTTTGATCCCAGAAGACTCCAAAATCCCGGCTTTTCACATAATTCATTCCCGTGACTATCGATTTTTTAAAAATACTACACGGAAAATTAGAGGAATGAAACTCGATATACAGGTGTATCTCTAACATAAACTTCAAAGACGTCTCCAAAAATAGTCATGCTCTCGACGCCAGGCCGGTTCTCTCTCTCTCTGCATTTTGAGAAATTTTAAATTTTAGATATGGAATCCAATAGTGTGATAAATTTAGAGAGTGCAGGTGCTTATCTATCTTACGAAATATCTAAGGGAAATCGGAGATTTGTTTTGTTGTCTTTACGAGGGCTATAAAGGTTAGTAGAGTTGACGAGACTACAAAGCGTTGACGATTTAATTCAGGTGAGTAATCCTGGTGAACTTATATTCAAAATTATTGTGAATTCATTATTAGATTATTTTATGATTATTATTATACTCAAACACTTCTTAAAAGTAACATTTTCTTTTACATCCGGAATAGAAGAAAGGGTAAAGGTGGGTACATTATATTACGGTGGTTACTATACTATACCTTTTATCCGCGTCCTCAAAATCCTATAAGCGAAACGAATCTCTCCGTCCCAGACATGATGCTGGGAGCTTAAATGATATATAAAAATATAAGATTGCAGACAAACCTAGATTAGCAAAAATATTTTGTGAGACTAATCGCCAGGTCCCTTTACATTCTCCCCCGAAAACCCTCAATAAATGAGAAAGTAGAAGCATCTTCAAGAAAGAGTTGTTTTTCACATCTGGATCTCTATAAGAGAGTTTGTCTTACAAAAAAATCAATACAATTTCTGTGTTCAGATACATCAGACGCAAACTTTATTTTTGTCCTAAAGGGTCAGGTTTTCACTAGTGTACATACATAGACAAGTTATTTGAAGAGAGTCTATCGCAGAGGGAGGTGCGCTGTGTCCCCAGGATGTCTAAACGAAATTTAAGGTATTTTTGTAGAATGATAAAATTAAAATTGTGCGGTGGGAGGTCGCGGAGCGAGGTGTTGAGTGAGTTAGGTTTGCAGTAGTCCACCTTTTAAAATAAAATTCCATATTGTCAAAGTTCATGAGGGGGACAGCCATAGTAAGAAGCACCTAGCTGCTGAATTTCTTAATGCCGAACAGTGCCTTGTGGAATGGATTGACAAACCTTCGATAAAAACATTCCCATATATTAGACGTGTATTAATCGAAACCTCTGAGAGTGAAACAGCTCCTTAACCTCTATAAGAGATAAAAAATTGCCGGCATCTTGAACTCTCGCTTATTCAAGTACGACTTACATCACATTTACATTATTAGATTTTTCACAAGATAACTAAAGATCGATTCAAGTTAACCTTTGGCTCGCTATATTAACCTATCTGGTTTTCTACATCCTTTATTTACGCTAGCTTACACATTTGAGTTGATTTAGCAAGTAGTTAATTTTCTTTCAGTTTATGCTTCACGAATTTATCACACGTTAAGTGGTGAAGGCAATTCCTCTTATTCCTGGATAAACAAGAAACCATGAGATAGTAAGGTCATGGCAGCTTAACTCCAAATTTTCCAGGAAAAGAAATGTACCGAAACCTAAATCGGAAAAAATTCAAAAAAGGGAACGATCTACTTTACAGGTCCTACCATGCGGTCACCGCTACTGATGACATTATGCCTCCTGAGCATAAAGTGGTCTTTAGCAGAAGTTCAGGAGCCGAAAAGAGACGGTCCAATACTGAATATACCCGAGCTTGGCTCCGTGAAAGGGCTATATGGAAAATCTAGCGTAAACAATAGACAGTACTCTGCGTTCCTCGGCATTCGATACGCCAAGGCTCCATCCGGAGTACTGAGATTCCAGGTAAGATTCGTAAGAAGTTTTTTACGTTCCCACCTCAAAATTTATTTTTCCAAAACTGGACGTCCAAATATACACGCCCTATAAAAACCTCTTGTAAATTAAATAAATCATGTATCGATGGAATTAAAACCACAAATGTAAAGAAATTAGATGGGATTAAAATTTCTGTATAGATACCTTTAATAATTAATACGCGTTTCTAAAATAAGAAACTTGAAAGCACTAATTAGTGTACAGGATAGCATCTGAGTTGGCCAAAGACACGGGCGAGCCGGATGGACACCCGGGGGCCGAGATTTGCGGGAGGCATAATGTTGGTCGGAGGGGTCCTCCGGATAGCTAATGGATATCGGGTTCGACTTCGGTGAGCTGTTACAGATTCGATTACCGGTTACGGCTGTCCCGGATTCCCCGGCTAACGTGCGAAATCACTTCAGCTGTCGAACGACTTTCAAAAAAATTCCTACTGCTACTACAACGTTAGCCAGAGGGTTTTGTGCGGCGCGGAAACAGCGTGAGATCTTTCCATGGAGAAACCAGTTCTTATCATCATACTTGTGGGTTCTTCATTGTATAAACGAATCCTTGGGGAGGTGTATTCTTAAGATCTGATATATAAATATCTAGCAAAATTATTAAAGTATACAAAAACTAATTTGTGTTTTCTGCGAAATTGCTTCCGAAAGTATTCCGAATTTGCTCCCTAATTATGACGATCCATATAGGAAGGTTCAAATGTGATATTTATTCACGAAATTGCGAAGTTTTTCCAAATTAAATAGCTAAGATATTATACATCCTCTGCTTCCTTAAATTTATTACACAATATTTTCCTTAGAAGATTTTCAAATACTAAGAAAGATAGAGAGTTCTGTTTAAGGTAAGATTTGTAATAATAATAATACAGATAAGGTAATTTTTCACACTTGTTATTCCTAAGGTAAGAGTTTCGAAGCAGAAATTGCCATCATTGTCTTGGATTCCTTCGCATAAATACAGATAGAAGTAATCAGAGAGTAACAGATAAAGAATAAAACACAATTGAATCTTCCATTTTTTCAGTATCGATGAAGGTGATGATTTACTAAGGAATCGTTTTTACTACATAATTGAGTATTTAGAAAAGAAGCCATCTAAGGCTATTATGCATTACGTGATGCTTCCTCCGAATTACAATAAATGTTGCGAGAACAAAAATGGATCATTCCATTTCAAGTGGTCAGATGGTCCTCACTCGACCATAACAGATTTCAATGAAATTTTGTGTGAACATTTCTTCATGTTCTCAATGAATATTGGCCAAGTTTTACATCCACTGGTGCAATACTTGCTGAGATATAGCCATTTGTTTGACCCCCTACCACAGCCTTCTACATTGTGACATTGAGTTTTTATTAAATTTGAGACACGTTATCTCAATCAGTATTCTGTTGAGGAAAACAAAACTTAGTATTCTTACACAACTTTTGTTGCTCTATTACACAAAAATGATAAGCAAACTTTCACGAGCGAATTCCATGCGAAAAATTTGAAGCAAAATCGGCCCAAAAAATTATGACTCGAAAAAATTTAAAGTTTGGCATTTCATATCTCTGAAACTTTGTGCCTCATAACTACTTAATACAAGTTGTTTGAATAAAATTTTTCATTTTCCTAATGCTTTCCATTAGTTTGTAAATTTTGCGAATTTCGTTACGTCGCCAAAAATAGGGTATATACAGCTCACATTTAGAGAGATCCTCTCGGAACTCGTTTAAATTGTTTTTTTAAGAANCCCCTGCATTCTTCCTTGCTCCGGAGAAATGCATCTGCCTCTCCATTTAAGCGTAGCCGCGTTACAGCAATCTTCTCTCGTTCGCCCCAACCACTCAAATTCCCGATCGTCTCAATCTTATCAAGGAAGACCTCCACATCTTCCTCAGTTCCTCCAGAAAAACTGACCGCCGACGCGAGGGGCAGATAATTCTTCCCTCCAAACAGCGCATCTCCGGTAGACGCTATCTCCGTCCTCGCCGATTGATTCGTCCTCAATTCCCTCAATTGGTCGTACAACTCATTGATGACCTGTTGGAGCTCCATTTCGCGACCTGACACGCTAACTCGCCCAGCTATGTTACTCACCTCGGTCGGCTGTTAATTCCGTCGATACTCCTGCCCCCGGTTCGCCGATGACTTATTAATCAGCGAAGAGATCCCACTTCTGACACCAATTGTAAGACTTCTCTTGGGTCCGCTGAGGTGCAGGAGGGGAACGACGGAATAACACACACAGAGACCTGGTTTTCACTCTTTAGTGGCCTACGCTACCGCTGGGTATCTACATCTTCCTCCGTCTTTCAACAACCGAATCTCATATATATACCCAGAGATTGCGGGGGAACTGCAAAATGCACAGAAATAATGCTATGCATTGCAGTGAACAAGAAGTATGATGGTCCTCTCAAAAGGAAGTGTGAGACCCTCCAACCCTTAGAGCAGGGGTTGGCAAATTGTGGCCCGCGGGCCACATGCGTCCACAGAGTTTTTGTGGCCCGCCAAGACATTCAGGACAACCCGCCTTGAACTGAGATTTGCTTTCTGTGCGCTACCGAAAATTCGTCTCGTGTTTTCCATTAGAGCTGCTACGTCAATGCGCGTGCGCATTGACGTAGCAGCTGTAATGGAAAACAATGCGGTTGGTCTGTTTCATTTCAATTTTGTCTTTGCAACAGTAAAATCTATAAATTTCCAAATTAAGTGGGGCCATGAACCCTCCGAAAAAGCGTAAAATTGGTGATGAATCCCGTGTGTTTAATGAAGAATGGACACACAAATATTTCTTTGGTAATATAGGCAATAAAGCAATGTGTTTACTGTGTCATGAAACGATTGCCGTATTTAAGGAGTACAATCTGAAACGACAGCACGAAACAAAACATAATGAATTTGGCTGCAAACTATCCGAGGAAGAACGCAAGAAAATAGCTGCAGAGTGTGTTACAAAGCTGAAGAAGCAACAAACATTATTTACAAAGCAATCAACACTTCAGGATAGTGCCACAGAGGCCAGTTGCATGATAGCCTACAACCTCGCTAAACACAACAATCCTTTTTCGGATGGCGAGTTTGTTAAGCAGTGTATGGTAGATTGTGCAAGCGTATTGTGTCCTGATGTGAGAANACAAAAATGGATCATTCCATTTCAAGTGGTCAGATGGTCCTCACTCGACCATAACAGATTTCAATGAAATTTTGTGTGAACATTTCTTCATGTTCTCAATGAATATTGGCCAAGTTTTACATCCACTGGTGCAATACTTGCTGAGATATAGCCATTTGTTTGACCCCCTACCGCAGCCTTCTACATTGTGACATTGAGTTTTTATTAAATTTGAGACACGTTATCTCAATCAGTATTCTGTTGAGGAAAACAAAACTTAGTATTCTTACACAACTTTTGTTGCTCTATTACACAAAAATGATAAGCAAACTTTCACGAGCGAATTCCATGCGAAAAATTTGAAGCAAAATCGGCCCAAAAAATTATGACTCGAAAAAATTTAAAGTTTGGCATTTCATATCTCTGAAACTTTGTGCCTCATAACTACTTAATACAAGTTGTTTGAATAAAATTTTTCATTTTCCTAATGCTTTCCATTAGTTTGTAAATTTTGCGAATTTCGTTACGTCGCCAAAAATAGGGTATATACAGCTCACATTTAGAGAGATCCTCTCGGAACTCGTTTAAATTGTTTTTTTAAGAAAGAGCATGCTTTATTACCTCTGAAAGTAAAGACTTGGTTTTTCATCGCAGACATATAAGGCCTGAGAAATCGGGATAAATGTGAAGGGGGTCAAACAAATGACTATATCTCAGCAAATATTTCACCGATGGATGTGAAACTTGGAGATTGTTCATTGAGAATATGAGCAAATGTTCACATATAAATTCATTGAAATCTTTGATGGTCGATCGGGGCACTTCTCTAAAATTGGACCACTTGACAAGGAATGACCCAAATACAAACATGGATATTAACGTAGATATACTATAGGTATGTTTGTGTGGATATGCGTATGTGTCTATACGTTACCTTGATTATCTACAATGATTTTTTCTCTGGATTTTTCCAGCCACCTGTGTTTGAGAGCCCTTGGTCTGACCTTTTAATTGCACAGAGAGCAGGTCAGAAATGCCCACAGACAGGGATAGCAAGAGGGCAAATTTCTGTAAGAGATCCTCGTAATTGGCATGCAGCCATCGAGGAGAGGATGGAAGAAGAAGGAATTTTAGAAGAACTCATTTTGACGGACAAAGAAGACTGTTTGTTCATACATATCTATACTCCAAACGTGAGTTTACAGGATCGATAAGTATTTTATATGTACCAATATCTTTATAGGGACTACAGACAAAAAAAAAAACGAAACAACAGCCTAAAGCTCATTATTTTGAAAACTATTTTTAAGTCATGAAATATTTTTAGATGTTTAATTTGAAAGGGAATCCTAATTTCTCCATCATATTGCATCTTTCTCAACATATTTAAACATGTAAGTGTACGTATGTAATAATCCAGAATAGAGGAAGGCTAACTCTTTGAATTTGGACTTTTTAACACATTTTCCTATCACAAGAGTAAAACTTGCAATTTTGTACATAAGTGATGTCCTATCGGATGATTAGCGTATTTCATTTTACTAAGAGCTAACATTTTGGTGACAATGAAATGAATATTACTCAACAAGAGGATTTTTGGTATATTAGAAATATCGTTGAAATATCTCAATTCTGAGTAACACGAGAAGATACGTATCTAATCAATGAAGGAACTAAGCTTAGAGGAGAATTATCGAATCATTCTCTCTAAGAATAAGATCAGAGCGCAATTTCTTACTTCTATTTTCCTCTTTGGGTATCAACGGGCAGTTCGTCTTGTTTCCAATGGAATCCATATCTAGTGGATTTATAACATAAATTAAAATTCAAGTTAGCGCGCATTTTATCAGCCACTGCAATTATCAGCTATATCATCATTAAACGCACGCGTATAAATGAAGTAAGATCGCGTGTTTGTACATTCAATGAGAATGATATATAAAATTACAACTACCTCACGACCTCTGAAAGTCGAATCGAATTTGAATAGCGAGTACCCATTGTAAACCTAAAAATCGCCGATTTTATTTCTGTTCGAATCTGCATCTAATGAGAGGCGGAGTAAGGCATCACACACACATACACGAATATGTACAAAAACACACGAACACACTTATCAAACTCACCACTGATTTGATTTTTCTCCGAAATTTCGCAGGTAACAGCTTCATTGCCAGTTATGGTGTTTTTCCACGGGGGAGCATACGCCGGGGGCTCAGCTAATGTTTACGGTGGCTCTCGGCTAATGGATAAGGATGTGGTTTTGGTAGTACCTCACTACCGTCTTGGACCTTTGTGTGAGTCTGAAAGAAATTTTCTCAAATTTAAGCCGTACACCGAAAAAATGACGTCTAAAGTATAGATTTGATGAAAGCGTAAAATAATTACCGTATTTACTCACGTAATATTGGAACACAATTAAAATTTCCTAATTTGATGCCAGAAAAGTCACTATTTTTCATGCATCTTCAATAGGAGTCGACCCTGTATTGTTATGTGTGTTATCCTATGTGCAGTCTGGTATAGCATATCATTACATGTACAGCTTAACCTACGCCTCCAGGCAGCTAATTTGTAGGCACACATTTACGTTTAAAGATCCATATAAAGTAGGAATAACTAAAAAAAGCTTATCTTACACAGACCTGGAACGTATCGCCTCACGGTATTCACTCGGGTCATTGGTGGTTCTCCTTAGCAACAGCGTCTTCTCCAGCATTTGTTAACATATTTATCCCTTTTAATTTATTGTTTTTCTCTCTTATTTTCAATATTGTTACGTTAATTAAAATTTAGACCAAGATATGGTGTAAATTTAGAGCCTGAAAAAGTAGTATCTATGTAAAAATCGACCTCTTAAATTCTAGTTTCAAAGTAGCTGCTGTGTTCATTCGTAAAATAGTGACGATCAAATTGATAGTCGAATTAACTTTCATTCAATATTCAGCTAATTATATCTGTATCCAAAACAAAATATGTATTCTTATTTCCATAGCATTCCTTTCGCTCCAGACCGATGAAATCGCAGGAAATGCAGGATTGTTGGATCAGGTACTCGCTCTCAAGTGGGTACAGAAGCACATATCTGCTTTCGGCGGAAATCCAAAAGAAGTGACAATTTTTGGAGAGAGTGCTGGAGCAGCCAGCGTTTCCTACTTAATGCTCACCCCATTGGCGAAAGGTAATGTAAAACCTGATTAACGAAGCCTATTTCCTCAAGAACTTTACTATATGCGCGATCACAATCGTGTAATCATGCTTCCTTAGGCTTTTTACACTATTTATTTAGTTCTTAATTCCATAGGAAACATTCATTCATGGGGAGATTATTGCGGGCGACCCAGCAATGGACTAACACCAACAGCGATTCCATAGCCATAAAGATCTCTGAATTACTCGAACCGGGACTATTAGTCAATAAACAAGCGCGCTGTAAGACTTCTCTGTGGTCCGCCGAGNAAATTATTGCGGGCGACCCAGCAATGGACTAACACCAACAGCGATTCCATAGCCATAAAGATCTCTGAATTACTCGAACCGGGACTATTAGTCAATAAACAAGCGCGCTGTAAGACTTCTCTGTGGTCCGCCGAGGTGAAGGAGGGGAACGACGGAATAACACACACAGAGACCTGGTTTTCACTCTTTAGTGGCCTACGCTACCGCTGGGTATCTACATCTTCCTCCGTCTTTCAACAACCGAATCTCATATATATATATATACCCAGAGATTGCAACCAGCTACCGGAGGGGAGGGGGAGGGGGGGAAGAATGGGAAAGGAGAACAATTGCTAAACAGACATAATTACTGCTGTTGAGCATGGGGGAAGAAGGTGAGGAGGAGGGGAACTGCAAAATGCACAGAAATAATGCCATGCATTGCAGTGAACAGGAAGTATGATGGTCCTCTCAAAAGGAAGTGTGAGACCCCCCCACCTCTTAGAGGAATGTGCAATTCAACTTCCTGTTGAGAAGACCATGGGCGACCTTACACTTATCCTCCCCACACAGTGAGTTGCTGCATAACCAGCAACTCAAATCTTCACCCTCACAGTCCCTTTAAAGTTCTCCCCAGGTCCGTTTTTTTCCACGGCGACACGTACATCCTTTTATCACTTTCCTTTTGTCCCAGCACCATTAAACCTAAATACATGTGCACTAACATTCCTATGCTTTCTTAGTCTTACTGCGGCAATGGTCCACGCGAACGGAGATTGTATAGATGCGTCACAGGGGGATGCAATGCACGTGTTATAGAGAAAAAGTTTAAATTCAATGATACCGACCACACAAAGGCACCAGACCCTTCGCGTTCTCCCTTTCTCTCAGGAGGACGCGACTCTCTAGTGACATTGCAATCGGTTACCACCGTTTCAGGGACTACATTTCCTCGCGGAGCGATCTGCGACGTCACAGATTCCTCCGCCTGACGTAATATTTTTCACACCTAACACGGCCATTCTGACAAATCGGCTCGTCCTCTAGCCGCCTTAATTTACATACTCACAGTTGTGCTTTGTTTTCAGTCAGAGTACTGCTCATTCACCAGGGTGAAATCAACCATCGACGTTTCCGTCTAAGGTTCAGAACTGAAAATGTAAAAAGAATCTCTTGGAAGAGAAATTTAGTCTATCTCGATCACAACAATATAGGAGTCATTTTTCCTGGAAATTCATTCACCAGCATGGCATCTCGGGCCGTAGCCAAGTTCAGGGACCCGGGTTTGTTCCGCCACAAAGGCCAGACTCANACTGTTTCACCTGAAGTAACTTACAAATTCCCTTAAACAACTCTGACATAAAATTAGTTCCTTGGTCTGTCAGCACTTTTTGAGGGACGCCGAACCGCAAAATCCATTCTTTCACCAAAGCCACCGACACTGACTCTGCCGTTTGGTCCGGCAAGGCCACCATCACAATGTACCGTGAAAAATGATCCATTATGGTCAGAATGTACCTATTTCCTCGGTTCGTTTTCGGAAGAGGCCCTACAACGTCTAAGGCCACAAAATCGAACGGCCTGTTCGTAGCAGGAAGTGGCTGTAGGGGCGCATGGCTCCTTCCATAAGGACTCCTCTGTCTGCAAGAGAGACAATTTTTCGCGTATTCTTCCCCTTGCCTCCTAATTCCCGGCCACCAATACTGGGACAAAAGTCTAGCCCTCGTGGCATTCACTCCCAAATATCCCGATAACACATGGTCGTGACATTGCCGCAATATCTCTTCTCTAAGTGAAACGGGGACCGCTATTCGGTTGCCATCCTTTGTTCTACGATGCACTACATCATCTATCATTAAGAAGTCCTTATTTCTTCTCCAAACCTTACACTCTTCATCCCGCTCCTGTGCCTTCCTGANACACTATTTATTTAGTTCTTAATTCCATAGCAAACATACATTCATGGGGAAATTATTGCGGGCGACCCAGCAATGGACTAACACCAACAGCGATTCCATAGCCATAAAGATCTCTGAATTACTCGAACCGGGACTATTAGTCAATAAACAAGCGCGCTAACCATTCCTCCACCAATAACGACAACATTGTATTTATTTTTGACCTTGTTTTTTTCTCTAATTGTACCTCACATCTGTTTATTAAAACCCCCCTAAGTGGACATGGTAGCACCGTATCGGATTTCAACGACACGATGTCTTGAGTTCGAATCTTTATTTGGCAGGTGGATAATTGTGTTCACGGACTTAAAGTTCATCGTAAACATGGCCTTCGAGTGAAAGCATTCTGTTTTTAAACAAAATATTTTGAATATCCATAAAGCCTGTATGTATTTATACTATAACCTGAAAGTGATTCCTGATTCAGATACATGTCCATCCATACTCTTGGAGCTAATATTCATGAGGTATCCTCTAAGAAATCCAATTTTTTATCTAATTGTAAGTTTATAAATAATGATGACAACTTTCCGTTACCTCTTCTCGATTTCATCACTTGTTAATTTTTAGTTGCTGCGTGTATTGACTGGGAATAGGTTTAAGATGTGCCCAATCACATCCGAGGTACATCTTGAAAGTTTACGCGACTAAAATGGCAATCTCAGTGCAACTACAACATTGACTATTCCTTAAGCGTTAGGATGTTGAAACTAAAGTAGAACATTTTTATAACGAGTTCTTTCTTCGATCCATCAGTGAATTATATTGAAATTAGAAAATGTCTGTATTCAACAATTAATATATTCAACCATTTCATTAGTAAGTATTACATACATTTTTAGGTCATCCCGTTAAATAAATATTAGTTAATACTTCTGAGATCAACGACAAAATATGAGAAGGAAGGTCTTGAGGCAACAGTTCTGCCAGCAGTTTGCTTAGGGAATTGAATCAAAGCAAAATTGAAAAAGATACTGCTCTGATTTAATATAATACCTTAATAGATAAGGTTATAATTTGTTTGGCAGTTATATCTCATTTTTCTATTGCCTCTACATCAGGGCTCTTTAGTCGTGTGATAGGCGAGAGTGGATCAGCATTGGCAGATTGGGCCATAGACTTGGAGCCAGAACATCATGCTATCAATATAGCGAGAATCGCGGATTGCAATCAGAAAAATCCTGATGGAACACCTGACATAAGAGGAATCACTGATTGCCTGATGACGGTAGATGCTATGAAGCTGACAAGAGCTTACCAAACGTACAAGGTAAGCTTAAAAGAATACACAAATAAATAAATGTATATACCTAATTCATATCTTATGTTAAATTTTTCTTCTCTCCGCCGCATCATAATTCATTCTATTGCAGTGTAATTGTTGTATATATTCGCGTTTTTAAGGCATTATACGATCCTAGAAACTGCAATAGAATTTTGAAACGTATTCAAATGACAATTATTAGTAATTATTCATATATTATTAGTATTAGTAAACAGAAATTGACTATGCTCACCAGGTTAAGAATATTTAGCATATAATTAAAGGGAACCCAGAATTATAGCGCAATAGAGAATAAGTAAATATCAAGAAGTATGCTAAAGTTAAGATTGCTACAATCGCTACAAACTTAACAGATAAAGTGTAAAGGTGTACCGTTTTATATGAATGAAAAGTCATTTATGACTTTTTATTCATATAAAAAGGTACATCTTATTTGGAAATTTATGTTTAATTTTTGTCGATTGTTTCTTCTGCCTTCAATTTGATCCGCCAATGTTTTAAAAATAGAAATCTTTTCCAGATCTGCTTTTTCAACATACGTAGTACATGAGTCTTCTAACTTTTAGTGAGCTTAAATGCTATAGAATTTACTGCATGGCGTTCTTTCCTCACTTCTCTACATCTGTCCGCTTACACTACCTATCACCTAAGAGTTTGCTTTCTGCCCTATTTCTTGCTTTTTCGCAACATATACTTTCTTAGCCATCCATACCATCTAAAAATTTGACCCGCTACTTACCCTACCACCCACTAAACTTCCACTCACCGCCAGGGCCAAAATCTCGAAGGAAAATCGCTTCCTTTTAAACATTTTTACGTTTCATGCAGCAATCGTTACATGATTATATAAAACTTCATTGGAAGATATACTCAATCCTTTTTCGTATTCAGGGGCAGGAACAAAAAGGAGGGCGCACTGGTTTCGGAGGCTGCAGTCCCATCATACAACGTGCCGGTGTACTAAAATACATAGATAAACACCCTGAAGATTATCTTCGGACCGGAGATTACTATAAAGTCCCGATCTTATTTGGTAGCAACAGGGACGAAGGAACATATATCTTATCGAGTGAGTAGAAATCAACGGTTGTTAATGTCTCCGAAATTTTTTTCGGATGTAAATATGAGCGAAAAATATTCTCATACTCTTTCAGAAGCAAAGCTGTACTAGAGGTTTAATCTATTAACATGATCAGATTCATATGAAGTTTTCTTCGGTCTTTCGGTTCCACTAATTGCAACAAGAGAATTTCTAATGTTTCTTTCTATTATGCTCAGGAATGTACTTTCCTTAAGCAAAATACTTTTCTACCATTATTTTTATCTGTAAATTTCAATATTTTGAAAATTATTGTGACAGGATTTCAGTGGTGAAATAGGAAGCATGACTCCATTAAAATTAAGCAGAAATTGAAGTAATATTTTTCTATTGCTCTTCCTCTACAGGTATAAATCTGCAATGCTTAATCTTTTTAAAAGCCTAATTTTTGAAATCTCTAAGATAAAAAGATTTTTTTATGCTGTAGCTAGCGAAGAAAAATCAATTTTTTCTTAAACTTATCGATGATCGTCATTTGAGCTCGATATTCGATAGAGGGCTCCGAACCTGATCTACTGACTAAGATCGTGTTTGAACTGAGTACTCAAGGCAATAGAATTAGCACTTCGAGCCTTGGGATTATGCTGGAAATATCTGGATTAGAACCACAGCTACTATTTCGGTTTCATCTCAAAGATTAACTCGGAGATTAAAAGCTTCATTTCCAAATAAGCCGAATCAATAACTATTATAGTCACCAATTTTCCGTTATTTCGTATTCGTCCAAATCAATAAAGAAGTCTTCACCATAAATTTGAAAACATTCTCGACCGATTTTCATTTAAATATTTCAGTGTTCCCCGACTGAATTGTCGCTATAGTTTGAGCTGAAAAACAGCAAGTTATACACAAGTTTATGAGACGATTCTGTAGAGTAGGACTCACTACATTTATGAACCCTTCTTTCCAGCTGTTTATGACGGATACTTGGTACCAAATAATTTGGTCAACGACTCCGACTTCCTTAACTACAAGATGACTGATGCGGCGTTGCGCCTATTCAGTGAGTATTGGTAAATTTATCTCATGAAATGCAATCAAACGTACAAATTCTATCCTATCTGTCCGGACTGTGTGGAAAGCCATCGTCAGACCAGATGATGGCTGTGTAGCCGAAACCGGTCGCGTAATAAGCATCTTGTGAATATTACAGTTATTTTTATTCCTTTCTTTGGAATCAAACGTAATTAAAATTAATACTAATTAACAGCTACTAATTTTCTAGTGAAGAGCCTGGACCATCGAAGTTTTAATCCACAATCGAACCAAAAGTTGATTTTTTCCACTACACTTTTCTAACAAAATGGTAGAAAATTGGGTAAAAGTTATCAGGAAAAGCTCGTTTGGCCGTACGGTATTAGCAAAAAGGCTGCATGCGGTTCATATTGTCATCTCATTGTATTTTAAAAGATGGTCTTGCATGGAAAAACGGGTAAGGTTGATCTAGCGCAAGATGGTGCGTATCCAGGAAAAATCCCAAGGAAAAATGGACATGAAGAAAGTCCGGAATTCCGGGACCGGGAATTGAAGCAGGTTTGGGAGACCCGGGTTCGATTCTCGGTCCCGTCAGACTTTTTTCACGTCCATTCTTCCTTTGGATTGTCTTGCATGAAATTATCTGACAAATAGGTGATATTGAAGGTACAGCGATTAAAGTTAGCCTGGAGAACCACATTAAATATTTATTTGAAAACAAATAAATGTTTAATGTGGTGATATTTTATGAACTTTATTGAATTTTTCGTTTTATTGGGAGGTTCTGCTGGACTATTTATGTTGTAAGCAGCAATCTTAAGTCTTGATCTTATCTTACCTTAATCTATATCAAATATCTTAATAATAAGTGTTATTCGGGTAATGTTTGATTCGAGAGGTAGTCAAAAATCTTGATAATCTGTATCCTGGAAAGAATGAACTGGAGGCCGTTGGATGAACACTCTCGGCTATGATAGTATGTTATCATTTACGTAAGCATCCTACCTCATTTACCAACACGCAATAGATGTCACAAATAGAGACGGTATAACTGTAGCTGCTTTTTTCAAAAAACATATAGGTAATCTCCCAAAGAATTCATGGATATAAATTGTTTCTAAATAATAAACGCATGTGATAGAAAGATCCAGTTAATCTGCATAAAATCTAGTGAAAACCTCAATGAAAAAGGGTGAAAATAATTGAACTGGTCGATCTTTCGCTAAAGACAGACACCACAGTGATCTCCTAGAATAATGTTTATTCTGTTTATAGATACGAAGGACCCCAATTATTGGCTAATTGACGCTGTCGAAGAGCGCTTCGAACCCCACGAAGCAAGGGGCAACTTCTACAAGATGATACCAGCACTAATTGATGTAAGTTGATACATGTTACTCTATTGAAAAAATCAACAATTAAAATGATAAAGCTTCGTAATTCAGTAAGTGAAGGAGAAAAAGTGAATTGTGTTACGTTCCAAATTGCGATATTTAGAATTCGGGCGCCATGCAAATGAATGTCGCATGTAACCCGGACAGACTGCGGAGAACCCAGAATTATATAACCAAAGGGCGCGATTCTTGCGAGCCGAGTTGGATACTCACGTGAATTATTCGATGAACTCTACTCCGACAAGGAATTGATGACCCTATATCGGCACTACAAGTTAGACCAATGGAAATTTAAAGAATTATCCTATATTTGAGCAAAAATTGACCAACTGCAAGGAAAGCCATTTTCTTGTGATAATAAAAACCATAGAAATACACATGAAAAATAATCCAAATTCACACAAATCCTATTCTCCCAAAATACGACACTGCGAATTCCCATATAACAAGTGGCCCGTCGACAAACGGATAATACCCGGTAAATTATAAGCTTGCAAATATTAAAATAATACAACAGTCCTTTTAAATCCCCCCAAAAGAATAGCTAATCCTAAAACTACAGCTAAAACAAATACAAAATCACTTATAAAAGAGGCGGCATTAGCATTAGTCAATGGTAATTGTTCACAATAATTACCCTTTAAAAATACTTAACTTCCAAAGAATCGTATTTGGAATCAGAAATTAGGCTAAAAATTCTGCAATGCCGATGCCGATTCTGTTACTCAAGAAAGTTCCAATATTTTCAATCCCAATTCCAATTAAATAATCCCAATACTAAGCTGAATGTTTCGGCTATCACGGAATACCGAAATCTCCCTCCCTCACAAGTTTTTGGAATGCAACGAGATTCATAAAATCCAAATAATACGACACAGCAACTGCCCTCACGCGAGGGTACCGACTGCCTAAGAAGATTTCCAAAGGCTAAGTGAGTTAATTTTCCATGGTAGTTTCGATTTCCTAAGCACAAGGATGGATTCTATACGCAATCCTTTGCTCATGAGTTCTCTTTACGGTTAGCCGTCCTCTTCTATTGAGTTATGAATGGTGCTCGGAGTGATGAAGGAAGAAGTCTTTTAATATTCTTCGATCATTGTAACTAATTTTCTCTCCTTGAGGATTTACGTCAAATATATGACTCAGGCCATTCCTTAGTATTAGATAATAATAATCATGTTAATTCCTAACATTCCACGCCACTATCTTTTTAAACGAGTGCAAATATATTTAGCTTTTAAATTTTTCCGCAGACTTTGGGAGCAACATTTCTTAAGGGACCAACCTACCGCTTCGTCCAATACAACTCAATGTATGCAGAAAGCTATCACTACACCTTTAACTACGTAGGAAATGTATCTCTTTGGAGATTGTACGGCGATCCGAATGCTCCTTTCAAAGGAGGTGAGTCTTCTCCAGTTCTTTCCATAGTTGTATGATTGGTTAGTTGCAGTTTTAGTAGAATGATTTTGATTAAAGGTAGGTTAAGGTAATGTATCATAATTCTTTTACGAAAATGAAATAGCATTAAATCTAAGAGTTCGAAAGCCGTCACTGCAGGTCGTTAACCGAGGTAATCCCACTGGCCAACTCTAAGAAATCAGAAAAGGGATTGGAATCTGTATTATACACCCGAAAGAAAAGAAAGTTGGAACACGGCTGTTAATGTTGGAGGTTTAAAAACACTACGTAAGCCGTATTTCGGCAGGCGGAACTCGCGTTAAGAGGAAACGGGAAGCTCAGTATTACTGATTTCTGGGAAGTCCCAATGCGTATTTCAGAGATAATGCGCACATTAGAAGCGGGCTCCACAATAGGAAGTTCCTCCACTCCAAATCAGTAATCCAGAGCTTCCCGTTTTTCTATTAACATGAGTTCCGCCTGCCGTGATAAGCCTTACAGAGTGTTTTTAAACTTCTAATTACACACCTGCTCAAGGAAATCACCGCATTTTCCTAGGTAACCTGCACCGACGAATTTCGAAGGATTTCAACTCTAACGATTTAACACAGCCGTGCTTCTATCATTTCATAGATACTATTAAATGTAGTTTCAGATCATCGCTGGAGTTTTTTTAGAGTATCTAAATTTTGCATAGCCTTTTGAATAGTTTCATGACGATCCTTTACTTAGTTGACTTAGACTTCGCCGTTATGATATATCTAATGCATTCCGTCTAAACTTTGATTTTTAACACACGAATTGTGGATATTACGGGTCACACTAACTATATATCTAAGAAAATGAAACAATTAGAAATAACTGAGGTAAGCATACAAAAGTATAGCCAACTACAAATACAACATCAATCAAAACATTTTTTGGTGTAATTACGCGAAAATATGAGGAAAAATAAATTGTTACAATACTAATTTTTCTCGGAATGATTTCTTTCAGGAGTTTGTCATGCCAACGAATTACTTTATATATTCGACATCCCGTTGAACGATTTGAAAACTGATATGGACAAGTCCGTATCAAAAAGAATGTTGGAACTCTGGACCAACTTCGCCTCCTATGGGTAAGCTAATATGAAAGAAATCCCCTGTTTTTATTTCCATTAAGTTGTATAGTTTTGACAAAGGAAAGCGATGTGCGGTTAAAGGTAGCCCGGTTCGCATGCGGATTCTAAATCAAGGGTGTCAAACTGACCGAACTTCAATTGCCCCACAATGTCAAGACGAGGGTCGTTTTATAATATAACACAAAGGAATCACCTTTTCACCTTGAAGCGCCTCTGTTTTCATTTATTTCTTATTAGGAAAAAATACCTCGTAGCTAAAAAGGTATGCCGCACGATTTCTATGTTACTTCAAAAGGACATGCATGTTCAAACAGTTTGGTTCATGAAACTTACTGAAAAACAACTTCGCCTCATATGGGTAAGCTAATATGAAAGAAGTCATTTTTTTTCTTTCCGTTAAGTTATAACTTAATTTTTTTGAGGAAAGCCATGTGCTGTTAAAGGTCGCCCGCGTCGTATGTGTGTTATAAATCAAGGGTGTCAAACTGATGGTACTCCGAATCCCCTTGCGCGTCCCGCGATGTCAAGGCGAGGGTCGTTTTCATAATATAACACATAGGAATCACCTTTTCACCTTGAAGTGCCTCTATTTTCATTTATTCTTATTAAGGAAAAATACCCCGTGACTAGTAATGTATGCGGCACGATTTCTGTGTTACTTCGGAAGGACGTGCATGGTCAAACAGATTGTGGTGCCCTTTATTTTGGACAGACAGGTAGACAAGTAGATTTTTACAAATCCGAACCAAAGAACACCAACAGTATTTCTATAATAATTCCATTGCCTCTCATTTTGCAAAACATTTATTAGAAGATCTTTCAGACTTTACGACCACTCTCCTCCATAGCCAAAACTGAACTACCTGGAACAATTAGAAATAATACAGCATAAGCACCACAATTACACATTAACGGACATTCATCTCTTCCCCAACCACTCCCCGTTGTTATCTACTGTTTTCCTCCTCCCGCAACTCCCTACCGTAATCCCCAACCCCTACCCTACCGGTCGCCTCATTGGTTACTGAGTGATAGGGGCATTCCATGTCAAGTGGACCAATTTCAGAGAAATGCCCCGCTCGACCATCACCGATTTCAATGAAATTTTGTGTGAACATAACTTCACATCTTGTATGAATATTTCCCAAGTTTGACATCCATCGATGAAATATTTGCTGAGATATAGTCATTTGTTTGACCCCCTACCGCAGTCTTCTACAGTTAGACAGCGGTTTTTAGCAAGTTTGAGACACGTTATCTCACGCAGTATTCCGTTGAGCAAAAATGAAAAACTAGAATCAGGTTTCTAGAGGCATAAAAGCATGCTATTTCATATAAAAGTAATTCGAAAACGTTTCGAGGTCTTTTTTCGTAAACTTTAGCTGAATATACCCTATTTTCGGCGTCGCACAGTGGGCTAGAATCGAAAAAAGCTGGCCAAAAATAAGAAAATGGTTTGTTTGAGTGCGGACTTTGAAACTTCGCGTGGCTATTCTTAAATAAATTCTGCATATAACTACCAAATAATACACTTTTATTCTGGTGCATTAAAATTCTACAGGGGGTCAAAGTTGACCAAATTTGACGAAAAAAAGCTGGTCTTCGATTTTTCACAAATTTCTTTAACTTCAGGCCAACACTGAACCCAAATGAGCAAAATCATCGGGATAAAAACGATGCTGTATTATAAACCTATTCTTTATGCTTCATGTTACTTGATTTGAATGATCACAGTAGGATATTTGCATAAGTTATACAACAAAATG
>KZ308974.1:96159-199636 GCA_000376725.2 Ladona fulva
TATCAAATTATGCGTTGAATCTGTCAAGAACTTCCTACCAAAGATGCGCTGGAAATATTACGATGCATTATTGTTTAAACAAACTTCACGGTAACGGGTATGAAAATTATTCTCGAGCGAGACATCTTTTAGTTAAAGTGGTAGGTAACTAACCATCAGTTTACAAAGTTTTATAATACGGGCCATGCCGCTAACTGGAGGTTAAGCTTAACCTTCAGGTTAAGTAACTATCAGATTTAACTATCGATTGTAATACCGGGCCTTAGAGTCGCTAGCGGTTACAATATAAATCTTCCACAAATAATCTAAGCTACCTTATAATTATCTATTTATGTACACATATTACATGGGACCGCGGACCAAAACCGGATATTTTTTTCAATTTTTTTCGGATTTCTAACAGAAAGGGACGTGAATGTGTTGGGCCAAGGCTTGGTGCATTCATAGTGGGATAAAGAATTTGGATGCGGTCAGAACATTTGGGAACTGTTTTGCTGGATTAGTAGATGATTGCGGCATTTACGCTTAAAGCTATACATGGAGGCAAGTTTTCCATACTTAGAGGAAGTGAGTTCCAAAGGTTACTGGCTGTGACTGTAAATGATTTGTGAAATATTTCAGCTCTTACTGGGGAATCAGGAGTTTCTTACAACCTCTCGTGTTGCGGTCATGAATTGCATCTAGAGACACAAATAAGGTATAAATGTATTGTGGAGACCTCGTGGTATAAGTGTTATTGTTGTTGCATATAAATAATATTCGTAAGAATTATACAAGTTTAATTCACGTTTTGGCGTTTAAGGTCGACAGAATCAAATTTCCATAAAAATCAACATCATATTTCCTTTTCTGACCGTTTGAGGAACGATTTCAGTATAACTTTGCCTCTTAAAAGACTTGTTGACCGATCACCAAATGTATTTCAACGACCAAGGCAATGTGAGAGACAGCAATACTATTCTAGATAATTATTTCGGATACTACATAAAAGTCATGCTGCTGCAAAATGTTTCTCTTTATTCTGCTACCGATTACAAAGGACAATATCGGTCTCATTTTTTTAAGACTTCTATTCCAAAGATATTAACTTAAAGAGAGGCCAGGTGTAATCGGACATCACAATCTGTGAGTTGATAAGACGGAGAAATTACTTGAGTCGATAAACTACCATTTGTTTCTTACGAAAAAATTAAAAATTAATCTTGAAAAGATTTTCGTCTCTTCTGATGTTCGTTCACTTTTCCTTTTAGATGCCGGTAAATAAATTCGAAAATATACACCCTAATTTGCCGGTTGCTTACACTTGTTAGTAAGAGAAACTCAAGATTCCAGATATTCATGTGGGTAACGCGTTCGCCTCTTATGAGGACGGCCTCGGGTTCGATTCTCTGTTGGAGCCTACACGTGGGAAATCGCCTTAGCAATCAAAGCATTTTTAACGAGCCTAGTATTGCTACTACTACTGTAAAACCTGCCTCGCGTGCAGTCTAATTCCAATACTAACAACGATGGTCTTTATTGTACAGAACTTTAATAAGAATTTAGTAGCTCTGAAGCAGTCTTTTTCAGTCCTTAACCTAAGTTTATTACGTACGGACTGTAGTGTTCGACGTATTTATTGGGAAGAAAAAAGTCATTTTGTTTGTAAATGTTTCCTCCGACGCTGAAAGACATTCCGTTTCCCATACGTTAATTCGTATTTTTCTTATACTTAATTCATAGAATTGGCGCAAAGCTAATTTACTTTACATGTACTATTTACAAAAGTTCCCGTGGATAAACAAAATTTCCAGTTTTTCTATCTCTGGTCAAAATTATAGGTTGTTGGGACTTATCACTATACCGCATTAAGTTTTCCAAGTTGACCAAGTTTTCCAACTGACTTGGAAAAGGTCGTACCTGTGCGGCCAGTGAGTATGGTCCACCAATTTAAGACGGACATCGATGATAGCATCATTCCACACAAGCTCTCTATTTTATATTGCTACGCAGTTGACTTTGTAGCTCTCGACCTGATTATAACCCTATGGTAACGGAGAGTAAAGAAGTAGCTTATTTTTCTCTATTTCGTCCCTCGGGTAGGATTTGCTCTAGGACAGATGACCGATGGAGGCTTGTAGGAAATAACATAAGCATTGACAAAGGGCATCATTATGAAGTACGTGTATATTTCCAATATCTATACTTGTGGATGGTGTTGCAATTCCAGTTAATTAGGGCGAACTCCGAGAGAAATCGACGGTAATACAAGGAAAAAACTTCTGAAACATATACTGACTTCTGATTTTCTGAGGGCATTAGAGGAGAATTGTCACAATACACTACCTTCTACAAGCTACTGACTGGTTGCGGGGTGGAAGTATGTTAATGTAGAATCCAAAAAATGAAAAAACCTGCTTTAATCTTTCTTACTTCATAGAATTAATTCTATGGTTCTGATAAGCTGCTAACAAATAATTTTATACCGAATATAATTATTTAGATAAAATTAATCAGGAAATTGAGTAAATACAAAATATATACGTCTTAGTCAATGAATATAATGATCGATGTTTATTGGTTTTCTTCTCTCCATAAACAAAGAAATTATTATCATAAGCATAAGAAAAATTATTTCTCCGCAACAATCTTTCATTATTTTTAAAGATAAAGGTGTAAATTGTTGTTGCCGAAAGAGGTATACTTTTTTTCTCTCTGGATATCTTAACTTCAATTTTTTCTACACCTCCTAATCGGTATCTGCAGCTTTTGTAATCTCGGAACCGGATCTTTTTGTGCAGATAACTATTTCGGGCAATCGGACGCTACTATAGCAATGATATCTCGAGTGCTGTAAAGGTTAGTAGAGTTGACGAGACTACAAAGTGTTGACGATTTAATTCAGGTGAGTAATTCTGGTGAACTTATAATCAACATTATTGTGAATTTAATATTAGATTATTGTCATGACTAAGAAACAGTAAAGAAGTTCGTAAATTATCTCCCAACTCAACCAATACTTCCAAGAAACATTTTCTTCTACATCCAGAATCAGAAGTAAGGGAGAAGTAAAGTTGGGTACACTATATTTCGATGGTTACTATAATATACATCTTATCCGCATACTCAAAATCCTATAAGCAAAACGAATCTCTCCGTCCCAGACATGATGCTGGGAGCTTAAATGATATATAAAAATATAAGATTGTAGACAAATCTGGATTAGCGAAAATACTTTGTGAGACTAATCGCCAGGTCCCTTTACATTCTCCCCCGAAAACCCTCAATAAATGAGAAAGTAGAAGCATCTTCAAGAAAGAGTTGTTTTTCACATCTGGATCTCTATAAGAGAGTTTGTCTTACAAAAAAATCAATACAATTTCTGTGTTCAGATAGGTCAGACNATTTTGCAGTGGGGCAACGAATTTTCTTTTAATCCTGCAGTACGCCATGAAGGTACTGAGATTTAGAACAAGTTTCTACCGAAAACTAGTGATATCTACGAAAACCATTTTGGATGACAAAGAATTGAAACGGCAGATAAATATAACAGGGAAATATCGACTGACAAGGACTGCCTTTCACTAATAATAATTACGACTTCATTAAGCGAATTTTGATCTTAAGAAACCACACTCACAATTGCCCTTTTTCAATTCACGAACACAAATAATCATACTCTAATCAGCATTCGAACCCGAGACCCCGGCATTGCTAGGCTAACACTCTAAACACTACACCACCGAAGCCAGAAAAAAGTATGATTTGAGAGGATTGTGGAGCAAAATCGTTCAAATGTCCTCTTTATTCAGAATTTGACAAATCCTAGCTCATCCTAGCTGCTGTCATTTTCAAATCTATCATAGGTGTTGCCAAGTGTCAATCACGGCGCGTTCGCCTCTGGTGAAGGTGGCCCCAAGTTCTATTCCTGATGGAAGCCCATGTGTGCGGAATTACCTCACATCTCGAAGAACTTTTAACCAGAGCGCCTAATAAAAAATATAACTACAAACAATTCGGACAATAGGAAAATCGTTGCGAAAGATTTTAATGATTGAACGACGCACACATGTTCGTATAACAGAGGTTTAATGAAAAATTATATAGAAAGAAGAGACGCTTGCTGCTTTAAAAGAGAACCTATGGCAACTTCTGATAATCTTAGATAGCCAAAGATCTGTTGAGGTTGTCGGAAAGTTTCAGAACAAGGGATTAGGAAAGATTTAACTCTTTCCTCTCACGGGTTGTCAGTCGGGTAAGTTCTCGCCATACTGACGTTTCGACCGCAATCACGGCGAGGATTTTGCACTGTAGTCTTAATTGCATCCAAAGTAGGTTGAGGTCAGTAGATTTCGAGGTCCATATATATCAACAATATTGTTCCGAAAATGCTGAAGAAGACAAACATTTCACAATGTACGGTATTAACGCCTTAAAACCGAAAAAAATTATAATAATGCATCCCAGTGTATATAATAAAAATAATAATCATATAAAAANTTAAAATTGTGCGGTGGGAGGTCGCGGAGCGAGGTGTTGAGTGAGTTAGGCTCGCCGAGGTCCACCTTCTAAAATATCATAAAAAAATAAAATTCCATATTGTCAAAGTTCATGAGGGACAAAGCCATAGTAAGAAGGACCTAGCTGCTGAATTTCTTAATGCCGAACAGTGCCTTGTGGAATGTATTGACAAACCTTCGATAAAAACATTCCCATATGTTAGACGTGTATTAATCGAAACCTCTGAGAGTGAAACCGCTCCTTAACCTCTATAAGAGAAAAAAATTGCCGGTATCTTGAACTCTCACTTATTCAAGTACGACTTACATCACATTTACATTATTAGATTTTTCACAAGATAACCAAAGATCNGAGATCTGAAACAAACTGCATTGTGATTCTACGATGGTGAAACCCATCAGGCAAATTATTCTCATCTCTGTAAAGGCCCGGGTTCGAACCCAGGAGCCCATAATACGTTTCCATATGAGATAAACGTAAAGTACGTTTTCATGACTTGCAGAGGTTGTTTCTTTTGCAAAATTAAATCAGAAACAATGCTCTACGAAATTGAGACAAGTGTCACAAGAAAGGAAAATAATCATAGAATCTTATTTCAGTCGTGAATCATTCATATAAATTCGAAATTGCGAGAACTTTGATAAAATAGACGTAAATTTCGTAAATTTTTTCGGAAATAAACAAACCATCCCTTTGACGACCAAGGCAATTGTTGAACATCGACTTGATGAGATAACCCATACTAATATCCCATACTAATGCACGGGGAAAATCAGTTAGTATACTCTTCCATAAGAAATGTACGTAAAATAGGTTTTCGTTACCTGCAGAGGTTTTTCTTTTACAAAATTTAATTGGAAGCAATGGTCCTACAAAATCAAGAGAAGTGTCAAAAGAAAGGAAAACGATTATAGATGTTTATTTTAGTCGTGAAATATCGATATAGATCCGAACTTTCGAGGATTTTGATAAAACAGAAAATTTCGTAAAATATTTGGGAAATAAACAACCCATCCCTTTGGCCGGGTGCACACGAGCGTTTTGCGTTCGCGTTGACGCAGCTTCATTCTGCTGCGCGTTTCAGCAGTAGGCATGCTCTTATGGGCTTATACACACAGCAAGCGGTGACGCCGCGTTACCGCTGCGTCCACTCCGCGTTGGATTTTGACCGCAAGCCTACTGCCGCAACGCCGCGTCAGGACTGCGTTTGGCAGTGTAGCAGTATGCGAGAAAACATTAGGTGGTGCACACGTGCCGTACGATGGACGCCGCTGAAAACACGTTCGACGTCGAAGTTACGAAGACGTTCATAGAAGAAGTATCCAGAGACCTGGGATACTTCATCCAATTTATACCATGACAAGAACAAGAAAAGATCTTACTAATGGATGAGCCCAATTATTCCTTTTACGCCTATTGAATAAATAGTCGTAAAATAAATAAACAAATACTAAACATTTTCTTGCGTACACGTCCATACTTGGTCAGCCCTTGCTAATGAATGTATGGCAAGATTTCATTCCAGTCTGGCGTCAACGCGCTGCGGACGCTACCGTGTGCACTGCCATGAATTGCTGACGCCGCGTGTACGCAGCGTTGACGCGGCGTACTTCGACGCTCGTGTGCACCCGGCCTTTGACAACTAAGGTCATTGTTGAATGTTGATTTCATGAACTATCCCATATAAGTGCACGGAGATAATCAGTTCTTATAATTTTCATAAGAAATTTACGTAAAGTAGGCTTTCATGACTTGAAAACAGTAGAATAAATATTATAAATGATTTATATGNACTCCTAACGTTCCAGCAAAAGAAATTTTCTGAAACCTAAATCGGAAAAAAATAAAAAAAGGGAACGATCTACTTTACAGGTCCTACCATGCGGTCACCGCTACTGATGACATTATGCCTCCTGAGCATAAAGTGGTCTTTAGCAGAAGTTCAGGAGCCGAAAAGAGACGGTCCAATACTGAATATACCTGAGCTTGGCTCCGTGAAAGGGCTATATGGAAAATCTAGCGTAAACAATAGACAGTACTCTGCGTTCCTCGGCATTCGATACGCCAAGGCTCCATCCGGAGTACTGAGATTCCAGGTAAGATTCGTAAGAAGTTTTTTACGTTCCCACCTCAAAATTTATTTTTCCAAAACTGGACGTCCAAATATACACGCCCTATAAAAACCTCTTGATTTAATCAATAAATTTCTAAAGAAATTAGATGAGATTTAAATTTCAATGTGGACATCTTAAACAATTAATTTTTGTTTCTAAAATAAGTAACTTGAAAGCACCAATTAGTGTACACGATAGCATCTGAGTTTGCCGGAGACAAGGGCGAGCCGGATGGACACCCGGGTTGCCGAAATTTGTGGGAGGCGTGACAATGTGAGGAGGGGGCCTCCGGATGGCCAATGGGTAACGCGTTCGACTTCGGTGAAAGCGATTAAGTGTTCGATTCCCGGTTTTGGCTCTCCCGGATTCCCGGGCTTACGTGGAAAATTACTTCAGCTGTCGAACAAGTTTCAAAAAATTATTACTACTAAGTTAGTCGGAGTGTTTTGTGAGGCGCGGAAACAACGTTTGATGTTTCCATGGACAAACCAATACTGCGGCATACCCAATCATCCTCAGGGGTTCTTCAATGTATAAACGAATCCCTGGTGGGGTTTTTTCGTAAGAATCGATACTTTATTGGATGTATTCCAGCAATTTTGAAAATTATGCGAATTGGGAAAATTTCTAGTAGTTTTCTCAAGAATAATCGTTGAACGCTATAGAACAATTGATGGAAATTTCAGAATACAAGGGTGGATTTGCTTCCAATTAATCAATCTTTTAAGTTCTATATTATGGTGCTAATAATGAAAGCAATCATAATTATTTCGTTAAATATTACTCTTTGAATGATTTTTTTGTAAATAACCAAAAGTTAGGCGAGGGATCGCGTCCGGCCCGCGGGTCGCCAATTTGACATCCCTGCTTTAGATTAATGCAAAGCTGGAAAACGAATCAGCACAAGACCAGTATCCTGAGCCATAAGTCAAATCATTTTTGTAGGAAAAGCTAAGAACCATTATTGAATAAAAATTAAGCTCAGCAACAAAAAAATGTGGAAATCACAAACTACTTTGATTCAAAATTTATCACTGCATACCTCAGAATGAATGCTTTCCTCATTCAATTTATTACTAACTGATCTGTATGTTTTATTAATTACGTTAGATTCCCTAGATCCAAGGTTCAGGGACTCGAAATCAGAGATGATTTTACGGCGCCTTGAATATCGGGGTAAAACTATTGCAAAATTATTTAAGGATACAAAAACTTATTCGTGTTTTCCGTGAAATTGTTTCCGAAAGTATTCCGAATTTGTTCTCTAATTATGACGATCCATACAGGAAGGTAAAAAAGGTGATATTTATTCCGTATGCGAAATTTTCCATGCTATTCGTAGCTTAACTAGCTAAGATATACATCTTCTGCTTCCTTTAATGTATTAAACAATATTTTCCTTAGAAGATCTTCAAATACTAAGAAAGATAGAGATTAATTTTTAAACTAAGGGTTTAAAGAAGAAGGATGCAGAAGCTGCCATCATTATGTCTTGGAATCCTTCGAATGATTACAGATAGATGTAATTAGACAGTAAAAGATAAAGAAGAAAACGCGATAGAAGCTTACACTTCACTTTCAGGTGTCACTGTAGGCGATGATTTACTTGATCATTCTTTTTACTACACATTTGAGTAGCTAGAGAGCAAACCCTCACAGGCCATCGTACTACACTGCGTTAAGCTACCTCCGCATCACAATAAGTGTTACGAGAACAAAAATACAAACATGGACATTAATGTATGTATAAATGAATATATGTGTGGGTATGCAAAGGTGTGTATATGTATACAGATCTTAATATCTTTATCATATTTATTATCTAAAATGCTTTATTTCTCTGAATTTTTCCAGCCACCTGAGTTTGAGGGCCCTTGGTCAAACCTTTTACTTGCACAGAGAGCAGGACAGAAGTGCCCTCAGACTGGGTTTGTAAGAGGACAGACTTCTGGAAGAGATCCTCGTAATTGGCATGCGGCCATCGAGGAGAGGATGGAAGAAGAGGGAATTTTAGAAGAACTCATTTTGACGGACAAAGAAGACTGTTTGTTCATACATATCTATACTCCAGACGTGAGTGCACATATAGTATTTTATATAAACTAATATCTTCATAGCGACTACAAAAAAATAAACGAAACAACAACAAGGCTCATTGGGGAGTCATCATTATTTTCAAAATTATTTTTAAGTTATGAAAAACTGTTAGGTGTTTAATTTGGAAAGGAATCCTTGTTATATCTCCACCATATTGTATTTTGATCAACACTTTTATTAATGTAAGAGCGTGTATGTATGTAATAATCTATCATAGCAGACGGATAGCTCTTTGAATTTGGACTTTTTTTAACGCATTTTCCTATCACAAGTGTAAAACTTCAAAATCTGCATATAATTAAGACTCGTCCTACCGGATGATTAGCGCCTTTCATTTCACTACGAGCTAAAAATTTTTTGGTAATGAAATGAATATTACTAAACAAGAGGATTTTTGGTGTATTAGAAACATCGTTGAAATATCTGAATTCTGAGTAACACGAGAAGATACGTATCTAATCAATGAAGGAACTAAGCTTAGAGGAGAATTATCGAATCATTCTCTCTAAAAATAAGATCAGATTGCAATTTCTTACTTCTATTTTCCTCTTTGGGTATCAACGGGCAACAGTTAGGTTCGGTGATACATTCAGAACTCCCCCTCCCGAAGCAACAGTTCGTCTTGTTTCCAATGAAATCCACATTTAGTGGATTTATAATATAAATTAAAATTCAAGTTCCCGCGCATTTTATCAGCCACGGCAATTATCGGCTATACCATCATTAAACGCACGCGTATAAAAAAAGTACAATCGCATATTTGTACCAATAATGATGATGATACATAAAAATTTCAACTGCCTCACGACCTCCCAGAGTCGATTCGAATTTGAATAGCGAGTATCCTTTGTGAGCCTAAAAATCGCTGATTTTATTTCTATCCGAATTTGAATCTAATGGGAGACAGGGTAAGGCATCACACACACATACACGAATATATACAAAAGAAATAAGGCGAACACTTTGTAATTTCCGCAAATACATATTACGGACTACCGGGTTCGGCAGTGAGCCATCATCAGGTCACAAATACAGAAAATGCAAGCACTTATATAGGATTGGAAATTTTGGAAGGAAGGACGAGGAGAGGGGAAGGGGGCATGAAGGTTATTTCATTAGTTAGAATTTTGGAATCCATTATTTCAATTATTTCTTCATGATGTCTTTCCACGAAGTACGGCCGGAGATGATTGATTATAAATACATATATACAAAAATACACTAACACACGAACATACTTATCAAACTCACCACTGATTCGATTTTTCTCCGAAATTCCGCAGGTAACAGCTTCATTGCCAGTTATGGTGTTTTTCCACGGGGGAGCATTCGCCGGGGGCTCAGCTAATGTTTATGGTGGCTCTCGGCTAATGGATAAGGATGTGGTTTTGGTAGTTCCTCACTACCGTCTTGGACCTTTGTGTGAGTCTGAAAGAAATTTCCTCAAATTTAAGTTATTCACCGAAAATATTTTGTCAAAAGAATAGATTTAACGAAAATGTAAAATAATTACAGAAATTTTTCACGGAATATTAGATCACAATTAAAACTTCCTAATTTGAGGCCAGAAAAGTCATTATTTTTCACGCATCTTCAATAGGAGTCGACATATGTCTCTTAACATATGTGCAGTCCAGTATAACATATCATTACATGTACAAATTAACTTACGCTTCCAGGCAGCGAAACTGTAGGCACACTTTTCTGTTTAAAGATCCAGATAAAGTAGAAATAACTAAAGAAAAGCTTCACTTACACACACCTGGAACGTATCGCCTCACGGTATTGTTATCATCGGTGGTTCTCATTTACAACAGCGTCTTCTCCAGTATTTATTAACGTATTTATCCTTATTAGTTAATTCTTATTCTCAATTATTTTCCATATTGTTTATGCTGATTTAAATTTTGACCCAGATATGACGTAAATTTTGAGCCTAAAAAAGTAGTATCCACATATCGACCTCTTAAATTCTAGTTTCAAAGTAGCTGCTGTGTTTATTCGTAAAATAGCAACGATCAAATCGATAGTCGAACTAACTTTCATTCAATATTCAGCTAATTATATATGTATCAAAAACAATAAATGTATTCTTATTTCCATAGCATTCCTTTCGCTCCAGACCGATGAAATCGCAGGAAATGCAGGATTGCTGGATCAGGTACTCGCTCTCAAGTGGGTACAGAAACACATATCTGCTTTCGGCGGAAATCCAAAAGAGGTGACGATTCTTGGAGAGAGTGCTGGAGCAGCCAGCGTTTCCTTCTTAATGCTCACCCCTTTGGCCAAAGGTAACGTAAAACCTGATTAACGAAGCCTATATCCTCAAGAACTTTACTATATGCGCGATCACAATCGTGTAATCAAGCTTCCTTAGGCTTTTTACATTATTCATTTAATTCTAAATTTCCTAGCATATATCCATTTATGGGGAAATTATTGTGGGAGACCCAGCAATGGACTAACACCAACAGCGATTCCATAGCCATAAAGATCTCTGAATTACTCAAACTGGGACCTATTAGTCAATAAGCATGCGCGCTAACCATTCCTACACCAATCACGACAACAATGTATTTATTTTTGACCTTGTTTTTTTCTCTAATTGTACCTCACATCTGTTTATTAAAACCCCCCTAAGTGGATATGGTAGCACCGTATTGAATTTCACCGACACGATGTCTTGGGTTCGAATCTCTGTTCGGCAGGTGGATATTGGTGTTCACGGACTTAGGGTTAATCGTAAAAATGCCCTTCGAGTAAAAATATTCTGTTTTTAAACAGGGACTTCTAATTTTGCATATATATAAAGGCTGAATGTATTTATACTCAAATCGGGTTCACTTGCCACCTGAACCTTTCACACCTGAAAGTGTTTCCAGATTCAAATCCATATCCATCCATACTCTTAGGTACAGTAATTAATACTCATGACGTTTTCTGAAGGAAAATCCACTTATTCTATCCAATTGTACACTTATAAATAATAACGACACCTTCCTGTTATATCTTTTCGATTTCATCAGTTGTTAATTTTAAGTTGCTGCGTGTAATGAGTGTGAAATGGTTTAAGTCGTGCCAGGAAACATATGAGGTATATCCTGAAAGTTTCCTTGATTAGAACGGCATCCTCAGTGCAACTACATCCGTTTTCCCGACAGTGATTATTCCTTAAACGTTAGGATGTTGAGGCTAGAGTAGAACATTTTTATAACGAGTTATTTTTTTGATATGTTAATATATTATATTGAAATTATGAAATTTTATCCAGCTAATTTACTGATTGTAAATAGAAAGTTTTAACCGACACTAAAATTGGAAGATGAGATCAGATTGAAGTCGGTTAATTTCTTTCGATGGCTTTGCCACCAGATGAATTGATTGATTTGTATCGGTATCATGTTGGTCTCGTATGCGGAATTTTCCTGCCGTAATCCAGCTCTTGATGAGATATCCTAGTTGTAGAACTTCTAGATCCGAAGGTGGGTCTTCCTGGGCGGGATTTATTGGTCGTAGCCCTTCAAACGTCTGCTGTTGGGGCGCCGTTGCAACTGTGGCGCCAGTCGAGGACTGTGATTGTTCCAGATTCTCCACTCGAGCGGTTACCGCTCGAAATTCTTCTAGCATTTGGCTAGCCCAGAGAGGTGTGTCCTCCGGGAACATTTGAGGCGAGCGTCGTCCTCCTCCCGTAATGATGGGAGAGGACGGTGGAGTTCGTGACGTAGTAGCCATTGGAGTAGTATGTACCCCCGTGCGAGTTAATACCATGTGAAGGGATTGATGATCTGGGGCCTCGCACCCGTCACGTCTGGAGCCCAACTAACCATTCTTCTCGCGCTCCACTATTTATATGCCCGGCCGCCATATTGCAGCTGTACCGGACATATCTATAGTGGGACGGTCCTGGAAGGACGGTCAGCTGGGTTGAGACGGCCGGGTACGAAGCACCAGGCCACCTGTCGTGGCATTTCCTTTATTATTGACAAGTACATTTATTTAACATTCTCATCTTTAAACAGTAAACCTCTGCCCTTATTTAGGGCGAAAACAACTGATAATCAAATGAACCTGGTAAATATTTTCGGGGAATACTTTAGAGGGAAAATGGAGTTTTATAATTTAACAGAGAAGCATCCGTCACGTTTTTTTGTTGTTGGGTCATCACAACTAGATAACAAGGAATATATTTTCCACCTACTCATACTAATAGCGTCACTAAATTAGGAAGTAATTAAAACCTAAATGCGAATTAAATGCCCATGTATTTGGAAAAAAAATATTTCATTTATAGAGTAACTGATGCTAAACATTATTTAGTTTGCATTATCCCTCAAATGTAATTCTGAGAATTTGCTAAACTTTAAGAAGTATTTGGTGAGTTCGATTATTCTGATGTTTCATACATGATTACATATTATCTGGCAATTTAGAACTCAACTAATTTAGACTCCCTAATCTCGAAAAATGAATTACAGTCACTACTGCTAGCTAGTAAAGAACTCAGAATATAGTAAATACATTCCTGAAATACATATTCAAGAAAAGATGAAGATAAGTAATTAAAACCTTAAAAAAAACCATTTCATTGGTAAGTATTGAACACATTTTTAGGTCTTACAGTCAAATAAATATCAGCCACTACATCTTCTGAAATCATCGACAAAATATTAGAAGGAAAGTCTTGAGATGACAGCACTACCTGCAATTTGCTTAGGGAAATCTATTGATCAAAAATTAAAATAGACGTTGCACAAATTTGATAAATTGCCTCATAACTTCAGTTTTGGTTGATCGTCTCGGCCTTTACTTGGTGGTATTCCATTACAAAAAGAAAATTGGAACGGGTATCTTGATTTTTACTATACTACAAAATTTCTTTTACTATACCACAATATATATTTTGTGGTATAGTAAAAGAAATTTTGTAGTATAGTAAAAATCAAGATACCCGTTCCAATTTTCTTTTCATAATTTCAGTTAACCAGTTCATAAGGTAGTAATTTTTTCGGAAGCTTATCTAATTATTTTGCCTCTGCATCAGGCCTGTTTAGTCGTGTGATTGCCGAGAGTGGATCAGCATTGGCAGATTGGGCCATAGACTTGGAGCCAGAATATCATGCTATCAATATAGCGAGAATCGCGGAATGCAATCAGAAATATCCTGATGGAACACCTGACATAAGAGGAATCACTGATTGCCTGATGACGGTAGATGCTATGAAGCTGACAAGAGCTTACCAAACGTACAAGGTAAGCTTAAAAGAATACACAAATAAATAAATGTATATACCTAATTCATATCTTATGTTAAATTTTTCTTCTCTCCGCCGCATCATAATTCATTCTATTGCAGTGTAATTGTTGTATATATTCGCGTTTTTAAGGCATTATACGATCCTAGAAACTGCACTAGAATTTTGGAACGTATTCAAATGACAATTATTAGTAATTATTAATATATTATTAGTATTAGTAAACAGAAATTGACTATGCTCACCAGGTTAAGAATATTTAGCATATAATTAAAGGGTACTCAGAATTATAGCGCAATAGAGAATAAGTAAATATCAAGAAGTATGCTAAAGTTAAGATTGCTACAATCGCTACAAACTTAACAGATAAAGTGTAAAGGTGTACCGTTTTATATGAATGAAAAGTCATTTATGACTTTTTATTCATATAAAAAGGTACATCTTATTTGGAAATTTATGTTTAATTTTTGTCGATTGTTTCTTCTGCCTTCAATTTGATCCGCCAATGTTTTAAAAATAGAAATCTTTTCCAGATCTGCTTTTTCAACATACGTAGTACATGAGTCTTCTAACTTTTAGTAAGCTTAAATGCTATAGAATTTACTGTATGACGTTCTTTCCTAACTTCTCTACAACTGCCTCTGCTTACACTACCTATCACCTAAGAGCTTGCCCTCTGCCCTTTTTCTTGCATTTTCGCTTCAAATACCCACTAAACTTCCACTCATTGCCTGGGCCAAAATCGCTTTATATATGCTACGACACAAATGAGCAAGTATTTCATATATACTGCCATCATCCTTTCAATGATGTCAAATTAAAAACAGTAATTTAAAACAGTAATGCTATTGAATATTTAACTTAAATTTAATCAATGCTTTCTAGCGATACTTTGCGCGATTCATCCATGTTAAATAAAAAGAACGCACTTACACTTACAAAGAAGAACACAATTGCGCTCATTTTTATGGTTAAATTTTCCTCCCTTGCATTATCAGCCAATTTCAAGTAAAAAAAATTGAGGCCTAATATCTTCCAGCGAAAGTACAATTTTAGGTAATGGTAATAAAAAAACGTATCTGAAAGGAAACGCCGAAGCAAGACTTTTATGAACTTCGGAGTTAAAATTTGAACCTATTTAAGCACAATCAATATCAAACTATTTATTTTCTCTTTTCAACTTCAATAACTTTTTCTTCTTCTCTTCAGTAACTTCAACAAGACTTTTTGAAGGAACCTTCAGTATGGAACAGATAAAACAGTATTCAACAAATAATTATTAAAAATGAGGTAAAATAGGAAAAAGAAGGAATATACTAGGTTGTTCAATAAGTTTTGTCGTTCGATAAGTGATGTTACGCTCGTTATATATTTGTCTAAAGATGGTGCTACTTTTTCATGAACACGTGTGTAGTATAATATTTACAGCTGTTCAAAGTTGACGTGTCACAGTATTTTTTTACAATGGGAAAAATTGAATATTGTGCAGTGATAAAATTCTTATTTTTGGAAGGTGCAGCACCAAGAAAAATTCATGAACGACTGTTAAAAGTGTATAAGGCCTCTTCATCTTTAATTAGAACAGTAGAAAGATGGGTTGCTGAGTTTAAACGTGGTCGTACAAGTCTTGAAGACGAACTACGTGAAGGACGGCCAAAAAGTGCATCAACACCAGAAATCGTAGCAAAAATACAGGATATGGTTTTGGAAGATCGTCGATTAACCAAAAAAGATTTAGTAGAAGCCCTAGGCATCTCTTTAGGCAGTGTGGGTAATATTTTGGCTGAAGTTCTGCGTTTGAGAAAGCTATGTGCACAATGGGTGCCGCATTCGCTAACAATGGAGCAAAAGCAAATTCGAAAGTGACTTTCTCAGCAACATTTGGAGCGTTTCAAAGAGAATAAAAAGGACTTTGTGCGTCGTTTCATCACTTTGGTCCACCTCCATGATCCCGAATCAAAAAAAGAGACTAAAAAGTGGTGTGAACCCGGTACTTTGGCTCCGAAGCGAGTTAAGGTCCAGAAACCGACCAAAAAGGTGTTAGCATCAGTTTTTTGGGATGCAAAAGGAATTTTGTTCGTGGATTACCAACAAACTGGTAAAAAAATAAATTCAGATTATTATTGTAATTTTTTAGACCAGCTGAATATAAAGATTCGTGAGAAAAACCCGGTTTACAGAAGAATAAAATCATTTTTCATCAAGACAACGCACCCTCTCACAAAGCTCAAAAAATCCCATCACCAAAATTAGTAAATTAAAGTTAAAAACGAATTGTTGCAACATCCACCCTATTCGCCAGATTTAGCTCCCTCTGACTTCTGGCTATTCTCACATCTCGAAAAATTCATGCGTGGAAAACGATTTTCATCGAATGAAGAGGTAATAGAAGCCGTAGAAGCGTATTCCGACAGTCTTCCGGATTCTCACCTCAGGGATGGAATCCATATATTAGAAGATCACTGGAACAAGTTTATTGAAGTTCAGGGAGATTATATTGAATAATAAAATGTATTTCAAACCATTAAATCGTGTTTTTATTATCAAACGAGAAAACCTATTGAACAACCTAGTAATGAATCGGAAACTCTTAACCTTAAAAAGAATATATTCGGCTCTTACTTGGTGGAACTTCTCCATGATGAAACCGAAAAGAAAGGTGTTCCCAAAAAATATTTTTGAAGTAATATAAAAGAGTCACCTTATTCATGATACTGCGACCTTAATAAAAAAGGTAAAAGAAATAAAATACCAGATGACGTTAAAATGTAACGAAACTAGTCATGCATAAGAATAAAAACATTCTTTTTGGAACTCACCTAATGTTTTTCTTAACGTCATCGGCTTAATCGTCGAGTTAGATTCCTTCTAAACTCAGATATGGTTTCTTGAGTAGCAATTACGAAACCAATTGACCCAACGAAACACTGACATAAAATTTTATCCATTCTTCTAAGGACATAGAATCACGAAGAAGACGGCTTTTCTTTTTATGACATTTCCTGCGGATTTAATAAGATTTTAGATTGATTTACCGAAAGGCAATAATTTGAATGTGATAAACTTTGCATAATTATGTAAAAGGTCACTGAAATATATACTCAATCCTTTTTCGTATTCAGGGGCAGCAAGAAAAAGAAGGACGCACTGGTTTCGGAGGCTGCAGTCCTATCATACAACGTGCCGGTGTACAAAAATACATAGATAGACATCCTGAAGATTATCTTCGGACCGGATATTACAATAAAGTTCCGATCATGTTTGGTAGCAACAGGGACGAAGGAACATATGTCTTGGCGAGTGAGTAGAAATTAACGCTTGTTAATGTCTTCGAATTTTTTTTCGAATGGAAAATACGAGCGAAAAATATTCTTATACTCTTTCAGAAACAAAGCTGTACTAGAGGTTTAATCTATTTACATGATTAGATTCATATGAAGTTTTCTTCGGCATTTCGGTTCTGCTAACTGCAACAAGAGAATACCTAAAGTAATTTACATTATTGCAGTTTACTTTCCTTAAGCAAAATTCTTTTCGTCCAATTCTTTCTTTTCGCCAAAAAAAAATAAATATTAAAGTCACCAATTTCCCGTTATTTCATATTCGTCTAAATCAATAAAGAAGTCTTCACCAGCAATTTTTAAACCTTCTTAAGTGGTTTTGATTTAAGTATTTCAGCGTTCCTCGCCTAAGTCTCGGTTGAATTGTCATAGAGAACGTTTATTCGAGTCTAAGAATCTTACTCCACAGTAAACAATAGTTTGAGCTTAAACACAGCAAGTTATAAATAAGTTTATATGACGATTCAGTATAGAAGGACTCACTACATTTATGAACACTTCTTTCCAGTTGTTTACAACGGATACTTGGTACCAAATAATTTGGTCGACGACTCCGACTTCCTTAACTACAAGATGACCGACGTGGCGTTAAGCCTATTCAGTGAGTATTGGTAAATGTATCTCATGAAATGCAATCAAACGTAATTAAAATTAGCACTATTTAACCGTTAACAATTTTCAAGTGAAGAGCCCAGACCATCGAATTAGATTCATTTGTCTAAAAATGTGTACTTTTTTTATACTTTCCAGCTAAAGAAATGTATACAAATGTACTCGAAGTATCAATTTAATATGGTTATTAATGAGATTTCAAAGAATAAAATCAAGTCTCTATTTACACCGTAACTCTCTATGACAAGATTTATTTCCAAAGGGTAAGCTCCGGCAAAGACTTTGCGGGCTAAAGTTGTACATACGTCACTTTATTTTAAAATACGAGCAATTCATTTACACTGATATTTATTAGAAGTAATTTTGGAAGTTTTAATCCAGAATTAAACCAATAGTTGGTTTTTTCCACTTCACTTTTCAAACTAATGGTAAAAAATTGGGTAAAATTTTCAGAAAAAACTCGTTTGGCCGTACGGTATCGGTAAAAAGGCTGCAAGCGGTTCATGTCTTCTTTATGTATTTTGAAGCTCATGGTGAAAGAAAACGTATTTTAAAATATTGGCTTGCATGAAAACTATCTGAAAAATCGATCATATTGATTCTAGAGCGATTTAAGTTAGCCTGAAGTAAATAACGAAAACAAATGAAATACTTAATGTGGTGATTTTTATGAAATATTTCGAACTTTTCGTTTTACTGGGAGGTTCTGCGACACAATTTATGTCGTAAGCAGTAATAAGCCTTATTCTGGTATTATTTGATTCGAGATTTAGTCAAAAATCTTGATATTATCTATCCTTGAAAGAGTGGGGAGACCGTTGGATGTAAACATTCGACTATGAAAGTATGTTATCATTTACATAAGTATCCTTTCTCATTTTCCAATACGGAATAAATGTCACATATGGAGACGGTATAACAGCATCGTTTTTCAAAAAACATTTAGGTAATCTCCCAAGGAATTCATTGAGATTATGATTCTGTTTCTAAATAATAAATGCCTCCGTTAGAATGATCCAGTTAATCTGCAAAGAATCCAGTGAAAGCCTCAAGGAAAAACGGTGAAAATAATTGAAGACATTAATTTTTTCAATTAAAACTGTGAAGTCGTCTTTTTTAGGTTTCGAGTTAAAGAGTTCATGGGAACAAACCTCTTAGTTTTCATCAATTTCCTTACAAATTATTACAAACCTATTGCTATATCATTCTCAAGTCTGGCTAGAAGTTTATAAATTTATCAACTCCTCGATGTTGCTAAAGATTTCACCGCTATTTAGAGAAAACTATGCATCGCAGTTCCTTCACCGTCTATTATACTTCTTAATTAGTAACAGGTAGCGCATTATGGTAACTGTAACAAGCTGGACGATCTTTCGTTAAACATAGTCACCGCAGCGGTCTACCAGAGCAATGTTTATTCTGTTTACAGATACCAAGGACCCCAATTATTGGCTAATTGACGCTGTCGAGGAGCACTACGAACCCCACGAAGTAAGGGGCAACTTCTACAAGATGATGCCAGCACTAATTGACGTGAGTTGATACATATTACTCTATTGAAAACAATCAGCAACTAAAATGATAAAGCTTCATAACTCAGTAAGTGAAGGAGCAAAAGTGAATTGTATTAAAATTTTCCTTCGCACGTTACCGCACATGTATAAAAGGAAACAAAAATCCTTTACAAATGCATTAATATTTTACTTAGAGGAAATAGAAAGGAACGGGAATTAGTCAGAAGTGAACGAAACTTTTACTTTTGGCCTCCATTGAGATGTATAAGATGATCAGAACTTTGAAATCCCCGCGTTCATGATTCCCGTCTGTGGTAACTTTAAGCTGAATTAATGATGTGACGATACCAAATTTCTACCGATACCGAAAAAATTCGCGATCCAACTCTAAATTTCCAATTCGCACTCCTGCGATGATTAAAAGTCGTTATTTTTGGTTACTGCTAGTTTAGGAAACATATAATTAATGAAAGTAATATATTTATTAATAAAAAATTAGTGGAAAAGCTAATATAGTAGTTGGATATCCTTTTATTCATTAAGGAAAGTTGGGTAAAAGTTTAAACAAAAAAAGGAACAATTGATTACTTAAAACAATCTAGCAAACTAGCAATCTAGCTCAACAAGTCCTAAAATTTGTGACGATTTTATTTTTATATAGCATAATTTTGATGCTAATTTTTAAATTAAAATTAAATAACGGAATTAACAATCTTTGAAACGAGACAAATATAAAATATAATTAAAAAACAAATTATAAAGAACAGAACGGAATGGTGTTCGAGAATTGGTTAAAAACTCGAAGATTCATATTTTATTAAGGAGTAAGTTAAATAAAATGACATTCATACTATATTTTGCACCTAATTAATAATTTTTAGTTTTATTCACAGTTAAATTAATAGTATTCAAAAATATTTATCAATAGAACCGGAAGTTGAAGATCGATTTTAAAGCAAAAACTTCCAAAGAATCGAATTTCGAATCAGATATTGAAACATCGGCATCGGAATTGCAGACTTATAATTCTGCAATTCTGATGCCGATTCTATTACCCAAAAAGTTCCGATATTTCCTCTCTCAAATCCTATTAAATAGTCCCGATACTAAGCTGAATGTTTCAGCTATCACGGGACACCCATATCTGTCTCCCGTACGAGTATGTAGAATGTGACGAGATTCATAAAATCCAAATAATACGACACAGCAACTGCTCTCACGCGAGGGTAACACCTAAAAAATTTCAAAAGGCTAAGAGAGTTAATTGTCCATGGTAGTCTACCGTTTCCATTTCCTAAGCACATGCATGGATTCTATACGCAATTCTTTGCTCATGAGTTCTCTTTACGGTTAGCCGTATTCTACTATTGAATTATGAATGGTGCTCCGAATGATGAAGGAGGAAGTCCTTTAACATTCCTCGGTCATTGTAATTAATTTTCTCTCCTTGAGGATTTACGTCAAATATATAAGATCGAATAGACAGTCAAATTTCATCGCACCACTTATGTGACTCAGGCCACTCTTTAGTATTAAATTTCCTAGAGAATAGTAATCATGTTAATTCCTAACATTTCACGCCACTATCTTTTTAAACGAACGCAAATATATTTAGCTTCTAAATTTTTCCGCAGACTTTGGGAGCAGCGTTCCTTAAGGGACCAACCTACCGCGTCGTCCAATACAACTCAATGTATGCAGAAAGCTATCACTACACCTTTAACTACGTAGGAAATGGATCTCTTTGGAGTATGATCGGCGATCCAAAAGCTCCTTTCAAAGGAGGTGAGTTTTCTCCAGTTCTTTCCATAGTTGTACGATTAGTTAGTTGCAGTTATAGTAGAATGATTTTGATTAAAGGTAGGCTAAGGTAAGGTATCACAGTTCTTATACGAAAATGAAATAGCATTAAATCTAAGACTTCGAAAGCCGTTACTGTTGGGCGTCAATCGAGGTAATCCCACCGGCCAACTCTAGGAAATCCGGAAAGGGTTTGGAATCTGTATTACACACCTGCTCAAGGAATTCCCCAATTTTTCCTATATGACCTGCACTGACTCTTAACTCTAACGTTTAAATATAGCCGTGCTTTTTTCATTTTATTGATAGCATTAAATGTAGTTTCAGATCATTGCTGGAGTTTTTTTAGAGTATCTAAATTTTACATATCCTTTTGAATAGTGTTACATGACGATCCTTTAAGAAGTTGACTTAAACTTCTCCGACATGATATAACTAATTCATTCCGTCGAAGCTTTGATTTTTAACACAAAAATTGTAGATATGACCGTTCACAGTAACGATACATCTAAGAAATATTAGAAATAACTGAGGTAAACATACGAAAGAATACCAACTACAAAGACAACATCAATCAAAAGTTTTTTTCGGAATAATAACGCGAAAATCTGAGAAAAATACGTTGTTACGATACTAATTTTTCTCGGAATGATTTTTTTCAGGAGTGTGTCATTCCAACGAATTGCTTTACATATTCGACATCCCATTGAACGATTTGAAAACTGATATGGACAAGTCCGTATCAAAGAGAATGGTGAATCTCTGGACTAACTTCGCCTCCTATGGGTAAGCTAATATGAAAGAAATCCTACGTTTTTTATTTCCATTAAGTTGTATAGTTTTGATAAAGGAAAGCGATGTGCGGTTAAAGGTTGCCCGGTTTGCATGTGATTTCTAAATCAAGGGTGTCAAAATGACGGAACTCCAATTATTATCTCCGAATCTAGAGAAAATAACTGGAAGCAAACGAAGTTTACTCTCTAGAAGGAAGTAAAAAATATCAATACTTAAAAATATAGAGGTATTTATTGTAGAATCCGTAATACATTTTGTGAAGCAACTAGCAAATAATATAAATAAACATATGTATGTACGTCCATCATCGCCTCTGTAAATTACTTTTCGACAATTTAATTACCATACATTTTTCTTCGTCTTAGTTACAGTTTCTTCTAAATGGAACAAAAAATAAGAAAACTTATGAACTTTGCCATACATTTTGTCTCTAAATGAATATTTAAAAAAACTGAAAATTGAGAGCAGGAATTGGTAACCTGTTCACTACATATATCCGGCTCAGGGGAATTTGTCATTAGTAAACGGCCCGCAGCTGTTATGACGCAGCTGTAAATGAGTTTGACACCTTTGATATAACTCACCCGATAATTTTGGATATCTTGTAATGAGGGTCGTTATCGGAAGATTTTCGATTAACGGTGATAAAGGCCGTAACATAAAAAGCAAAATGTTGCTCCTTTGAGAGTTAATTCAATGCTTCTTCCACTAATGACTTTGTCCTTGAGCAATGGTTTATCTCCCACTTTCTTTATCGCACACCCATATTTAAGTAAATAATAATTTAACTAAAAGCTTAACAACCAAACTGGAATGGCACTAGTTTAATCTCCAACGATTTAACGAGCCGAAACCGTTCGAAAAATTGCAGTCACTATCGCTGATTCAATGTTGGTTCTCGGGAACGCAGCGGTGGTCATTTTCATATGACGACGTTTCGCCGGCGATACTGCTGGCTTCTTCAGGTCGGAAGTCAGCAGAAGAAGCCAGCAGCATCGCCGGCGAAACGTCGTCATATGAAAATGACCACCGCTGCGTTCCCGAGAACCAACATTGAATATACTACGTGCAGCGAAAGCCTTCGTACCAGACTATCGTTGATATACATAAAGATAAGGAGATGTACGTAAGGTCCCTAAAAAATTATTTTGCACGGTAATATGAAAAACTAATCTGTGACTAACACTATAGTCCCGTGGTTTTATAACAATCACATCCCATAAGATGGGTCACTATTATTAGCTGATGATGGCCATCAGTCACCGAAACCGATCGAACTCCGAATAAGGTGCGGAAAGAGGACGATCTTCCTGTTCATTTCTTGGTTATGTCGAGGGAGTTGTGTTAACGAAGAATGACCAGGAAGTTGTTGCCAAAGAAGGAAAATGGATAAGACAACATGGAGGCCATATTGTAGTGTACTTATTGTAGAAATAAAAAATATTTGAGTTACATTCTTGTCTTATTGGAGATTTCACTTTTCTCGATTAAAATTATAAATATTGCCAAATTCCAGAAAAAATAACTAAGTCCTGCGGTTAAAATATCGAGATTAAAGAAAGCCAAAGAGAAACGTACACGAAAAAAGTCTAACAGGACCGGGACTGGAACCCGGGTCTTCTGCCTTTCGAAAGACTGCTCCGTCCATTGAGCTATCTTGCCGGAACCTTTAGCCATACCGTTTGGAAGATCATTCTCGCCGTAGCTGTACGATTATTTTTTTTTGTTTGAAAATAGTGCTCTTTTTCGGCACTGAAAATCCGGTGGCCAAACTTTAATAGATTGTAACTGTTAATTTTCGTAGTATTAATTTTTAATTGGCATATGTTTAAATCATGATTGTAAACAACATTATACTGTAAAAAATTGATGATATTCTGCAGTCTCAAACCCTCGTAAGTGGTATATTTAAAAAATTCCATGACTGTGCTGATATGTTTCTTTATAGTACAATAATCAGTAGTAATTGCTTCGAGTCTGGTTCTCCTGAGCGTTTATCCATAAGTATTTTCAACACACCCATGACAGTAAGCGATGATTTCTTGTCAGTTTAAAATTTACCCTCACAACGATGAACGTTTGATTCGATTCGATTGAAAGAAGCGCTAGGCAATGTTAAATATTAAACTATTTGTTATATAGGGTTCGAAAAACATTGAGAAAATGATAGGAAACTATCACTGGTGTTAAAACAGAGACCGTTTTACATTAAGTCAAAATATCTTCATTAACAGTGATAGGTTACGTTCCGTGCTACTGAAAATATTTATACAAACCAGTAACTGGAAAACAGCAACTCCAAGACGAGGAATCTTCAGTCAACTAAATCTCATTCTGACCATATTTGTTCTAGGAATCCAACTCCAAAGGGTTCATCATTGGATGGAGTGCCGACGTGGCCGAAATTCAGCGAGGAGGAAAAGCCGTATTTGCAGATAATGGAGGATTTCACCATTGAGCATGATTTCACAAAGCAATACACCATAGATGTCGACAAAGGAATGACAGACGCCTAAATTATGAAGATCGAGAACTGAATGTCATACATATATCTATGTTTATAAATTTGAGGCTTATAATCGTGTGTAACATAAGCGGTGATCATTTTATAAACTATTTCTATCAATATTAAAAAAAACTACAAAATTGACGAACATAAGCCCACCGGAAAAATGCGATGACATTATTTATTTGTAACTATTTCTGCTTCAGTATAAGGAAATAATAAAATTCATCGAAATGTAGAGTACTTTTTAAAATTTGACACCCATTTTGCACATGTCTTCCGAGCATTAGCCTTCAATATCAGAGGTCTTGGGTTGATTAGTGGAAAATCAATTCAATTGATCAATCAATCAATCCCCTGATAGCCAAGTACGTTGCGAGTTCAACTTTGATGAAAGTGGTCGCGGGTCCCCAGGGGGGGGTCCGTATGATTAAAATGTGCTTACCTGTCGAGGCACCTTCATAACAAGTATTAGTACCATAGCAAATCTGACATGGAGTTGCAAAAAGAGCCAAAGAAAACGGGTGGTGAATGTATTCCTCTTGATAAGACCTCATGTAGAGAGCCCCGTCCCCAATTTTGCACATCCAACAACTTTCCGTTGCACTCTTTCGACCTTTTTAATGTTAATGTTATCATGCGAATCCCATAAATTAGCAGTATATTCTAATAATGGCCTCACTATGGCTTTATATTTTAACTCTCGCTTTCCTACTATGTAAATCCTTTTTTTTTTTCTTTTTTCGTTTCTCACCATCTAATGTAGATTTTAAACGCTTTAGATACGTTGTCTGTATAAGTAATCCAATCCAAATTATCACGCGCTACTATGGTACATACATCTCGTCCATCGTCCTGCACTTTAATAAGATAAGATAATGCTGCCCTTTTCAACTTTATATTTACCAGCGATCAATATTTTCACGTAGCGAAATCCCGTTATATAAAAACTATCCCCAGGAAAAATGGTATGTAAGTAAAATCAATTGAAACATAATAAGGAAAATATAAGCGAATGAAAAATAAAAGTGAAGTTGTACAGAAGGGCGGGACTAGAATGTCCAATGAAGAAGGGACGATTCAACACTCTTTTGCCTATACCCTAGGAGGACACAGTGTGTCCCGAATGAGATGACTGAACAACTGTTAACCCTAGCCTAATTATCATCCATCCAACTGATAACTTATTCTGTGGTTTATCCTTTTATTTTGGACGAGTGTGGATCGCAAATTTTAATCTTCCCTGCTTCTCGGTGCAATAACTTGAAGGGATACCCCTGGAGGCTAGCGTAAAGTGGTAGGGTCACTATATCTCGACGTGAAAAAGCGGGACATTCAGAGTTTTGAAGAGTTAAACGGAAAAAAAGCGGAACCGTATGAAAAGTTTTCTCAGCCATTTTTATGAGTCTGTAAGTCTATCACTAGGGATTGTACGGCGTCTTTATGTAAAATAATTTTAGTTCTCGCATAATTTTTCATTTCTACCCCTAAATATCCCAATTTATTATATCGAAACTTTCATCTAAATCGGGACAAGATGGAACATTGACCGAGACCATACTCCTAAACCGAGACGGACCCGATCAAAACGGGACTTATGGTAAGCTTATGTAGGAGTGATTCTCCCAATCGAAGTATTAAACATGGCATGTGATTCTACAGCATCATGAGCAACTCACTTGTCACTTGAATACCTGCCGATCAAAATCTACTCTTGAGATTCCTTTCATATCTTTCTTCTTTACAATCGAAGAGGCTACTGAGCTTCTCAAAGTTTTCATTGTTCATTTAACTGACACCAAGGTTATCAGATATAAGATCTGTCATTCATCTGATCCGTAAGATAAAGTATTTCCTTCTCCGTACCACATGGTCATTTGCGTGTATGAAAGTCTTTCGATGATCTATTTGACAAGCACTTATACAGTGGTTACAAATAAATTCACCCTATTTCACTCTACTTATGGAGAGAATCGGTATATTCATAATATTAATAATAAATCGTCTTTACGTGGGCGAAATTGAGACCAAAATGATCTTCTTCAATCTAAACATAATATAAACAACGGAAAGATTTATCAGTGAGAAAAAATTTTATTGAACTTTTGAGGAGAAACTTTGGTGCCAAAAAAATTCAACTCTATATAGTCAAAGGAGGTGTTCAAAATATGCTCAATCAACATCAATTACGATTCCAAAGTGTATTGAAGTATTTTCTATGGCAATCGAGCATCCTCTATGGTTAAATAAAGTTTGTTTGTTGGTCGGTATGTTTTTGTCCTGTAAACGCCAAAACTTCCCGTGGTGGACTAAATTTGAACCAATGTTTTTCTCTCAAATATCTTTTGAACAGGCAGATTTGCGTCAGTAGTGCATTTCGTGCCTGAAACCATAAACTATGACCTATGGTCGAAAAATGTTACCGTTGGACACAAATTCTTAACGCCGCGACTTTTACTGATGGAAATGAGATGACGGCGGCATTTTTGGAACGATAACAATATCACCGGGTATCTACAAGGCATATTTTGAAAAACTACTAAAAATCATTCGCGCGACGATCAGTATGATGTTTCCGTGAATCATACCTATGATGTTATTTTTGAAATCATTACCATCGATCGTAAAATTTAAAAAATGGGAGTAGGAGAACCAATGAACGTCTTCTCACTTAATGAGAAGACGTTCATTGTTTTGGAAGTCTTGGAATTCAGACGGATGCATGGGACTAGATTATCATACTGAAAGAAATCCTTTTTCTTCGGTATTGATGCTAATGCATTTTATTTACATTTATTTAAAAATTAAGTAAAGCCTCTCCTAATCTAAAAATTTCTAGAAGAAAAATATACGGTACTGTCGGATGAAGAAGTATCGCGAGTTTTAATTCCTTTAATTTCACATCAATTCTTTATCTTATCGACGAAGAATTATCGACTATTTTCTGTTCACTTAATATCATTGAGTTCATATAAGGTGTGGAAATACATAAAAATACAAAAAGTAAAGATTTGACAGTTATCTGCCGTGTTTGCAATATTTTTCCATTCGACTGTAAATTAATACCACCGAATATTCTTTCTGTTTCTAAATCGTAATTTTTCAACTGTTAACTTGTTTCCTCAGCTTCATACGAGATATAGATGGTTGCATTTTATTGGATTTAGATCTCACATACATGAAGGAAATCGTTGCCGATCGGAATACAAATCATAGGCCCGGTATTATAATGTATTCTTAAAAAGGACTTTAACTAAAGTTCACTTGAGAGCCAAGTATTACATTGTTTTTTTTAGAATTAAAGTGAAGATTATCGTGGTTTTCTTTGCTAATTCATCATATGTATAGAAGATGTACTACAATCTTCACTTTAACTCTAATAAAACATTATAATACCAGGCCTTAAAGTGAACTTTAGTTAAAGTACATCTTAAGTAACTTAACTTTATAATACCAGGCCATAGTGACGGAAAAATCTGCTACGCCTCTTTGAATCCTAGAGAATAATAATAATAATAAATCGTCTTTATTTATGGGCGAGATTGAGACTAATTAGTCTCTTCTTACATCTAACCCTTAGTTAGGAGAATAAGGACGTTTTCAAAGATAATTCATTAATGTGTATAAAATCAACTACTTTAATCCATTAAATAATGATAAAACGTCTTTCTTTAAGAGCAAGATTGAGATTTACAAGTTTATTCTTACATTTAACTAATTAGATAATCAGGAAATTAAAAGGGAGGATATAAGATTCTCAAAACAAAATCTTCATGTTGTCTTTTAATTATCCTCAACGGTAATTTTTAGCTTTTGTGTGTGAACACGAAGAAGCTTAAAAGCTGGAGATTTTAAGATAAAGAAAACTGAGTTGACATAAGAACTAAAGCCACGGCCAATGCTTATTTATCAATAGAAACGCATCTCACAGTATATCTCCGGCAATATCACTATCTGTAGCAAACAAACATTCCGAGAAGTTTTTCCTTTCATCTCGTTCGAGATAAGAGAGTGTCATCATCGCAAAAAATTGATGGTAGAATATTTTACTTTTTCGCATGGAGTTAGTTATAAACAATGGTACCTCGGCTAACGACGGTAACCTCTTCCTATCAAATAGACAACATAAATATCAACTATTTGCAATGAAAATTCAGGATATCGTGCCAGAACCAAATCGCATTAACAGTTGTTTTTTTCCGTAGCGGAAACCGAACCTAAACCGACAAAAATACCAAAGAAAGAAAACTTCACTTTGAAAATTCCAAATACATGACTTAATGACGACCTGGGTTTCGTTGCGGTTGTGCGTGGAATTTACAAAGTGAGATTTTCTTTCTTTGGTGCCATGAAGAAATTACACCAAAAACGCCTGAAACCATTGCTTTTCGAAAAAATCAAATTCTTGAGCACGAATCGAGACCGAAAACTTTTATTTATCGCGTTCCGGATTTCGGTCCCGACGAATACCACTTTACTTAAGTGTAAACGAATGAATCTATGCTAAATACGTGTTACGGCGACTTGCTGCTTACTACACCCATTTTACGGTGTAAAATTAATGCTTTAAATTTTAATGCACGTATACGATGTTTTCGTCACATTTTCTTTAATATCGCAAGTTAAATTCTAAAATTTCATCCAATTTCATTGAAAAAGGCAACACAATAAAAAATTTTAATTCGCAAGAGTANCACCCATTTTACGGTGTAAAATTAATGCTTTAAATTTTAATGCACGTATACGATGTTTTCGTCACATTTTCTTTAATATCGCAAGTTAAATTCTAAAATTTCATCCAATTTCATTGAAAAAGGCAACACAATAAAAAATTTTAATTCGCAAGAGTACAATGTTTTAATGTCAGAAGAGATAAAATAAATGAACGGGTGGAACCGGTTCGATGTTGGCAGACGGAGCAAATTCGTAACTGAACCACATTTGTTATTAATAGAACCGGAGAAAAACCTCGGAACGAAAAATATTGCGGTTCGCTGTTCTGGCTTAAGTTTCCTTTCTAGATTTTTCTTAGGTTCATGCTGGTAGCACCTTTTAAAGCACCTACTTAATAAAAGTACCCTGAGCTACGTTTCTTAAACATCAATAATATAATATCAGTTAATCCATTTGCTGGATCAGAGAAGTGATCTTGGTAGGAGGAAAAATAAAATGAAATTGATAAAACTGATTTTCTCCAGTGGTTGTTATTGTATGCCCGTTGGATTACAGGGTGTATTATCCAAGGTTAAAATTGCTTTTAATCGGAGAATTTACCGTGCTAGATAGTTGATCGGATTGTGAACTTGCGGAATCCAGTCTACCATTTCTATTATTGGGAATCAGGCTTTGTTGCTAAACTAGCGCATAACACCATGAAAGTGATCTTCTTATTGTGGAGTCCCTGATGATGGAGGCATTGTCTCTGAAATACGCATTGAGATTTCCCAGAAATCGGTAAGCCGGAGCTTCCAGTTTGTCTTAGTAAGTCGGTAGCCGTAACTTTCGAGTTCCGCCTACCGACGTACGGCTTACTGGTGTTTTTATACCTCTAATTCATTAACAGCCGTGTTCCAGCTTTTTTCGCTTTTAGCAAAAACCATGATTGGATTTAGAGACATTGAGCTTCTTGAGTGTTCGGGGAAACAATTCAGTTTTTCTCTCTGAATGCAAGATTAGATAGATGTTTACCGTCATGCAGGACTACGAGTAAGAATATCTCCATGATAAATTATGAACGAAAAGACATTAGCCTAATGTTTTCCAACCGGTGGGACGTGTGCCACTGATAGGATTTTTGAGCCTATGAAGTGGGACTCGAACAGCCTGTCGTTGTTTTATTCGACTATTTTTAGCAATTTACTTTTCAAACATATTACTTCATTGCGACACAATCCTTCGAGAGTTTTATAACTATTCATCAGCAAACCAGATATTCGCAAATATTAAATTACGACAATTAGAGAGCAAATTTTCGCTACTTGATGGCGGTGGGACTTGGCTGTTTTGAGAAGATGGAAAATGGAACTGAAGACGATAAAGATTGGGAAACGCTTCATTTTACCACATCAAGCACATAAATAGAGGTAAGGTTTCATGCTATGAGGAACATGCCAGAGAAGTTTGAATGGCAAATTAAAAAGACGTAGAAATTATGGGATCAACTTTGAAGTTGAAGAATTCTCAGCACTGAGTGGCCTAAACTATCTTCATTCACCTTCCCATTTGTAAAAGAACGAAACAATTTTCTAAACAAAAACGAAATAAATCCGCGGCTTAGTAAATAGCGTGGTGACAATAACTGGGTATTAAATGAGGATATAACTAAAGTAATTCATAGAATTGGTTTCCTTACGAAAAGGAGGAAAATTGACGTAAAGTATGTCAACAAAAATGCATATACCTATTGAAATATGATCAGTTTAGTAGTTGTTTCATTGAAGTACACGTTTCAAAATATAGTGAGAAATCATCATCAATTTTACGATAAGTAATGTATGATAAAACGTGTGAACAATCTATTCCATATTTCTATATGTTCTCGAACACTGATTTCCTAGTACCATAACAGCGAGCTTATCGACCAAAAAATAAAAAGACTTGAAAAAACGATATGTATAGCGATGAATGCGAAATGTAACTATTACAAAGTTTTCCAAAATTGAGCACAATTATACAGTTAGCATTGGCACTTTAACCTATCATCAGTTGCACTCCGGATATACACCAGATGATGTCATGCGTTAACTGGATTCCCTGCTGGGTAATATTGCATATTTTGAGTAAAACTTGAGGAGAAAATTCAAATCTATTATTTTGCGATGAATCACACGAGGTGAAGCGGTCCACTATTGAGTTATTAAGATTTCCAAAAATCGAAGGAACGCCTCCAAAAGTGGAGCCACCGTAAGTGTCTGACTGTTCTGTTACAAGGGTATGTACTAAATAATCGATTAATAAAGCATGGTTCATATGCTTAATTTTAGATGAAGAAATGAAAGAGAAAACGTCTTCTGTAGCCGGAACTCCCAATTTCTGGGCGGTTGCTCTCACCACTAAGCCACCACGACAAGTACGCGTCTGATTTTGTTTAATGAGGAGAATACTACGGCGCATTTACTTATTACACGGTCGCATGTGTCCTTAAGTCCACAACTTCCTCACCTTAGGACTAAATAATAGATTAGCAATAAGAAGGGCCGATTCTCCAAGAAAGCATGTGTTGTTTTTAATCATATAAATTCATTAAAAAATGTTAAAAAATAAGTCGCCACCAATGTATTTAAGTCTTATACAGATCAGGTTAGTTTCGTGTAAGTCATAATTGCACCAATGCAAAAAATCAGCTCAACAGAAGTTTACAATCGAGATAGACATGATAAAGAAAAGTATTGTGATAGTTCACTCATCCAAAGGTACGAGATTGTTTTGTAATCATAGGTTTGATACAGATTGTAGAAAGATGTGCAATGTTACGTTTCATTTATCAGAACCTTGAGAATCTTGATTACTGCGGATGCACTTAGTTCTCCATAGACCCTAGAGAGCTGCAGAAGCAACAATACGGAGGATATTTGCAACTATAACTTTAATTACAGGTACGTGGAAGGTCCGCAAGAAAAATAAATTTCTGTTTAAAGTATTACCTCCATCGCAATGAAAAACTCAAATTTAAGATTATCGATATAATGCCGCAAATTGCTAATACATATACACATATCATAGTAAGTTTATTTCACATAGTCCCTCTCATTTCTGAGAACGTCGTTTGAATTTGAATAAAATTGGTTTACTCTAGCCTCCTCCCTAAATTTTTTTGCAACGAGTTTATACAACTTTAAGCCCTTTATACTCCTACTTTTCTGTTACGTAAATTCTCTGTTACGTAAATCATCATATCTTCGTGCGCTATGATGATATAATTTCTATTTTAAGATGACTAGGAGATATATTGTTTTCGTCACATTTTCTTTAATATCGCAAGTTAAATTCTNTCCGCTATCACTGCTCCAATCTTTCTTCAGTACCATATCGATAACAATGGATATCGAAATTGTGATTTCCGCGTTACATAATAAAACTAAGAACTTTGGCGAGTGAGAGAAAGACGAAAATGTATCTAACTTCGCAAGCAGTTTAAATGAAAAATCTTGAAATAATTATTAGTTGAAGTTAAATTGGAGAAAGATATATCAACTTAAATTTCTTTGGATATTCAGATATATAAGCTAATTTTTACCAACTTATTTATCAATTTTGATACTCCATGCCTGAAAGTAAACATTGAGTTCCTGTCCATACTATATTTATACTCTAAAGGACATTTTCTGAGTGAAGTATGTCAAGGGAAACCAAGTCGTGTGAAATGCGGAGAGGTGGATTTTTCTTATGAAAAGCGCATTCACTACTCTCATGGTGCACTATCAATTTAGCTATTCTCATTTATATTACTTTTAAATCTCTTTCCTCCTACATCTAGAAAGCACTCCTTATCCTGATATCACCCATCTCCCTGTTAAGAAAAATCAAGAACATATGCATTCCCCACCAACGAACTCAATTGTTCCTATGTTTTGTCTTCAGTCGTAATATTTGCTAGTCGTTCAGGGGTACATCAGGGGCTTCCAACCTGTGGTACTTTTATCCCCTAGGGGTTCCCAGTACGGGTGAATAGCAGGTATGTATGTCACACTATCAAAGTATTCGAAAATTTTTTGAGCTTGAGACCTTTCCGGGCTATTCTATGTTGAGAATGACTGTCAGGCATACTTCGGGCTAATATCCACACTTTTCTGTGAATGAGCTTGATAAACTTAAGAGTTTATTTCTTATAATAATGAATAAGAGGCGCGGAAAAATTTAATAAAATTTTATGATTTCATGATGATAACATTTAGATGATATAAGAGCCAGAAAGCTTGGCAACCATGGCCTACATTCACCCAGCGAGAAACTTTACAATTTACTTTTTACCTTCCATTGAACTTCCTTGAAATATTTAGACACCAAAGAGATAGCTACTTAAAGTTAATGATAGCAATCTGTGAATAAGATACCTGAGTGAATAAATAAGTACCCCATTTACGTGAAATAATTCTTCAAAATGGTCAGCAGAGTATTTTCTTCAACAGCTCCAAAAGGATACGAGTAAGGCGATGGACTTTCTGTTGCTGCTGCTTTGTTTGGCAGCCCTTTCTCAGGATACGATAGCTAAGGACAGTCCTATAATGGACATTCCAGGACTGGGTCAAGTAGTTGGTGAAGTTGGCACATCTTCTATTCTAAAACGCCCTTATTATAAATACAAAGGGATAAGATACGGACTTTCCCCTAGTGGGGAAAGAAGATTCCAGGTAAGAGAAACAATTCAATAGAAAATAATCAACGTAAATAAAACGCATGAGCGCATTGCTTGCATGTGTTAAACCTACAATTTAAACTACTGTAATTATTCCTCTCCCTGTGCAAAGAAAAACTAAATTACTAGCATGCGATGATATCAATCAATGATGAATACTGAGTTCCTTCGTTGTAATTCCGTTTCAGTAGTAGTAGTACTGTTCAATATACTATGAAAACTAAGATCATTTTGAGCTTATGGGCACATATTCCCCTCCAGGAATCGAGTCCGACACCGTTTCTACCGAAGGCGAATGTGCAGTCAACTTGACAATCCGGGCGCCCAATTACCTTTCGATTTGCTATCTAAGCTGTCATGGGAAATTTTACTTGCAGCGTAAGCAAATAAATGCGGATACTAAAATCGCCAAGTTTATTTCAAATCGAATTGGTGATCTCAAAACGAATTCGAATCAAGATTTAGAATGAAATCAGAGAATAGAGCAACTTGGCGCTCTAACATAACAGCGCTTATGACACTAAAATGCACATTTTTCACCCGTACACCCTAGTATAACATGAATAAACCTACAAACGATTAATATCTCCTAACTAAATAACGTCTGTTCAGCCTCACAACTACGTTTAATGATAGTGCGAATGACTCGATTCTAACAGTGTTGCCATCAAAGTAAATAGAGTTTGAATCCTTGTTCAATCTCGGAGATTCTTCAGAACGAAATTTCCAAACTTTAAGAAACATATAACGCAATAAGTGTGTCGGAAATAATTGCAGAACTCCTTATTGTCAGCGTCTTAGTTCTAAAATTAAAGTTCAAGATGAGTTCGGAGATCCAGATGTGAAACATGTTTTCCAGTGCCCATAGTAAACTTTCTCACACAACCCCTCCTGCTGTACTGTGATGATCAAAACTCTTAGGCCTGGTGTTATAATATACGAGTATACTTGAAATGGACTCTAACTAAAGTGTACTATTGAGCCAGATATTATAATGGTTTGTTAGTGTTGAATTATAATACTACTATAATACTGGGTCCTTAAGTGAAAATTAGTAAAATTCAATTTTAAGTATACATTATAATACCTTGCCTCACAGTCACAGACCCAATGAATTGTGATTATGGACATGGATCAGCCGCATCATGAAGTAGAACAAGAACTTGCGTTCGCTGAAAACGTAGCCATTGCCATTCATTCAACAGGGATGCGGTAGACATTTAGATAAGGTACATGCGAAATTACTGTAATGTTAAATGTAATCGAACATTTCTTTTAAAGATAAACTCGTAGGATATACAAACATAGAAAAAAGGGTAAAACCTTAGGAAGGAGCTAATGAAATGCTTTATGCGAGAATGTTATCTTATGGGAAGCATTTGGTTTGGACGTGGAAAGCGGAAGGAAAGATATACCAGAAACTGGAGGTGAGAAGTTAAAATAAAGAATTGGGAAGAAATGGAAACATTTTGGAACTACGATAAGTGTGAACTAGAAGTTAAAAACCAACCGTCTGAAAAGAGAATGTTTAATATAAAAGAAACGAATAGGAAAGGGAGATGAAATGGAATTGGTCTCGGCTAAAGGATGTGCTTAGAAGGAATAAATCGTGCTATAAGAACCTCAAGAAAAATGGAAAACAGGGAAGATCTCGAAAAACCAGAGCGGCATAGTGAGGATATTCTTTTTCTGTTATCGATACTAATAACTTCAATGGCAACACATCGAAAACGAAAAGTAGCTTTTATCTAAATAAAAGATCAAACAAATAATTTATGTAGAATTTTAGAAATTTTAATCCATTTTCATAAACATCTAATAGATTCATCAGTAGTTAGTATGAAGATATAAATTTAGAGATTGATATCTGAATAGAAAAAAATTAGATAAAAAATTAAAGAACATATGAATTGAAGCTTGGACATTGGGTATTAAACGGGAGAGAATCTCCCACTACTCATAATTGTATAATGACCATTTATCTTTTTGCCACAAATATATCTGCGACTAGACTTCCTTTTATCCGTACAAGTAAAACCGAATTTATCACTAGAGGTTTAAAAACGCTCCGTAACCAAACGTGACGGCTGGAACTCACGTTTGGAAGCAAATGGGAAGTTCCGGATGACTGATTTCCAGTGATTCTTAGAAATCGGTAATCCGAAATTTGTTGTTTGTCTCCAAACGTTAGTTTGATCTTCCAACCTGTCACTTACGAAGTGTTTTTTAAACCTCTAATTCATTGAAGGCCAACTCCAAATTTTAATTCCTTGCACCGACTTAACCACTTAAATCCACGGTGCAGCTTCACGCGATGGTAAATATTTTCTTTCGTCACCACTTTTCAGCCTCCAGAACCTGCAGGAGGATGGAGCGGCATTCTGGATGGCAAATCTTTCGGACGGAAATGCCCTCAAACAGGAATATTCTACAGAGAAAGAGGCTATGGAGGCGTCGAGGCCCTCGAGGCGCTTGTTGAAGAGGAGCTTATTAAGACTGGAGAACTGCGGCCTAAGTCTGAAAAGCAACAGCGAGGAGATACTGAGGACGTAGAAGACTGCCTCTTCGTACACATTTATACACCTAAGGTACGAATTTTTCTTTCGGAATAGGGTTGCCACCTCTCCGGGAATTCCGAAAGTCTCCCGAATTCGGCAATATCTCCCGTTTACGTGCTACCTGTTTAATTACTTACTACTTCTTCATCTAATTGAATTTTATATATTCCAGAATAATTTCTTTATGTTAATCAGAAATCTCACGGCAAAGACCTCGAGGTGACAACCCTAGGAACATGTTACTGTGATTGAATGGGGTATGCTATTATAAGTTTCTGCTAACCAAAATGTTTCCGCGAAAGTTTATAACATTTATGCGAGAGGAGAGATATTGTGAAGAGTGCACTGAAGGTAAAGCAGGAATTAAATGGAAATATGTGGAAAATACAAAGCACTATCATTAGAACTGTTTTACGAACTACACCTTTATCTAAGATGTTTCGCCCAAGATTCGGTTTAGCTAAGGGATACATCATCCAATAGAGGTTTTTCTAAATGGTTGTCCGAAAATTGTTAACATTAACTATTTCCAAAATACTATTCGCAAAATCTCTGAACTTTTGTGAATTTTAATCATCATATCTTAAATTACTTCACATAATGAGCTATTATCTACCTTACTGTCCCAGTTTCGAACCCAAGTCATTTAAAGAGCCACTATAGATTTAGATTCATACCCCGTAAGCCTCTAGTGGCACATGGAATGGGGGTTATCTCCTCACTTGGACTGAATTCCACCCAAGGGATTTTTCATAGCCAAAAGGCTACTATCTAACCTGAAATTTCCATTAACGAAACAGCAGCTCAATGATGGACTATCTCTAAACCTGAGACTAATCTAGGGCGACCATTTATTCAATCAGTTTTGTTTGAGGGGTTTCAGTGAGTTTGAGCAAACTGTTTGCCCCTGGAGTACAGGCAGCAGCAGACCATTGAAACTTCTCTGTCCCATTAGAGGTTGGAATAATTGGACATCCTAATCTCGTCTTTCTATTCAAACTCACTGTCTTTCCTCATTCGCTTAGTGTTTACCTATTTTTCTGAGTATGTATCTACAAACCATTCTCCTTAAGGATATTTTTATGTGATATACGTGAAAATTGTAACACTGATAGCTAGTAAATGTAAAGTTGAAAAGGATAGCATTTCTCTAAAAACTGAAAATTAATCTGGCAAGGCCTTTTTTCGCGAGCCAGAAACTAGTAATCGGTGTGCCAAGCGAGGCAAGGGTATCCCACTCCTACCCTAAACTTAACCCTTAACTTAACTTCATGTGGATGCCATATCGCGCCGCAGTATTAGAGACTAGGTCGAATAAAGGTTAGAGTTATTTCTTTGACTCATGATGGACATACCTTCTACTCTTTAATCTATAGCGATCTAGACCCTAGACCGAGGTCGAGGTTGGCCTTGTAAAAATCCTACTCTGAACATATGAGACCTTCACGATACTCAAATGAATGAAAAATAAAATCAACATCGGGGAGAGCCGGAGAATATTTTCTTGGATGTATAATTTACAGGTTGACGCCACGGCCAAACTTCCGGTTATGGTGTTCTTCCACGGAGGTGCCTTTTCCGGTGGGTCTGCTCTAGTGTACGGTGCGCAAAATTTTATGGATAAGGACGTCGTACTGGTGGTGCCTCACTACAGATTAGGACCACTTGGCAAGTATCATAGTTAGGAAAAATACTCTGAAATGTCCCTTAACTACAGCGAAAACACAGGATGTACGAATGACTGGGGCAAGAAGAGAAGAATAGTGATAAAATCAGGAGAGATTAAAAGATTTGGAATTAACCCCCTTAATTTCCCCCAAAAGATTTGGGGGAAATTTTACATTTTATACGGCTATTACCTTTGAATGTACGAGGGCAGATCGGAAAGTAATGCACAATAATTTTTTTCTCCCCTGGTATTGCAGCTGGAATGTTGAAATTTAACGACGATATAGTTTGAAGCAGCGAAGGTACGAGGGTAGATCGGAAAGTAACGCACAATATGTTTTTCCCAAAAAGTTTGATATGTACCAAAACAAAAAAAAATCACAAATTAACTTACATCTTTGACCTACTTTTCTACATAGTCACCAATTTTCTCAACACATTAAACTTTTTGGGAAAAAAAAAATATTGTGCGTTACTTTCCGATCTACCCTCTTACATTTCTCAGGAAAAACTGAAAGAAAAAGATCTCTTATATGTTTCATTCAAAAGTTATGATCCTTCAAACTGATCCATGTTCGCCGATTTTTGCAAAAATTACAAAACTTTAAAAATTAATAACTTGGCGAAAAATATTTTTACCGAGCTAAAACTTCGTCACTATCGGTTCTTGTGGAAATACGCAAGTATAAAAAATTTCAAAACTTAAAAAAAACAGGTCAATTTCTGTCCGATTTTTCGTGGAATGGCCCATACACAGTGAAAATACGCGCTTGCTGCTTAAACGTCATTAGTTGTTCGCCAAAGTTACCTCTTCCTGTAAAAGCATCTCTCGCATACGGATAATTCGGTGCATACTTCTTAGTCCAAAGATAAACAACTTGCTGATTTTATGTACCCAATGCAGCCTTTGATCCCCATGCAGCATTTAGGCCACATGCGGCCTTTTCGTCACTTCCCGAAACAAATGCTTGCATATGAATTATCCTGTTTCCCAATCATTTTACTTATTCAAGAGAAAATGAAAAAAAATATCTTGGCTTACTTTGCGATTAAACGCATTATCCTTCGTACAATTTCGATATTGAATTGTTAGTATTTAGACTCAACTTTCGATTTAGACGCAACTCAATGATACAGTAACAACCTAATGAGTACAGTCGGATTTTTTTATTACGAATACTCGTGTTTGGAGTTGAATAAAAGCTAACCCAGAGAACCTAGAGAAAAACACGCCACACCAAATTTTTGAATGTTTTAACCTGCGTTTAACATGATGCAATTTTTTTTATCTGGCTGTAAAATATAAAATAAATTATTAAATTACGCTTACGTATTGATCAGCCTCCTCTTTCCAGAGCGGAGTTGGAAACCTGTAAGAACAAAGGAAATTTTATTTTAGATATAAAAAACAAAGAAAAATTACTCTGATTACACAAATAATACAGCATACATCGGGAGTGGCCAGACGATGAGCAAAATACAAAAATTTCTTTTTTAAGAGCTATATTAATTCTATTATTACTTCATTGCACTCAAATTCCACAATGTCAAAACGTTAAATACAGTTGTAAGTATTGGACAACTTTCCTTTAGATTCGATATCATCTAAACAAAAATTTGAAATTTTACTGCTGATTATTCTAACTGGGTGCCAAATAATTTTTACAATTGAGTTAATGACCATGGACTATTCTTTGACCTAGATTTCAACACAAACAATGGTGCAAGTTTGGAAAGCTTAACATTGCATTTCAAATATAAGGCGTTTACATTGATGCTTCAAATAAAGAAGTGAATAGAATAAACCAGAGAGTAGCTAGAAAGGTACGAGATATTTCTTGTAGGAAAAATAATAACTGCCGAGGTGTTCTCTGACAACAAATTTAACCCAAAAGTCGAGACATAATGATCTAATGATTTCATCTGCGACCTGATGATTCCAGTGCGGCCGAATGGTACAACATACATCTGGCCATTCGATAAGAAGTAGTACCTCTTCACCGCCATTTGACCATCGATTAATGAGAATGGGGACAAGAAAAAGATTTGCAAGATTTACACAGTTGCGGAAAGTGCGAGATCCAAAACTTTTATTGCTACGAAACAACATACTGGTGAAATGTTTACATTCACATTTATCTACTTTGAACTCATTTGATATCGTCCTTTTCCAGGATTTTTGTCATTGCACACCGATGACATTCCAGGAAACGCAGGACTTCTTGACCAAGTCCTGGCACTAGAATGGGTTCATGATTACATCGAAAATTTTGGCGGTGATCCCGACTTGGTAACAATATTTGGTGAAAGCGCGGGAGCGGCCAGCGTATCCTATCTGATGCTCAGCCCTTTGTCCCAAGGTTCGTAGCTAGTATAGTGTAAAATATTAAACCCTGATAGTGCGAGAAATCGACTGACTATATAATGCGATATTCCTTTTATTTCGTATAAAATAATAACTAATTTCGTATAAATATTTGACTCATTGACAAGTCCTTGCCCAAGGTGTTCCTCTCCCACTTTTGTGATAACAGATATAAAGAACATCACCAGAAAGTTAATTCAATAATTAGTGTTTACAGCATAAGGACTCCAACATTCCAGTCAAGACTGGCCATCTAGCAATGGGGGACCGGGTGGAAATTTCTCAAATGCCTCCTTTGTCAGTTACCTATTTCCTCTCCCCATGAGATAAATAATTGTTTATATATAATTCGTGATAACTGACGAAACAACATATTCTACTAATGAATTCTTTGCCTTTAGAAAATTAAGGTGCCCTTTTTGAATGGGGCCCAGATGCAAGGCATCCACTGAACACCTCCTTGGCTGTCCCTGACTTCAGGATTCAGGCCTGACTCAGAATTCTTGACATATTATTCTTGAACTATACGATGAAAAATAAGCATCTTCAATAAAAAATAGTGGTGAACTTAGTATGTTCATCTTATGTAAACTTATCTTCCTTGGGGATTATTTTTTAAAGCAAAACTGCAAAAAATAAATAATTTAATTAATTTTACCAATTAAATAAAAGTTTCTCAATGGTTATTTATCCCAGGTCTCTTTCATCGTGTAATTGCTCAGAGTGGCTCATCATTAGCTGACTGGGCAATTGATGATACACCTGAATTCCATACACTAAATGTGGCAAGTTTGGTTGATTGTGAAGGAACTGGTACAGATGGTGGTGCTGTAGATGTGGCAAAAGTTACCAAATGTCTCCAAACTGTTGATGCCATGAAGCTAACTCGAGCATATCAGACTTATAAGGTAAAGTTTGCTGTCATCTCAACATATTCTGAATAATGAATAGGTATAGGTAGATTAACTGATTAACTCAGAAAAAATTATGTGTTTTTGGGGCAATGCACTGAACATGTAAAATAAACTTTGACACTTAATTGAGCTAATATATGATTGTTAAATTTCAGGCACAGCAGGAGAAGCTGGGATACTCTGGCTTTGGTGGATGCAGTCCTATTGTACAGAAAGCTGGTAAAAAGAAATATATAGAGAAGCATCCTTTGGAAGTAATTGAATCAGGAGATTATGCTAATGTACCCATTATGTTTGGAGCTAACAAACATGAAGGGACATATGTAATGGCAAGTAAGTAACATTTTTGATTCATTCATACTTCCATTCAATTTCAGCTATCAAAGGTTTGCTTTGATAAATAAAATGGACATAACTGGGAAAGAAGATGCTATTGCAAGCCTTGCAAGGAATTCTGAATTTAAAATGCTTCCATTATGATTATTTTTGCTTAAAATAAAAACGAGTATGGCTTATTCTAATTCTAATAAATTATGATTTCTAGTTGTTTACATGGGCTACATGATTCCAAATGGAGTTGAAGGTGATACAGAGTATTTGACCTACAAAATTCCAGATAATGCTCTGAAAATTGTCCGTAAGTACCTTAAATGAATCATTATTTTATGCTTTTTATCATGATACACTTTTTATAAAGAACAGAACGGTTAAATTCTTTTTCTGTGTGATCCGTGGCTTATTCAATATATACTTATATTATGTGTTATTGAATATATTTTTCAAACTTCTAATCAAAGAATATACAATGAGTACTTCCTTCCCTTATTCTGTATTATTACAATTCTTAATAAACCTCAATGGCAAATTCATAACAAAACCTCCACCGCTGAATACTAAATTACAGATATGAAAGATCCACATTACTGGCTGGTGGATGCAATGTCAAATATGTACATAAAGGATGATGTTCTTGGAAACTTCACAAAGATGACTCCAGGACTCATTGATGTAAGTTTAAAATCTATGATAGTGATATCTTAATCTTCAAATGCTAGGTATTTATGAGCAACTAGGGGACATAAATTTTCATATACACTAATCAAAGATGGTTTGAAATCTGAACATGCCAAAATGATTGAGCAAAAGACAAAATGTAAATCATATATCAAAAGACAAATCGTACATTTACATGTACAATAGTATATGTAAATGTACAATTTGAGAATTCCAGCAGTAATAGACAGAACTGATAATCAGCAGAGCTTTACAAAACTTTTCTATGAACATTTATAGAGTAAAATTATTTATAAACACCAATAAAAAAGATTATAATGTAAGTTGTGTTATTTGCAATGAAAATAGATTCATTTAAAATTCATTTCAGATGTTTTGGTTCATACTTAACTAATTTGATATATTCAAACAAGAAATGAATTAAGTTTGTAGTGAATTTAACTTCACTGAATTTCACTTCAAGGTTTTTGTGACTGTGTATTTCCTATTTTAGATAAAATTGGATACTCATTTTGATATTTTGTTCGACAAAGGAACTATAATCATCAAATGAATACATACAGAAATACAGAATTTTATAAACTCATTCTATGCTTTATTTAAAATTTGTACTTAGTCATTTCCTCAATTGTTCTATCAATGCAGCATATCCCACCAAAGAATTTTAAATAAGATATTTTAACTTTTAATTCAGCAAATCCATGCAGATTATTGTAGTAAATTAAGGGCTCACTTGATAGGGCCTTGTGATACCTAAGCTCAAAATTAGGACTATAATTAATTCCCTACTCTCAATCCAATTCTCAACCTTTTGTTTTCTGCTGTACACTCATGTATAACCTTGAATTTTTCCGTACACTAAACCACACCTTTATTATGAACTAAATTCAAATTGAAAAAGCAGCAATTTCAAACAGTGAAGTAAAATGTTTTAAAAATATAATACTGAATAAAATCAATTGAAGAAGCCTTAACCTGGTGGAATTTGCACAGTTATTTACCATGATCCCAATATAATATTGATTTCTAAAGCAAAAAAATACATAAAAACAACATGTATATGAGTTCAAGAATTAGAAAAATACATCACTCTTAGGTAACCAAGATCTTATCCTTTGTCACATCACAACACACCAGAAAGCACTGCCCTAGACTATGAAAGTATTTTGAACATTGCTTTTGATCTGCATCTAATTTACAGTTAAAAGTAACAGAGCTCTTTCTACTTTCTTATGGCAGTTCTTTGGAGCTATATTTCTTAAAGGACCAGCATATCGTAATGTACAATTGCATTCAAAAAAGAATGACAGCTTCTTCTATGCTTTTAACTACAGAGGGCAAAACACATTGTGGGATATGATTGGTGTATCAAGTGCACCATTTGATGGAGGTAAGGAATAAAATAAAATTTTAAGCTTCACTGAACTTTTGTTGATGAAAAATATTAACAATTGTTAATATACTATTGAATTTGAAGAATCAGACACAAAAAGGATAACTAAAGCTTTTTGTATAATATCTCAACTATTTTTTGATAATCTATGAGACCACAGCTTTGCAGAAAATTATGAAAGCTTATAAGATATGCTACATAGTTATTAAAATAACATTATCACATTAACCATATCTTATGGGTTGAATTAGTATGAATATTGTTTTTCAGGTGTTTGCCACGCAAATGATCTGCTAATGCTTTTCAATATACCAATGTATTTCCTAAATGATGAAGAAAAGGAAGTTTCTCAGAAAATGGTGTCATTATGGACTAATTTTGCCAAATATGGGTGAGTCCAGATATTTAAGCTAGCTTGGTAATATCATAGACTGCTGAAAGGTCTTCTTCAGATAATATAAGTGAAAGGTTTCATGGTGACCAGTGATGAAACCAAAGGTCTTTTTGAGTCTGATGGAAAGTTAAGTAAGGAGAAATGGAAAATGGGGCTGAATGGAACTTAGTATTATATTCATGATTTTCCAAGTAAATGTGTCAAAAACAAAACTAATAAGCTCTCCTGAAATCCATGCATCAAATAATCTGCTGATATTGAAGAAATACTGAGCATAAAAGAGTCTGGTGAAAACATAGACTTGGAGTATGTTGTTTCATTGATTTATTAAATGGACTTAAAAAGGAATGACTCCAAAAGGTATGGAGCATTCTGAATGTAGATTTAGCATAGACTAGTGACATTAAGGTAGGCTGAGAAGTGAGTAGCAGAGGAAATGGATGATTCAGATGCTGTGATGGATTGGTTATGAAAAGTAAAACACTTACTCATTTACAAAGAGAGAGAAAAAATGACAAACTTTTTGGTTAAATTTAAAATGGAAACTCAGCTTATGAATTAATCTATACACAAAGATTCCAATATCGTGAACTTTCTTCTCACTTCATTCTAGATATGAACTTAATTTCAAGAAACAAACTGATCAAACCAAAGAAACATAATTTAAAACTGGGTTTAGAGGAATAAACTTTTCAGGTTATGAACTTCAAACAAGAAATGAATTAAGTTTGTAGTGAATTTAACTTCTTTTAGATACTCATTTACAAAGAGAGAAAAAATGACAAATTTTCCTTATTTTTCAACCTTAAAATTGACTAATTTTATTAATTAGTGGAAAGTGGGACTATAACAGTTAACAGCCAATGTAAATTTGTCAAATAACCAACATGGGGCATCCAGATAGCCATGTAGGTTCTGGGTTTGAATCCCAATGGGGACTCATGTGCAAATTGACCTTAGTCGTGGAAGCACTTTAAAAAATACTAAAACTACCAAACTGAGTTGTTAATTTTTAACTCGAATTTGATATTTTCATCTTTCACACTTCAAAGTGACCATAATTTATATTTTACTTTTTATTCTTTCTTGCAGAGAACCAAATCCTAAAGAAAACATGGTTAAAGGAGTACCAAAATGGCCACCCTATGATAATGAAGGTGAATATTACATGCGCTTTGACAAGGAGTTTAAAGCACATCGGGATTTCAAAAAGGAATTCACCATAGCTATTGATGAAGCAAATGAAAAAATTAAAGGATGAAGCAGAGGCAGACAGAATATTATTGGATAAAAGCCACATTATAGACAATCAAAATCTGGATTTAAGTTATTAAGTTCTTTTGGATGGACAAAATAGAAATATTGTCTCAGTAATATTTGGACTTATTTCCACAATTATGGAAATCAAATATGAAAATTCCATAACAGTTCAAAGCACAACTAAATATTCCTAAATAGGTTGATAATGGATCAAAAATTTAGCATTAAACCATCAATAAAATGTTCAATGAGTAATTTGTTTCTACAGAGTATGGACTTTTAAGCCTATATTTTTAAATTTAAACTGAATTTACAGCAATTTGTACCATATTCTTTGCAAATGTGTTTATCTAGTCCTAACTCATGAAAACCATGACATAAAAAGTAATAGACAACATCTGCTCGCCTAACTCATTACATGTACTTTGTTCAAAAATGATTTATTAACTTTATAGAGTAACTTTATTCTGATAGAGGATTTTATATGAAGGGAATTAAGTGAGAAATATTTTTCTATTTTGATTCTTTTTATGTACGGAATGTAAGTTTACAAAGGAATATTACAGGAAACATTAATATTACAATCTATGTATATCTATTTCTTCAATGGGCAGCCATTATGACATTCCCAAGATATATGTTTACTTTTTTTTACCACTTTGAGATCAGGCTTATTAATTTGTAATGCTTTAACTGGGAATTCATAACACAAAAGTGGATTTATAAGACATTTAAAAAATGGAATTCTGATCAAAAATAAATATATCCTAAAGTTTTCTCAATTATCACAGAGAAAAATTCAATGCGAGTGGCATTGGATTGTCAACCAGTGATAATTTGTAAGAGATAAATGGGTTTGGATGCCTATCTTTGAGATCACCAGCCCAAAGACTAGTCGGATCCTAATACCCTTCCTTCTCCAGCAATAATAAGCTTAGGAGAGAGAATGAGGCAAACTAGGCAAGGTGAGGTAGTTATCACTCCTTTCCTCACTGAGTCAGAAGGCTCTAAGTGGAGCAAGCCCGCAATGTGAGAAGTCACTGAGCCTTCCCTGTATTCACAAACTTGATTTTCAATTTGACTGCGAATTTTTAATTTTGATAACCACAGATGTACTTAATAAACTTTTACAGCAGGTTTTAATATTCATAAATTAAGAGCAAATACATAGTATAAAAGGGAGAAGATTAGATTTTAGCTGCCATTTCAATTCTGCTTTTACAACACTATTCATAGAAGTAAGGGGAAATACTTCTTCATGGCAAATTTTCAATAAAAAGTTTAATCAATGTCTTTCTACTCCACATACAAATATTTATAATAAAAAGTATCTAAATGTTATTTTTGGCAAACTAAATCTTAATTTTTCAATATGAATCCAAGCTTCATGTGTTTTAATATCTGCCTTCCTTTGTATTACTGATAATACAAAATGGTAGGAATTACATTTTAGAAATGCACTATATCTGTGGTTACTGTGGTGGTTGTGGGAACATTTGTCTAGGAAATATATTTTCAAGTTACTGAGAGAAGGAAAATTCAAATATAGACTTTCCATCATTTTGTCAGTAAATACAGAAAATTGCTATAATAATAGATGTTCTGGTACAACCAACTCACTGACTCTTAAATTTGGCCAAATAGCCTACAAAACCCACCAATAAAGCAAACATTTCAGCAAATACTACTATATAAGTAGTATAAAATACTAAGGTAAGCCATGGGTACTACCTTTTGAGGTCATTTGCTGACAAATAAACATTGTTAGCCTCCTTGGAAAAAAAAACATTTTTCTTCACCTAGAAATGCAAGAAATAGTTGACAAAAAATTTCTGTTGTAAGAATAATAATTGTCTTTATTTGGGTGAGATTGACAATATTGATTGATTGATGGCCATCTTAAGATATTTTTAAAAGAAAATAGCCTACAGAACCTTCCAAACTAGCTTTTTGAGGCAATTTTTCCTCAAATAAACATTGGAAGACTCCTTGAAACAAAAACATTTTTCTTCACCTAGAAATGCAAGAAGTTGTCGAAAATGTTATCAGTTTTAAGAATGATAATAATAATCATCTTTATTTGGGTGAGATTGAGGATAAGAGTTAGCAAACTCTTAGATGATCATCTAAAAACACTTTTGAATAAATCGGAAAATTATAAATAAAAGGAGATATTAAAACTGTTACATAATCACAAACATTTTTGAAGAAAATAATTATTAAGAATTCATCAATTCCTAGATTTAAAAATGCCTTTGGAAATCTATTCTTTACATTTCTTAAAAATATACTATCTTGTTCTTTTTTCAATGAGTCTGTATCCATGAAAACTTTATCAACCATAAAAATGTAACATTTTGGTCATCATAAATTGTTCAGCTACTCTATTGATGTTGGATTTGTATGCCTGGAAATCAGGTCAAGTCTTTTCATTTTTCAATCAAAGAATCCATTGATGGCACTGAGTGGCACTTAAACATTTGCTTATTCTGAGAGGATACAAATTATGATTACTTTAAAAACGAACCTTATCATAAATAAATCAAGGGAGAGTAACATTTAATGGAATAGAAGAGTACATTAAGGATTTAAACTCATTCACTAAATTTTCTGCAGCTCTATTAGTTTGTGGATGATATGGATGTGATCTGAGCAATTTATCCAGTAAAAGAATTTAAGCCCTATAAAAGTAAATGAAGACCAATTGTTTGATACTATGATTCTACTAAGGGTGAGAATAAAACCCTCAGATTGTAATGATTTCCTCAACACTCCCCTTATTAAACTCCAATACTTCTGGTAATTTGAAAAATATCTATTTATGTGTAACTACTAAAATCTTTAACACTCATCCATTGCTCTAAATGGATAGTGACTAAATATTTAGCCAAAACCATCTCCTCAAAAGTTGATTTTATGAACTTATTACTGTGCCTATACATATTTGTCGATTATCAACAAAAGTGAATGACAGTTTGGTGACATACCATAAATATGCTACATAAAGCGCTTACTAGGTGAATTTAATTACTACTGTAAGAATATGAGCACTCAGGAAAAGCTTGGTGACTAAATATTAAGCTTTAAAGGCTTGGAAATTGATTCTATAGGAGATTCGTCAAATCAATACATAATTATAGTCATGCTTTTTGGTCTTTTCCAAGTCTTGACTGGAGCTTTGCTAGAAGCACAGACGTATTCAATGCAAGGAACAAAAGACTGACATTTCTTCAACGTCCGTATCTAAGTCATCATATGATCTGGCTTAACATTTTATTTTGCTTATACTACAAATATGACTAATACAAACTATAAATCTGACTCTGCAACTCGTCCAAAGTCTTTTCTCTTAACTTTAGGGATTCTACCACCGTTTCTCTTCAGCAAACATTTTTGCTCCAGTGTGAGCTCAAGTTTTCCATTTTCAAACTGCTTTAATGTCCCAATCCTTGAGGACCATCCAAAACTATCAGAAAGTTCTTCTCTAATCTCTACTGATCTACTTAGCTGTCATTGGCAAAATCTCACGTTAATGTGATCATTTTTAATTTTAGAAAGAGGATTAAATCCTGCATACAGTGAAAGGTCGTTTGGGCAAACTGAAGATGAACCAAGATGATAAATATCTGTAAAACGTTGAGATTAGATTCCGTCCTAAGTATTAGACCCCCAAATTTTGATTTATTTCGTGTATTTAACTCATTTTACAAACCAATAACATTTAACCCAAGAAGATAAGAAAATGAGGGTAAAGATTGGTTTGAAAAAAATGTTATCACAAGGTATTAAAATTATACAAGCCACCTTTTTTGTCAAGGTCTAGATGTGTGGTATTTGCTTCGTTTTCGTAGTAATCGTCTTGTTCAGGCTTTCCAGTATCACTCTCACAGACCAAGACACCGTCACAACCACTTTTCTTCATTATTGCATGCATATTTTCGACAAAATGGTCAGGTTTGTTAATGCATGCCTTCGCATTAAGTATTGACGGAAAGATCCCATAAATTATTATCAATCACAATATCTTCGGAATTGAACCATCTTACTTTCTGATGGTAGGTTTTATTTTCTTCTAACTAAAAACGCTGTAATTAGATGTTATTTATCATTAACGATTATTCCTAGCAGCTCTTGAACTATCGTCAAATTCAATGTTCCCTCTGCTTACCTCATGGCGTGGTGAGTTGCGCTTTCCATTACGCAGACTAAAAATTTCAAGCTTACTTTAGGACATATTTATCATTTTATCGACATATTCCGCGGCGAATACGAAATACATTCATTCTAAAATTCCGCCGCAAAACTGATCCATTTATTATAAGGAAAACATAAGTTCTTTTGCACAACTGACTTTTCCTGTAACTGTGGTGCCCAATCTAGGGGCATAGGGGCTCGTGCAGATAGTGCAAATCGTCCTTCAGATATTGTATTGGCTGACATTTGTTTTCGAAAGTTTTGTGTACATTTCGGTGTGGCTTGATCCGAAGCGAATTTTGGGTGTTTATAACGGCGCTCAACGGTTTAGTATTTAGAAAAGTTACAAATTCATTGTGCTAATCTTTATAATCGTATTTTCACCATTACTAGTCACTCAAATATAATTAGTCAAGATGTCTTACATGTTACCACATCTTCATAATGGGTGGCAAGTTGATCAAGCTATTTTATCTGAAGAGGATCGAGTTGTGGTATGATAGAATTTTTAATATTTGGGTTACCGGTGTCTTTGTCATATTCCAATTTTTCACAGACTCCTTTACCGTAGGTTATTCGGTTTGGCCACGACTGGGATCCTACGTGCATGAAAATGGATGAAGTACTGTACAGCATTGCAGAAAAGGTGAAAAATTTCGCCGTTCTATATTTAGTTGATATTACGGAAGTCCCAGATTTCAATAAAATGTAAGTACGTTTATTTACTGTTTCATTCTGACCGTATATCATCATCATTGGTTTTCTGCCAAATGGCAGGTCCTTGGCGTCATTGGTTTTAAAATAATTTCCTTCTCAAGGCTTTAGCTTTAAATTTTGCGTATCCTTCTCNAATTCTGCTTTTACAACACTATTCATAGAAGTAAGGGGAAATACTTCTTCATGGCAAATTTTCAATAAAAAGTTTAATCAATGTCTTTCTACTCCACATACAAATATTTATAATAAAAAGTATCTAAATGTTATTTTTGGCAAACTAAATCTTAATTTTTCAATATGAATCCAAGCTTCATGTGTTTTAATATCTGCCTTCCTTTGTATTACTGATAATACAAAATGGTAGGAATTACATTTTAGAAATGCACTATATCTGTGGTTACTGTGGTGGTTGTGGGAACATTTGTCTAGGAAATATATTTTCAAGTTACTGAGAGAAGGAAAATTCAAATATAGACTTTCCATCATTTTGTCAGTAAATACAGAAAATTGCTATAATAATAGATGTTCTGGTACAACCAACTCACTGACTCTTAAATTTGGCCAAATAGCCTACAAAACCCACCAATAAAGCAAACATTTCAGCAAATACTACTATATAAGTAGTATAAAATACTAAGGTAAGCCATGGGTACTACCTTTTGAGGTCATTTGCTGACAAATAAACATTGTTAGCCTCCTTGGAAAAAAAAACATTTTTCTTCACCTAGAAATGCAAGAAATAGTTGACAAAAAATTTCTGTTGTAAGAATAATAATTGTCTTTATTTGGGTGAGATTGACAATATTGATTGATTGATGGCCATCTTAAGATATTTTTAAAAGAAAATAGCCTACAGAACCTTCCAAACTAGCTTTTTGAGGCAATTTTTCCTCAAATAAACATTGGAAGACTCCTTGAAACAAAAACATTTTTCTTCACCTAGAAATGCAAGAAGTTGTCGAAAATGTTATCAGTTTTAAGAATGATAATAATAATCATCTTTATTTGGGTGAGATTGAGGATAAGAGTTAGCAAACTCTTAGATGATCATCTAAAAACACTTTTGAATAAATCGGAAAATTATAAATAAAAGGAGATATTAAAACTGTTACATAATCACAAACATTTTTGAAGAAAATAATTATTAAGAATTCATCAATTCCTAGATTTAAAAATGCCTTTGGAAATCTATTCTTTACATTTCTTAAAAATATACTATCTTGTTCTTTTTTCAATGAGTCTGTATCCATGAAAACTTTATCAACCATAAAAATGTAACATTTTGGTCATCATAAATTGTTCAGCTACTCTATTGATGTTGGATTTGTATGCCTGGAAATCAGGTCAAGTCTTTTCATTTTTCAATCAAAGAATCCATTGATGGCACTGAGTGGCACTTAAACATTTGCTTATTCTGAGAGGATACAAATTATGATTACTTTAAAAACGAACCTTATCATAAATAAATCAAGGGAGAGTAACATTTAATGGAATAGAAGAGTACATTAAGGATTTAAACTCATTCACTAAATTTTCTGCAGCTCTATTAGTTTGTGGATGATATGGATGTGATCTGAGCAATTTATCCAGTAAAAGAATTTAAGCCCTATAAAAGTAAATGAAGACCAATTGTTTGATACTATGATTCTACTAAGGGTGAGAATAAAACCCTCAGATTGTAATGATTTCCTCAACACTCCCCTTATTAAACTCCAATACTTCTGGTAATTTGAAAAATATCTATTTATGTGTAACTACTAAAATCTTTAACACTCATCCATTGCTCTAAATGGATAGTGACTAAATATTTAGCCAAAACCATCTCCTCAAAAGTTGATTTTATGAACTTATTACTGTGCCTATACATATTTGTCGATTATCAACAAAAGTGAATGACAGTTTGGTGACATACCATAAATATGCTACATAAAGCGCTTACTAGGTGAATTTAATTACTACTGTAAGAATATGAGCACTCAGGAAAAGCTTGGTGACTAAATATTAAGCTTTAAAGGCTTGGAAATTGATTCTATAGGAGATTCGTCAAATCAATACATAATTATAGTCATGCTTTTTGGTCTTTTCCAAGTCTTGACTGGAGCTTTGCTAGAAGCACAGACGTATTCAATGCAAGGAACAAAAGACTGACATTTCTTCAACGTCCGTATCTAAGTCATCATATGATCTGGCTTAACATTTTATTTTGCTTATACTACAAATATGACTAATACAAACTATAAATCTGACTCTGCAACTCGTCCAAAGTCTTTTCTCTTAACTTTAGGGATTCTACCACCGTTTCTCTTCAGCAAACATTTTTGCTCCAGTGTGAGCTCAAGTTTTCCATTTTCAAACTGCTTTAATGTCCCAATCCTTGAGGACCATCCAAAACTATCAGAAAGTTCTTCTCTAATCTCTACTGATCTACTTAGCTGTCATTGGCAAAATCTCACGTTAATGTGATCATTTTTAATTTTAGAAAGAGGATTAAATCCTGCATACAGTGAAAGGTCGTTTGGGCAAACTGAAGATGAACCAAGATGATAAATATCTGTAAAACGTTGAGATTAGATTCCGTCCTAAGTATTAGACCCCCAAATTTTGATTTATTTCGTGTATTTAACTCATTTTACAAACCAATAACATTTAACCCAAGAAGATAAGAAAATGAGGGTAAAGATTGGTTTGAAAAAAATGTTATCACAAGGTATTAAAATTATACAAGCCACCTTTTTTGTCAAGGTCTAGATGTGTGGTATTTGCTTCGTTTTCGTAGTAATCGTCTTGTTCAGGCTTTCCAGTATCACTCTCACAGACCAAGACACCGTCACAACCACTTTTCTTCATTATTGCATGCATATTTTCGACAAAATGGTCAGGTTTGTTAATGCATGCCTTCGCATTAAGTATTGACGGAAAGATCCCATAAATTATTATCAATCACAATATCTTCGGAATTGAACCATCTTACTTTCTGATGGTAGGTTTTATTTTCTTCTAACTAAAAACGCTGTAATTAGATGTTATTTATCATTAACGATTATTCCTAGCAGCTCTTGAACTATCGTCAAATTCAATGTTCCCTCTGCTTACCTCATGGCGTGGTGAGTTGCGCTTTCCATTACGCAGACTAAAAATTTCAAGCTTACTTTAGGACATATTTATCATTTTATCGACATATTCCGCGGCGAATACGAAATACATTCATTCTAAAATTCCGCCGCAAAACTGATCCATTTATTATAAGGAAAACATAAGTTCTTTTGCACAACTGACTTTTCCTGTAACTGTGGTGCCCAATCTAGGGGCATAGGGGCTCGTGCAGATAGTGCAAATCGTCCTTCAGATATTGTATTGGCTGACATTTGTTTTCGAAAGTTTTGTGTACATTTCGGTGTGGCTTGATCCGAAGCGAATTTTGGGTGTTTATAACGGCGCTCAACGGTTTAGTATTTAGAAAAGTTACAAATTCATTGTGCTAATCTTTATAATCGTATTTTCACCATTACTAGTCACTCAAATATAATTAGTCAAGATGTCTTACATGTTACCACATCTTCATAATGGGTGGCAAGTTGATCAAGCTATTTTATCTGAAGAGGATCGAGTTGTGGTATGATAGAATTTTTAATATTTGGGTTACCGGTGTCTTTGTCATATTCCAATTTTTCACAGACTCCTTTACCGTAGGTTATTCGGTTTGGCCACGACTGGGATCCTACGTGCATGAAAATGGATGAAGTACTGTACAGCATTGCAGAAAAGGTGAAAAATTTCGCCGTTCTATATTTAGTTGATATTACGGAAGTCCCAGATTTCAATAAAATGTAAGTACGTTTATTTACTGTTTCATTCTGACCGTATATCATCATCATTGGTTTTCTGCCAAATGGCAGGTCCTTGGCGTAATTGGCTTTAAAATAATTTCCTTCCCAAGGCTTTAGCTTTAAATTTTGCGTATCCTTCTCTTCCTTTTACTTCATCCAAAAGCTTTCTTCTCCTCATCTTTCCCTCCACCGCTACCTCTACTGCCATTTTCAATAGTCCTTCATGCCTTAGGAAGTGTCCAATCCAGTTTCTCTGACGTTTCTTAATAATATCCATCAATATTCTGTCTTCTCCCACGCGCTGCAGGACCTCCTCATTCCTTACTTCATCACTCCAAATTATACCTTCCATTTTTCTCCATGTCCACATTTCAAACGCCTCTATTCTCTTCCTGTCCGCCTTCCTAATCGTCCACTTTTCAGTTCCATACAAAAACACATTCCAAACATAGCATTTTATCAACCTCTTTTTCAATTTCATATCCAACTTGCTTGTCAATAACCTTTTCATTTTGATGAATGCCGTCTTTGCCATTCTTACTCTTTCTTTAATTTCTTTTAAGCTTTTTAAGATACTTGAATCTAGCTTTTTAAGATACTTGAATCTCTTCACCTGCTCTATGTCCTCTCCGTCCAAAACCAATCCTATTCTTTCTTCACATCCTATCTTCATGGTCTTTGTTTTTCCCTTGTTTATCTTCATTCCATATCTTTCACACCATACATTAATTCTGTCCATTATCCTTTTCAATGTCTCAGGATCCTCGGCGATCACTACCATATCGTCTGCGAACTTGATCTATTGATCGAGAACATTCATGTGCAGTCTTGTGGTAGTTATTGATGTTATTTTAAGGATTAAAGTCCATTTTCACTGCCATTTTCCTATTTATCTATAAAATGTACCCTAAATTATTGTTAATACTGTATTCATGTTGTAGCCAAGCTCACATATTGTATTCAAATTCGACATCGTAATAAATCAATGTAACACTTAGGCATAATATAATGGAGGAATAATTGATCCTGATGGAAATGAGTATATAATTTCCCCAAACATGGGGAAGGAAATCTGATTATCATAGTTATTTTTTCAATCTTAGGGGGATTTTAGGAAGGTGGCATTGCAGTTGAGAAAAGTTGGCGAATTCATTTAATTTTCCAAAGTTTTAAGGAATATATTTTCATACTTACTCATTAGAAGTTTTGTCCATGATTGAATAGTTCATGTTACATTTAAAGAAATTGATATGGGTGAATGTGTAAATCTTCTTTCATACTTAAAACCACGAGTCTAGCATATTGTTGACATAATAGCACCCTTCACTATCCTTTACAGCTACGAAGTTAATATTTTTCAATGTTTGATATAATCAAATTGAATGTTTTTTCATCTATAAGAGTAGGAATTAAATTACTTATCCAAGTTAAAACCTAGGAGAAAGAAAGATCCAAGTGTCAACTCATTCAGCATGTTAAGGTTATTAGGACATCAACATTCCCAACATCAGGATCATTTGTATTCCTCTCAGTTAAGTTTTACTGTGTAATTAAATTATCACATCTGCAATTAATTTCCTTTAACTCTTTTTATAGGTATGAATTGTATGATCCCTGTACAGTCATGTTCTTCTTCCGCAACAAGCACATAATGATTGACTTGGGAACTGGTAACAATAACAAAATTAATTGGCCTTTGGAAGACAAGCAGGAGATGATAGATATAGTTGAAACAGTGTATCGTGGTGCTAGAAAAGGAAGAGGTTTAGTGGTTTCACCAAAGGACTATTCAACCAAGTATCGCTATTGAATTGATATATTAGCTCTGTATAGTTTGGACAATAACTTATTACTTTCTATAAAAATGAATAAACATCTAAGTATGAAAGGGTGGTTTATTCATTTAATCATGTACATCAGAAAAATCCATCAAGCAGCCAAACAAGTTTGTGTGTGTGGTTCTCAGCAAGTGTGTTTAATGACAACTAATCAAAGCATAATTAGTGACAAAGATATAATTCCAAGGAACATATTTATGTGATGTTTGAGTGAAAATGGAGATTTTAGATTTTGTTCCAATGACAGATGGACGGATGGCAACTGTGGTGAAAGAAGACTGTTTCTTAGAACAAATTGAGAACCACTTGGATTTCCTTGAAGCCGTATACATTCATAATAATTACTGTAAATAAACTCATTTTTGAGTAATAATGTGAGGATGAAAAATTTATTTTGACAGAATTATCAATTTTGCATTGCAACTGCTTAAAACATTTATGGACATAAAAAACAACGAACAATTTGCTTGAGAATCCAAATTTCAAATCAGATTATCCTTATTTTAAGTGCAAATTGAACACATACTAAAAATAAAAACAACACAATTACTTACATTATGTAAGTTTTTAATGGAAGAATAGAAACATGGATGGTTACTGACTACTAGTATAAGCAACCCTCAAACTTTAAAATTAACATTCCTATGATTAAACTGGTAATATTATAACCTATTTGGTATTTTTACATACTTTTAGAACTCTTCTGACTTGGGAAATGTCTAATCATCATGACTAAATTTATGGAGCAGTCTAAAGCAAAATATTTGGTCGATATCTCACTAAATTCCAAGACAATGGCTCTAAATTTAGTAGTCTTTTATGTACTTATGATAAGGCCAAATGGGATACTTTAAATATGAACATGTTAGAAACTGCATGCTCATTCATAAAAGTTACATATAAGAGGCACCATGAATTCAGTGGCTTTGTAGAACAAGAGGAACACGATCCAGGGAAACACCATGCCAGAAAACTGAAACCACAATGAATTCACAGAGATTCTCCATCATATAACCTGAAAAAGGAAAATCAGAATCAATGAAAAACCATTTAAAACACCAATATGTAAATAAATTATGCATTTATAACAGTTTGTTGTCACATAAGCCAACACAAAATCAGTGCTTTGCAGATTAAACCCACACAAGCAACTGGAGGCTTAAAATGTTTTCACAAGAATAATATGCAAAATGAATAAATGGTGCTTGAAGAAAGCAGAAGAATTCCGACTATGATGACAATTTCCTCTCATCAGAACCAATTTAAAGTGAATAATTAGTTTTCAAAGAGTAAGTCAAGAAGGTATTTGAAATTATTTTTTTAATCTTAGCATTTGATTTCCAATCCCAACTGCAGAATTTTATGATAAAATTTTACTCAACAGCACTGAAGTTTCTAGTACTGTTCAGACTTCTGAACACCAAAGATGAATATTAAAGTTAATCTTTTGCATAGAAACATATTTCATATATCTCTAGAATTCCATGAAACAAGACTTGTATTCTGGTTAGAATTAATGTTATTATATTTTTGAACAATAAAAATGAAATTTTTAGTTTGTTAACTGAAATTGTATAATCAAAAGATGAAGGAAAAAGTACTTTAATTATTTCTCATGTCAAAAAATAAACATTAGTAAGACTTATGAGGTAGTAGGAGTAGTCAAAATGATTACACCTGAACAATAACATATTTTAACTCATTGTTAGCCATGTACAGGACAGTATCAATCATGGGAGATAATGTATACTGATACCACAATTAACCAAGAAACCTTGATGATACAGAGTGCTCAAATAAGAACAAAAAGCATCAAAATATATAACTGATATAGAACTGCAAAGTTACTACAATAGAGCAGAAATCTGATTTAATGAACTTAATGCATGAAATTTCTAGTAATAAGTGTCACTTAGACCTTGAGCATAAATTGGGTAAAGTTAAACCACAAGATGAAATTAGCATGCAGAGTATCAGCGTAGGTGTGAACAAATGCCATCGGATGAAATATGTCATGCTTTCCTTTCCTGCAGATGAAGTCGTCTCGGGTTCTCCACCAGGTTAGATGATCCGTTGCTGATGTTTTGATAGCTGACACTGATATTGTCCTCAATGCCCTGAGGATGACGGCATAGTCAGCTATCAAAAGGTTGGCAATGGATCATCTAACCTGGTGGAGAACCCTAGAGGACTTCATCTCCAAATGCCATCAATGCAAAACATGCTTGAAAGCTTCCAAATTCAATCTTTGTTGAGATGTTAAAATGTTCCAGATACTGGTTAGATGTAGCAATGTTGCATGTCCTTGTATGAAAGAAGATTAAATCCTTAGCCCAATCCTGATAATCATTTACCTATGTTCAATTGGCTTAGTACAGTCAAAAGTTAAGTATTACAACTCCATACAAAAACATAAGGATAATTCAGAATGCTGATAATCAAGAATTAACAGTAATCTCTGTTGCACTAGGATGACACATTAACTGCTGGTCCATTTGAGGTTTAGGTAGAGAATAACCACACTGATTTTATTACACCTTTCTTACTCTACACAATTGGCTATGGCATGACTTAGATCATGAATGCTTCATCAGCCATTGCGATGCTGTTATATCTGCTTTTTGCAGAAAGCTTTCATTAGAAGAATATTGCGCATTTGCAAATCAGAAAAATTCTTGGGGCTAGTACAGAACCTTACAGCTAATCTGAAAGAAGCTTGAATGACCATCTTTATTGACACCCTAAAAACTGACCCAACTTTTTGAAAGGACAATAACGTGATAAATCAGGTTTTTTATAAATAATCCTGATATCAATGTCAAATCCATCCACAGGAGAAGGCCTAACCCACTGAGGCAAAAAGCACACATGAGCAATTTATGTATCAAAGCCATCATGATTGTTTTTCAACATCTGTGGAATCTTTCACTTAAGATTGGTGCTTGACATTCACATTGTGAACTAATTTTACTGGAGATAAGTTTCGACCATCATATATGAATGTGCATGAAGAAATATGGCTCATGGACCCATTACCAAGGCATTACACCAGTGCACAAAGTACACTCAAACTTTGCCAATTAAGATGCTTTAGGCAAAGCAAAGAATTTCTGTAAATAGAAGTTAAGGGTACAATGACGGGAAAACCTTTTTATTAGTCTGTAGATGCAGTAAACGGAAATTGATTGACATGAAGATGATCATATCAGAGGAAGACATGTAGCATTGCTTCCAAAAATGGAAAATTCTTATGGTGCAGAGTAGGAATCAAGAAAGAATGTATATTGAAGGTGAAAATGTTTCTGTTGTAAAATTTTAAATACATTTTTAAAAACTTGTGGAGGTTATTTTATATCCATATCTTGTATTCTGGTTCTACAAGAAATGTGCAGTTTTTTGTTATAAGGGGTTGCATACTCATACATACAAAGTATATAACTGCATCACCACAGACATGGCCCATAGGGGGGTTCCATGGATGCCTAGCATTTGACCCCATTCTAAAAAGACAACTTCCTGATTTTGCAGAATGCAAGCAACGCAACCATAGAAAATTTCATAATGTAACATATATTGCATTATTTATAACCAATATGTATCACATGTGAATAAGAAGTGCAGAAGAGACCCATACGGAAGTTTTCCATCCAAGCCCCTTAGCTTGATGACTGGGTCCTGACCATGTAGTCTGGCTTGAATGGTAAAATTGCCATCTGCATGGGCCTATGTAAATGGCATTCAATGTGTCAAGCAGCTAAAGGCAACAAAATCAAGAAGCAGGACTTTTACAAACGCAACTGGAATTAATCTATAACATCCAATTTTGGGATAAATACCAACCATAGTTCAGTCAAGATCATCGCCACCACCTGATGCAGATGGGTTGCTGGCACCATCAGCACCACCTGATGGAGGGAATCCACCAGGAAAGCCTCCTGGGAATCCACCTGGGAAACCTCCTGGCATGCCTCCAGGCATTCCACTTCCTCCCTTAAATTTTGAGACTAACTTTGCAAAAACAGCACTGACTTTTGGATTGCTCTGGTATTTGATTATGTTGGCAGGATTTTGAGAAAGGTCTCTAAATGCAGCAGCTACCTCAGGGTCCTGTTAACAAGGATAACAAAGGGAAGTTAGAAATTAACAGAAAAATGACTTTAAGTAGCATAATAATGTAATGTTTTAAGTTTAAAAAATGGAAAATGGTCAAGAAAACCCTATACTACAGTAATTCCCAAACATGATTTTTAGAATGTTCTTAATGCAAGTCCTAGTTGGGATCATCAACCAGACAAATGGATTTGAGAAGTGCATCGAAACACACAACAGGAGTATTGAGTTATAAATTAATAAATGTATAACTGATATTAATGATATTAGAGCTTTAATTGGTAACCAAAAGCAGAAGAGTACTCGTTGCCATAACAGTGCATAGAAAACAAAATAAACATTTTCAAGAGTTGAATATCTTTAATGACCTCCATAACAGAGTATGAGAAAATAAGACCCCCTGAAGCTAAGTCCTTAAGAGTTTGAGAAAGATATCAGGAGACCCAGACTTGCTTTCAGGGAGTCATCATAGTTTAAATGTTTGCATAGGAATAAAAATATTGATAAATACAAGTAGTTTCAAAAATAACTGAATTCAAATTAAATAATGTACATTTTGAGGATTTCATACATAAACAGAAATTTTGTTACCAGAACTTTACTATGTCAATAAACATAGTTTCCATAAAATTTATCATTTATCAAATGGCTGGCAATTTATCTTCAGTGGAAACAATTCCATGTCTGATTGTGAGATATGGCTTTTAAGCTTTTACTGAGCATTAGAAAAAAAATTGAAATCAAACAATTTATAGCCACCAATTATGCTACAATCAAGAGAGCCAATTTGGCAGTTCGTAAGTTGGTCAGTAGACAACTGACAAGTTATCTGCTTGCACAGCCAATGCCGTTAAGAAAAGTCATATCCCTAGCTAAGCCATTTAGCTATCAATTTAATGTAAGCAGAATATTTTGAGATTCCCTGAGTATGTGAACCAGAGATAATCATAGACTTAAAAATGAATGAATAATACTAAATGAGTTTCTTTGTAATTTTATTGAAAGTACTTTTCAACTTATGAGAGAAAATTATCAATCATGCGAAATTAAAAAAAAACCTTTTTATGAGATTCAAAGGAGACATTCCATGCAATGTTTAAATTTACAAGATTGATGTGAGCTAGTTACCTCAAATGCCTTCAGTATCTCTGGATCATTGACCATGAAAGGCAAAAAGCCTTCAGGGTCATCCTCTGCACCAAATGAAGACTTGGCTTTTTCTTCTTCGGCAGCCTTCTGGTGCATCTCTCTAGCTTTCTTTGCCCTCTCCAATAACTTCTTTTGCTCTTGCTCCTTATGCTTGCGCTCATATTTCAGATTATGTTCTTCAATTTTGCGTGCCTGAGAAATAGAATCAAAATGGAAATTAAATTATAATTTGCTACAAATTATTTACACAGTTCAGTTACACAGGTAGTTAAAAATTTAGGATTATCTGAGAAAGTACTACACAGTAGCTTATGATAAGTATGACTGTAACAATACTTGTAGTTAATGATATATTCAGAATTTTCCTGAGTTGCTCCTGAGTATCAGCTCACTTGATTTTCTATCTCACTTTAAATACAAGGGACATGAGCTAAAGACCGAACCCTCAATTTAATGGCAAATTCATTTTTAATGGCAAATTACATAATTTATACAAAGATCCTTACATTGAAAAAATTCACTTTAACCAGATTGAATTTGGCCACTAATTGACTTATCAAAATACCTCAACTATTCAGATATACTGTAAAGGATAACTACAATAAACTTAAGCAAATTTGTATATTATTCCACATTAACTTCCCATTTACAGCTCAAACTAAATCCTTCTCTTCCTAACAGCTGGTGGGTGTTTAATGTAACTAGCCAATTTTTAAGCTTTCCCATGTAAAAGTTCGTTGCTTTATATTTGATCATATGATTTTAATGCAATAATACTAGAATTAAACCTTCCTGAACATATATCTTCATTCTCACCAATTTTATGCAAAATTTTTCCAAATAAATGGGTAAATGACCCATTTCTAATTCATTCTTTAGTAAGCATGAAATGGACAGCAATTACTTCAATATGAATTTCTTTTCTGCAAAAATGTATATTTGGTGCAACTTTTAAAAAATTGATTAGCTGTTATAAATACAACAATTAGAGCTTTTTATATGAAATATTAGATCTCGTTAAAAAAAATTCATGGCCACATTATTTTCTATCAGACTTGTGGGTGTAGTCGATAACATTTAATAGAATGTGGAAGTTTCAGAAAGTGAAAAATGATTTTACCCATGATTGACCAATGTTATAAACTGTAAACAGTAATCTGCAATTTATAAAAAAATGAAGTAATTATTATTATTTAATTCACATGAACTAATGCATCAATGGTTGAGCACATCAATCTCAGTTTAGCTTTCCATTTAATTTACTTGGTATTAAAATGATGAAACTATCCTTGGAGATAGAACTTAATATGATATAAAATACTCAAACACTTTCATTTTGGAAGAATGTTTCAAGGGGCTCATTTAATTCATAAGAGGAGAAAAGGGTAACATAGAAATCTTGGTTTGACATAAGGAGAATACTTATACAGATATGTATCTCAAACTTTTATTATTCTAGATATAGTAAAATGAAATCAAAATTAATAGTAGTAGTATTGTTGAAAGTGCTTCAACGGCTAAGGTCATTCTGCAAATAGGCCCCCACCAGGAATTGAACCTGGGGCCGCTTTCATCGAAGTTGAACAAATTGCCCACTTGTCTCTCCGGGAGCCATTTTAAATTAATGACAGATTGTTTAAGGCTTTAGAATGTATAACAAGGAATTTGGACTCTTTTCAAGATGGATTAATAAAGAATAGATATATTTTTTCTGTTTTAAGTTCTAAACCCAGAGAGCAAACAACAGGTGAGTTCCCTGTGTTTTATCTTAAAGACAAGGCTTGGGAAACGGCCAATCATTTTTGGCAATATTACAGTAATTGATCATTAAAGAATAACCAAAAACTTGAGGTAGTATGGGAGGAGTTAAATGACACTGAATTGTTATATTTTTGTGTGGTGGACTTCACATGTATATTCTAAACGAATTTAGATGAGGAAAATTTGAAGAATCATAGAATATGGAGGTTAAGAAATCTGCTCGCGAATCATGAAAAAAGAGAGATTTTAAAAGAAACATTCAAGCAACGTCGACTTTGATACTATCGGACGAGAAAACCAAGCGCAGGATAAGATATAACCAGAAAACGAGGATCGCAGCATCAAAATGCAACCGCCGGTCTTCGCGAAAGGTTATCGTGACGTCTCGGAAATGTTCATTGACGCCTGGGGGAGGCGATCGACGGTGTTGGAGTCAATCCATGCGCATATGCGAGGTCCGTCAGAGGTCCGAGACGTCAGAGGGCATTGTGGCCTATCGAAGCGCAATGGATCCTGAAATGTGGATAGGAGTGACCATGCCCGTGAAGTACAACACGGACACCTGAATGCGAAGCTATCCGGGTGCGCGGTCGGGCGAGGCCTTATAAGGGAGCTCGGCGGTGGGGCTAAATAAAGCAAGCGCGGGGGCCGTGAGGGAAAGGGGCGAGAGGCGAACTCGGCTACCCACAGAGCGAGGCTTGACCCACTCAATCCGAGGATTGGATGAATAGTATCTGCTTTAAAAGAGTTTCAATCAGTTTACGGAAAGATTGCCACACGATAAAGATAGTTCGGCTTTTGTCCCGATTCCGACCGAATTCCTCTTTTTTACGCGGAGGACGCCAAAACAACGCATTCCAACGGGAACGCCACGCGCATGCAGTAAATCTTTTCGTATTTTTTAATGGTAGACTAACAATAAGAACTATTCGAAGCGTTATGCGTTACAACCCTCTCCGCAGATCGGCTTTCTTTTGACTCCTTGAAAACAGAAGAATGACGGTTAACGATATCGACGCGAACGTCATTTTTAGCATTACACAAGCCCTGTGAAAGCCCTTTAACTTATCATAACTGGGGTGAATGAGAGATTTTCGAGGACGAAATTATAGCATATGGTATTTCTGGAAGCATTCCAAGCACGGAATCAGGTTCATCTTCATGACGTAACGTCGGAGTGACACAGTCAAAAGACTCCAAAAATTGAAGTTCAATATCCGTCGAATGCAACACGAACGTCATCATCTTCAATTTTAAAGGAGAGCGTAAAATGACGGCCAATGATGGGTAATTGCAGCTGATGAGGTGGGATATTTATTGAGGATGGGTGAGAAGCTGAAGGAATCCCCAAGGAGAACCAGTCACCCGGAAAGTGGGAGATCCGGGTTCGAGTCCCGGTCCTCTCAGATTGGTTCAAGACAGTTCTTCCTTGGGAACATCCCAAATTACCTATCTAACATTCCCTTGTTTTCAAACTGAGGTTAGTTATCCAACCTCAACTACTAAAGTCGATTAGAATGAAACAATTTCGACGTCAATTGCAAGCCCAGATTACGCGATTAGTAACATAATTTATAATTCCTTCTTCAGTCTTCGCATTATACTGACTGTCGATCGTATCGATCGATAATATGATTAATTTCAATTGAGAAAAGGAGCACGAATTTCTGTATGCTAAAAGACAAATCTGTTCTATGCGGCCTCTCTCAAGTTGCTAAACAAAATAATATCCAATTGATACAAAAATTCAAAGTGAAAGACTAAAATGATACCGCAGCACAAACAATATAGGAATATTTCGAACCATAAGAGGTAAATTAAATCTCAACTACACTGGAAAAATGTTTTGGTTAGCATTTCAGAACTCCTTGAGAAAGTAATTTATTTACTAGAATAACGATATCTTCCAAGTCTATTTATATGGTGAGGGAACTGGAGAACGGAAACTCTCCGCAACCGTGCATTTAATATAGCCAAAATTTCCATTTTATCTAATAATGTTATTATTATGCCACGATGAATCGTATTCCCACAGTGATATGCGGTTAATTATACTTTATGTTCATTACTTAATATGAATGAAGCTAAAATAGCAATTTGATAAACGATAAGTTTCCTTGGAAAGAAATATGCACCCAAATATCAAGATTATTGGGCTTAAACACCATCGGACAACAAAAAACACCAGGTTAAGTGAGATGAAGATAGTTTGTACCAAACAGACAAAACGTTTCAGAAATTTAAAACGTGGGAAATCAGACAAACCAATTCACCCATGCCCAGACCAAGTTATAAGCAGTGGAATAGGCTTTATGGCTAACATTCTAACACGAAAAACTATAAACTATTCATGAGACAGTGTTAAATTCATAGCTGGTCACAGCACTTTATCACGTTTTTTTTAATTATATAGAAATTGTGAACATTGTTAAAAAACCCACATTTTCATCACTACAATTTCAAGAATTTTCGAGAGGGGTTTCAAATAACTTAGGGACAACTCGACGAGCTTTCAATGATAGTTCATTTTGGATAAATAATGGATACAACGAAAGAGTGGTTGAAAAAACTAGACCTAACAGATTTTTAGTACAACTAAATAATAGTACTGTATGAAATAAGATTCAAATTTCATCCATCCTTTTAGAACAAAGTAATTGGTATATCTCTAGTGCGTTCCAGTCTTTCCAGTCTTACAAGCCGAAATTTCCGAATGGTAGTACAAAGGCTAGAAGAGAACACACATCGTTAGACACCGATCTACATAAGGATTGAAAGGAGATTCGAACGATCGGCGAAGGAAACGAGGAAGGAGAAACTAAGAATTCTATCAAATTTGTCACTTAAATTCCCACCAAAGATGAAGGAAAGCAACATTTTCAAAAAGAGAAGAATCAGTTCAGCCTTTCTATTCATTAAACACTACGAAAGCGGAAACACGTCGCATCGGCTTGAATACGAATATGAAGCGGTCTGGTGGTGGTAGTAGTAGTAGTAGTAGTAGAAGGGCTTCGATTGCTTAGGTCATTTCGCACATAGGTCCCCACCGGGAATCGAACCCGGGACCGCTTTCACCAAAGTCGAACGCGTTGCCCACTTGGCTATCCGGGGCCAGAAGCGATTTGATTGAGCTAAAAAGAAATTCAATTTAATCTTTGAAATGGGAATTAATTTTTCCTCTGGTTTAGGGCAGTTTCACAAGCAGGAAGGGACAGGAGAGGCATGACTAGAAGTGTACTCGGGCCTGGTCCGACAGATACATTCATCATCTTCGGGTTCGGACTTCCATAGCGGGTCATTCAATGCCTTATGCATAATAGGCTTGCATGTTTCACTAACCAAATTTGACCCATTCTCAGGATACTCTTGACGAAATGAATGCGGTTTCCCTTCCAGTGTGAGGGAACCAGGATTTGCATCCGCTCCAGAGCATGCGTCAAGCGAGTGCAATGCACCATTTTTGTAAACACTTCACCAAGCTCATCATTCATTCTTGGACTTAAGCTTTCGCGTATGATAAATCCCAGCTTTCACCACCACTCATGTGGTGGTGGTTCAGCATGTTAACGTCTCAATATTTTTTTTACCTTATATATTACTTGGGCTGAAAATAACACTTCCCACTCAGGAATTCATAATTATTTAATCTTCGCCCTTCAAACTAGCATAGAGGCTCTCGTTTTCTTCGAAGGAATTCTCCAGGCATACGATACACGTTCAATTTCCATCACCTTATCCCCATCCTACCTCATTTTCTTATTCGAGTTATTTTACTAGTCAAGGAAAAAGATTTTCAACGGAAGCATCTTTATTTAAAGATGTTTTATTGGTTAGATGAAACCTACTAATACAGAGAAAAAATGAATTTAGCGCAAAAATATCTTCCGCAGACTAATTGGAGGATTAGAGGAGTCGGGCCCCAAAATATTATGCGGTCAATCGAAACGGGCCCTCGAAAAAAAGATTCTTCCTAAGCTTCAACAATCATAAAACTTGTATCTTCATAGCGCTATGATAAGCATACAAAATTATATTTTCGCACAATTTCGTAATTTTCGGACGAAGAAAAACCAGTACAAATTTCTAGTTCGATTAAGAATTCCTGCTTCTACTTGCAGTAATAATCTCTCAAAACAGTCTTAGCATGCTCCATTTACCGTGATATTTCGGTGTAATTCAGTTGTGTGATAAAGAGCGCAGAAAAAGTTATCATGAAGAAAGAGAAACTTTCCGGACAAAGATCTTAGTCATGGACAAAAGATAGCCTTGATATTTAACATGAAATTGCTCAGGTAATCTGAAGAGAGTTCAATAAATTTGATGCACCATAAGCTTAAAAAATTCCCGCATACAATTTATCGAGATTTCTACACTGAAAATTCAAAATTAGGATATAATATTTCCATACGATATCCAAAGAGATTAATTAAAAAAATTCCCGTAAAGTACTTTTCTGAATTAATCTATTTACTCGGCATCTAATTTTACATGAGCATGACATCAGACAAAGGTAAATCTGCAAGAAAAGTTTATCTTAATACTCAAACAGCATCGCTTCTAACTTATAAGTAACCAGTTAATAATACAAAAATAACTCCCCATGTGTATAAAATATACTTTTCAATATTAATGGCTCTAAATTTATTTCACAACCATAGCTCGAAAATTTCTCATAAATTAAGAGAAAATTTTCCATGACAAAAATAACACTTTGTTGCCCATATGTCTAACTAAATGAGACGAATAAAAAAAAAAACGTTCCGAATGGTAATTCGTATTTAGCAAGGATGTTATCACAAATCGCTCACAGAAATAATTGAATGTTGAAATATCCAACTTTTTGTGCCAAACTAAAGGAAGCGAAAGAATGAATGCAAAAAAGACGACGGATCAGACAGGGAGCAAATTAGTCCCTATGAAACAGATCTCCGAGAAAAACTGCTTGTTTGTAAACAATACGAAAACGTCGGAGTTATTTTCTACGATCAACGGTGGGGTGAGAATCTTTGGATCTCCAAAATACTCGAAATCGCCAGCCTTGCAGCATAAGGGACTATGTATATTTGACACAAGTTATCTATTTTAGGAAATACTCCCACTAACGAGTTTGGAAGGGATTGGCAAAAAAAGTTTGTAACGATGTTTGTCTCATCCAACGGATGGCCGATAGTTAAGGGCAATCAGCGGAGCGACGAAAACGAAAGGGGCAGCGGCTTTCGAAAATTGCGAAGAGCAGACAGACAAAGAAGGAAGGCATTTCACGGCTGGCTAAGGTACAATTGGGAAGTCTCAAAGGTGAGACGAGGAAACACTACAGACATTTTAATTAAAGAAATAAAACGAATCTTTCACGGGAGAATGAAGAGAGAATGTAAACAGCAGTGAATTTCGTATTTTTTAGACAAATAGTTACTGGCATCTGTTACGATTTTAATGGCTAAAAAATCAACGCAAAAAAATAACGATTTATCGAGCTATACTTTAAGGGAGGTTATCAGGATATAATTTTCAGTAATTCAGAGATGACAAAGCGCGAATAAAAGAAACAAAGTATCCAAGCAGTAACTAAATTAAGATATAGTGATAGCTGTCATAAAGGTATGAAAGTTAAACATAACCACAAAGAAAACGGCGGTATTATTAGTAATCTTATCAATTAAGCATTACTTGAAGATTTTCATAAAAGAAGTAAACATGTAACAAAAACAGGCGATAAAAATAATTGATTAATGGCACACTTGTTCATTATAAGTGATTGCAATTTGATTCCCCTAGTCAATGAATTAATTTACAAAATATAACATTCTTGGTCATGGTTTTAAAAATGATAGGAACAGATTACAAGTGAATGATAAGATTCACTTTACACGTTAATGAAATAAGTTCATCTTTAAATGAAATGACTTTAACTCATTGAGCTTGGTCATAGAAATCAAGAAAATAGCTATTATAGATTAAGTTGTGACTTCTGATAGGTTGAAATATCAGAAAGAATTACTTGTGAGGAATTTAAACGCCTTGACCAATGATTTATTTGTACCGTAAATAGCAAATTGGAAGAATATCATAATAGAAATTCTATCTTCCCAATTTGTTTGTGATTACATTCCCTCTTTGACCTTAATTTACTTACGCAGTTAATGCCCAACCAATTTGGGTTTCCCTTTAATATCAATCTAATCAATTACCTACTTCCTAGTCTTTGGCTCATCCTATGATTACCGAATTTGCCTATCCATAACATTCCTACATTATAACATTCCTACGCCCATCCCTTCCAAACATACTGGGTGCTGGACATGCTTTTACAATCGTCTGGGACTCTATTGACTATATTTATTTACAAGTAAAATTTCAAAGGAAAAGCGTACTAGGTATATTCGTTATTAATAATGTGCATAATCTAGTGAAAGGTTCTACTCGGAGTGTAGAAATCAACGAATGAGGGAATACTGGCGACTTATTAACTCCTTAATTTAAAAAGACTTTCGACCCACTGAATCGGCACCCCGCGAAACATATTTCTGTGGTTTTCTTCTTAGCTTTGCTACATCGTCACTTAGCAGAAAATCTTTGCTGTTGAGTACTTTCAAGTGACCGAACAAGATCATGGTATTTAATAGAAATCCTGTACAACACTGACTGATTTCTGCATGCCGTATACAAATTCAAACCGAGAACCTTAAACATCTTATAGGAATGATCATCTAAAACAACATCTGAGAGGAGCGAAAAGAAAAGTAAACACGCGAGAGAAAACAAAGCATTTTTCCGCTAGGAGAACCCTAACATCCACGACCGAGGCTGACCAAGAATTTGCCCAACGGCGTTATTCCAACAGAAAACTAGGAGAAGCAGAACGAGACTGCTTCGGGAGATACCACCCTCCTATATTTATCTTCTTTCCACCTTGCGGGGGAGTAGCAAAAGACAAAAAACTTCCCATTCAGAAGGTCCACCAAACACCTTCCGCCATCGCTCCACCATGCCGGCCGGCAAGGTCGAGGTCCGCGAGAAGGGAAAGGGTTGGGAAGGGGGTGTCGCTTCAGAGGCGCCGCTATAGGGGAGGAGCCTAGTGATGTAAAAGGCTTCGTCACGAAGGGGGAGGAAACGGGGTGCAGGGCGGAGAAGAAGCTGAGTCTTCTTCCTCGGCAGTCGACTGCGTCTCCTATCGCCGCTAGCGATAGAAGAGCCGGACCCTCCTCGACCAACGACCGACCGACCGGAGATGGTGTACCCGGCGACGCCGTCAACCCTCCTCTGGGCCAGCGGCATTGCCATCCTCCTCCTCCAAGGTAGGCGTGGCGGACACCACTAGAAGGCTCAACCCGCGACCGGAAAAAAAACTTCGAGCCTTTTATGAGACCCCCGGGAGGTTACGCCACAAGTGCTAGTTATTAAGTGAATATTAGGGGATTTACATGATCGAGACTTCCCGTCCATTCCTCCGGCGCCGGGAAATATTCGTGTGGCTCCCGTATGGGGGGCGAAAAAGGAGCAGCATATCGAATTCGGAGTTGGCTTCCTACGCACGAGGAGCGCTGCCAAGAATTGGGACGGAATTAAGCTACATCCCGTCTAAGAAAAGCGCACGAGCTAAAGACGATTTTTATGGGTGTAACGTTAATCGCGCTAACCCTCCGAGGAAAGTTTTAATAACGGCCTCGTGTACACGAAGATCTGAGAGGGACTGCGCTTTTAATGTCGCGTTACGTTTCCCTCGAGCCGGTCGCTTACGCAATCGGCGCGTGCCTTTTGCCGCCGAGTCCCGCCGAATTTTTCCACCGGTAATAAATTGATGGTCTGGTCGAATATGACCCATAATCCCGCGAAAAAGTGAGCGTGGTAAATTTAGAACGGGATCCCAGAGGAGAAACTTCTTCCAACTTTGATGACAGCCATCCCCAGCCTCTCAATGGAACGCCCCCAAGACGAAACGAATTCGGAGATTTGACGTAATAGACCAACTCGGGCGGTGGAGGGATATGGTCGGAGGAAACGGATTTCCTTGGCAGAAGTCGCTCTTTCTGCCGTGGAAAAGTTCTTCTGTGATTGGCATCTATTGTAGAGGATAACATTACTTGGAAGCGACGCGGCGCCTCCGGGGAGGTCGTTTTATTATGTGGGCTGAATAGTTTGCATTCAGTTAAGAAATGCAGGAATGCTTCCACCAAACTTTTTCAGCTGAGCTCAACTGATGAAACCTTTGAACTGTCAAGTCGTCGGATGAAAGTTCCTCTCATTAAATAGCTTTCGGAAATCTGAGCTAAAGAGAAAGGGGGGAACCAACAGTCAATCAAAGTGTTTAGATTTGAGTTAATTTCTCACGCTAAAAGGACGAAAAACGAAATTCGCCTCATAACACCTTTCTTGAACCCTACGTTTTCTTTGCAAATAAATAACATAAAGATAGAATTAATAAAACTATTTCACTATAACACCTGCAAATACACGTATGAAACAACTCTTTAGTGTAACTTTTCAATAAATACGAGCGTATATACGAACGTAATACGCGAGTCGTATACGAACGATATAAACCAATATTAACACAGGAGAAAAAATTGCCATCGTTCAATTTGTTCAATCAGCTAGGATGGTATTTTTCATCAATATCTTTTTATCGGTCGGAAGTAATCAAGTTAGTATGCCTGTCTTCGGTCTAGAACGCTCTTCGTCCTCAAAGCGAACAAAATTTGCTGGAAATTTGCATAGTAACTTGAATTATACAGACGCGAAAATATTCCCAGTTGTCGAAGAAGGTTGTCATAAAGCTGATATATTAACTTTCATTAAAAAAATCCATCGATCCGTAAAGTTCTCCTAAATAAAAATTCTTTGGTCCCTCCAATAAACTCGTGAAAACTAAAGTTCAACTAATATAACTTCGTGTTGAACAAATAACGAGAGAATATAGTACCAATAACTTTCAAATACCTTGGGAACTCCTAGAATGGGATGACTAAGTTTCTGGAGATAGCTCCCATCTGAGACTATTTCGACGCCGGATATTATATATTAAATGCACGAAAGATAGAGAGGGGTGCGATCAATTATAGATGCCGGGGTTACCAGCGTGTGGAAGATATGAGTCTACCTCCTCCTGGTGATGTGTGGGAGAGGGGAATGCCTGGAGTTCTTTATGCATCTCTCAAAGCGATTTTGGAATAAGGCGATGACAACTGTGTTTTTGTAAGAGGATTCGACTTGAAAACTTCATCGGTACCAAACATCAATCCCGACGCGGTTAACAAGTGAGGTAGCGTATCATGGATTTTCTGAGCACGGCTAAGTCGCTCACCGATCACAATTTAACTTCTGAAAATCGATTTATCTTCAACAGGTGGTTTCTAAAAATATATTCTACGTATTCACGGCATCTCGACCCCTCTGAATAAACATACAAATACTTGAACGAGTGTATTAACTGGTGAGGACATGCTTTTCAAAATTGTCGCTGAAATGATTAGATAATACCTTCACAAAAAAGTTGATACTTAGTACACAACATTAGCTGGTGTTAAAAACAACCATTGCTTAGAATATATTCAATTTCGAAAATAAAATAATAAAACGAATTTTTCCAAGACGAGTCAATTTACGAGATAAGCTGATCTATCAATACCAACACTCGAAAGTCTAAATCATATGAATAATCTACGACCGCTGAGGAAATCCATTATTGACTCTTGACGTTTGAGCCACAATGCAAGGAGTAAACAGAAACGGAAAAAATAATATGCAAGCAGTAACCCACATATGAAGGACCAAGTAATTTTCCATGCACCGAAGCCAAGATATTTTCATTTCCATTGGAAATCGATCAAGAACGATGAATACTGCTGTAAATACCTTCCGTGAGTTACCTAATGTGACGCTGGCTCATGTACTAGAATTTTTTTCGAAGACACGGGCCGCTAACTAAATGAAAAATAAATTTTACTTGAGATTTCTCTGCTTAAGACGTAATGCCTTGTTTTCGACGTCAAGAATAGTTCTGATGGAAACAGAGTAAAAATTTGCCGAATTTTGACATTTGCCAGGTGAGGAAAAAAAGGACTACAGAATCTTGGTTTGATGAATAAGTGAAATTCGGCGTCTCAAGAGGAAACGCGATTATTTTTGATCGAATAAAAACTTAATTATAGACTACGAAGTCATGCGATTCTGATGAAACGAGCAGTGGAGTGATACGAAAATACACGACCATGATTCATGATTTTCCAGATAATCGAAGAATTTTTAACCTTCGAGGCGAAACAATTTTTTCGCGTAAACATCAATATTTGAAATATGCAGTCAATTATCACTTAAATATAACTTGACAGTGGGTACCACCAATATCGAAAGATACCTTATTTCACTAAATACTCATTGCTTTCGAGAAGTATTCATATTAGATAATATGATCTAGAGATGATTTCATAAAAAGGAAATTTAGATCTTAAGATAAATTGCCACCGAATGTTATAATTTATTTATTATGAAATCGTAGCAATTTTAACTTCCTCTTGAGAGTAAATCAATGAAGATCAAAATAATAAAAAGGTAGCTTTAACATAAGAGGACCATTAATACAAAATATTCGAATGAAAATCAAATACTAGTATTATTGTACCTTTTATTAGCAAGGTTAGGCACATGTAGGCCTCTCTACAACGTAACCTCAATGTCAGATGCAAGTTAGAAAATTAGAATACAGATTAGAAACCAGTACAAATTACATGTGATACTTCAATCACCTATCCCTGAAAATTTTCAAAGATTTGACCGTTACATATCCTTCGAAGAGTAGTACTTTTATAGAACCTTACAACTCCTGTTTTTGTTCAAGGTCTATTTAACAGAGAAAGTATGACGTATTGTAAAATCTCATGCAGATGGAGCACAATACACCATTTCACGTAATTGGTTCACGTTATCTCACCGTGCCTATCCGTCAACAAGAAAAATAAAATAAACTTAATTTAAAATCATTTCTTCCTTACATATTCGTCTCGACAGAAAACTAAAGAAAACATCGGTGAAAGTTCTAGGCAGAATATCCGCAGCTAAAATTCCGCCATATAACGCCCCTATGAATCACAAGATACATGTAACTCGGTTCTCTAATACTTGACTGATGCCTGTTTCTCGCGAAATAAATATACATATTAAAACAACTCCTCCGTTTCCCTTCAACAGACAGTTTAACAAATTGACATAATTGAACTAACTTTCTACTCATTCCTTCGCAACATGGCGTATATTTAGAAACACCTTGGAAATCGTCCAAAGGCTCTGAGATTATTGAAAAAAGAGAAACCGTGAATCCGGAATTGCTTTACGCCAACATATATTTTGTGTAGTGAAGCGATAAAAGAAAGGCTTTGCTATTAATTTCGTGAAAGATTCAGCGAGAACGTGAGTGGCTAATTGCAAATCGTTTCTTTTCGATCCTATCTTTAACAAAGTCAGTTATTCGAAGAAATGATTATTACGAGAAATTATATAATAATTTCTCTATCAATTTGAGCCGGTTTAACCGGTTGGCAGCTGGTTTGAACTTCAAACCCTCCACCATTAGCAAGTAAAATCCGCGAAGAGGGATTATATTCGTTATACTTACGACCCATCTCGACCAATTAGACAAGAGACGGAGTAAGCTTATTCTCCTTGCCCGAAAGTTATGGACAAAATCCATTTCAAAGTAGCATAATGACCCCATGATTAACATATTTTATAGCATACAAGGAGAAGTGACCGATATGAATGACATTATCCAGAAACACTCATACCTCAGTGGCTTTCATATGATCACAACCATGAATGAGACAGGAAAAAATTCATGAAAGATGCATTTACCTCTATCCGGGACCAAAAGACACTATAAAACCTGGTATCCAAAACAAATAATACACACTAACATTAATTAAACGTGATTGATGCACAGCTTTTATATGCATTCCGAATATTCCACGGTTCTTTCAATGCCAAATTAGCTTCAGATACCTCAAGATGGAGAATTAGCGTACGTCAATCATTCCTGGAAGTAGTGAAACATGTTATAAGTTCTTCTTTCGATCTCTTTGTGTTCAGTCTGGATGATGGCATTTAATGAGGTGCTAGTAGAGAGCAATAAATGTCTATCTGAACAGTTTTACCTCGAGCTGACGTTGCCATAATCTCCCGAATTGCTATTATGCCACCTGGACGTAATCCTTTAAATAAAGAGCCTCAGAGAAGGTCCAAAATCCAGCGATGAGATCAGTAGAGAAGAGGAATGGAAGCCAAAGGCTCAAAAGGAACTGAAGCGATAGTCATGCCAGGTAATTCTAGACATAACTACGAATACACAAGGGCTCTCAATTGAATGATATACTGAAGGAAGGAGGATTTACATGGCCGAAAGTTAAACAGCTAAGAAGACAAAAGGACTGCATAACTTTCAAAACCTATCAGGAACGAAACTAACGTAATTTACCGAGAAAATTAGAACAATGTTTTGCAGCATACTTGTCGGTTAACTTGATCACGAAATTTTCCATAAAACGTGAGAAAAGCATTACTCGGGAGATGTATTCTGTTGATCTTAAATGCGCCTAAACCTAGCAAATACTAGATCCAGATGAGCTAATAATCCTAATATCGCTTTGAGTAAGGAATTAGCAAAGCAATATGAATACCAGCACGAGGCGCCATAAATCCGGTTAGAAGAGAACTTTAAGCAAATTATAACCTACTTGTAACCATACTTCATATTAGTAAGCATGACTTCCAAATAGTAATTGAATAGTGTAAAATTTTCAGACTTCAACCTTATCCGAAACCTTTCCAGGTCGCCCAAAACAAATCATTGCGAATAGACTTAAAAGAAGCAATCTGAAAACACGACACAGAATCAGGAGTGACTTTGTGGTAATGATAAACGTTAAAAAACACCATTTTAACAAAACTTTTACTAAACCACAAGATTCTGTGGTTTAGTAAAAGTTTTGTTAAAATGGAGTTTTTTAATCTGAAAACATGATGCAACATTTGAATCAAACCATCTTTAGATTCTCGTCGGTGATTATCTCATTGCTGGCGATACGAGTGATTATTATTTGGCAGCTACTCAATGAAACACCACGTGCTCCTAAGAGAGGGAAAAAAGTAACTGGATATTAATGAGCAACTTGAAGTCAGACTTCGTTTTAAGCGAATTCCTTCATGTTAAACCTTCAAGTTTAAACTTCAATCATAAATAAGAAGATAATGTATGCTATGACTTCCACTAACTCAGATGAGTAACTGGAGACAGGATGAAACGCCGTTAAGGCTTGTAAAGGATGAAATTTGAACTTCCAGCAAGTTATTTCTGCAATTCGTACCATATACCATGTATCACAAATATAAATTGGAGTTACAATTACTTTGATGTGCAATAATAGTGATTTTTAATTTCCGACAAAATTTACGATAGTAAGTAACAAACGGACAAAAGAAGTATTATCCTTATCCAACAACACCGCAATCGACGAAAGACTAGATTTAGATGGTGTGCAAAACGACTGGAGATCGCATGTTATACTCCTGCTAGGAAATAATAAACTGAAGACAATGTTTTGTGGTTACTACCTCAATGCTACAATCTTAGCATGGCTGGGAAGTAAAATAAGCTATGAAAACAAGCGTTCCAGTGAGCGACGAAAAACAAAGTAGAAAGGTGTAGACAAAGACGATGAACCATCTCAGCAAATTGAATCATAACAGTTTGGTGAAAGAGAGAATAACAGAGATTAAGATGATAATGAAAGACTACTAAAAGAAAGTCTCAAGAGAAAGACAGAAAACGGAAAGCTAAAGATTCTAAAGATTGCTTTTCGGCATGATAGTTACTGGATGATATATAATAGATAATATACAATTAAAGCTCGACCAATAACCACTACGTTTTATGCTAGTTAGGTGAATTGACAATAAGTTAAATAGTGTTATCAAACTTTTTTGATGGCTACTATAGATGGGAATTAAAATTGGTTTGAAAATTCCTTCGCCATCGATAGGTACAAAAGTTATCTAAATGATGTATCCTAATATTGGCGTACATTGCTTATCAATTCCTTTTTTTTACTTTTTCATTTGTTATCAGCCTAACAGATGAAGTGACGCTATGCTAGGACAAACAACTTAAAAAAGAACACAATGATTCCTTATCTGTCAATGCTTAACTCTCAAATCTCCAGGATGTAAATCCAAAAACTTCAGTTTTTGATATTTGACGTTTTCACAGTTCACTCAGCAGTTCGTTTAAGGTTTCGAGAAAATGGATCAATACGTCACTTACACCAAAATATTAATGAAACTAATCGATCACACAATTTGTTAGGGAAATTAAGCAATAGTCAACTTTTCTGACAACTTACTGATACATGGAAATATTTGCATTCCATAGTAGACAAACATCAAAACAAAGAACGATTTCCAATCGAGGAAAAATGATGACAGACGTTGAGTCCTTAAAATAAAAACTGCGGCAATCTCGAATACGAAAGCTTTACTCGAGAAAATATTACTTAAACGCCAATCACTTTTCATGAAACGAATGACAACGATTCAAAAAGGTACAGTCCTAATAATAATTAACTTAAGAGCGACAAGAACGACGTGAAATGCTAGCCAAGATACATAGGTTCTGGTAGTGGAACATTGAGAAAGCAAATAATGTAAAAACGTTTGAGCCCCTCTAAAGAGGTTTTCTGCAACTGCCAGCCAAAAAACAAAAATTTACCAACAATATAAGGCGCTCTAGTTACTATAATTAAATCTTTTGGGAGAAATCTTTCGAAATAATTTGCCAGCCGTAATTGAGATGCATTTGCGTCTGGAATGAAATAGAATACCCATAAGACTACGACAAGAACGATACACGATCTGCAAGTCCAAAAGGGAAGGAACCCAATAGTGATACATGCATTTATAACGAAATATAACTAGGTAATTTTTAGTAATGAGAAAAAATTTGGCTACCCAGTTAGATAAGATTTCAACCGCTATTTCTGGCTTAAGATGTGGGCAGCTTCTTCAAGTAAATGTCACAGATTATTCTCCTAACTCTGTAACGCTTAAACCTGAATAATTTCCTAACAACTTGATATTCCTTAGCGTAATCTCCCTAAAAGTTAAAAAGAAGATATTTGAAAAAGGCGATGGTACAACATAGAAAGCATTATCTAACTATCATACCCAAGTCTTGTGTAGTGTGAATGAGTCTAAGTATTATCTATCTTCGAACTATTAAAATTTATACAAAATTGAACATAGACTGTAACTAAAATGAATATGTCAGAGAACAACGCTCAATTTTTGAGGGGAACGACGTCCAAAATCTTACGAGACAACTACGTGCTCAAGAACACGGTAGAAAATCCTAGACGAGGAAAACAACCAAAAAGTCTCCGTTTTGGTGCCTTGCCGATGTGGCTTACATACTACTCACAAATTTAGCAATAACATTAAAATTCATTTAACAATCAAAAGTGAATGCTATTTTCGTTCCACAATATTAAATCGTATCACATTCACTACATTTGACGGAAGAAAAATATTTCTCGGCAAATACAATAGATGAAAAATTACCTTTTAAATTTAACCACAATAAATACTAAACAAAGCATTAAAATCAGACAAATTACTTATCTTAGTTGTCGTTACATATTTCAAGGATTAGGTTGCACTACTTAATTTTCCGATTCCGTTAGGCCGTTACTTGACAGAGGTCTAAATGTAAACCTTGGAATGCTTGTCTTTCCACAGGAAAGGGAGATACGTCATTCCGCAAGATGTCTGTAAAAATGAGATCATGACAAAGCTATCTCTTCTGGAAAGCAATTAATATGCGAAAGATTGAAACCGAGATCGTTCGAAATTCATTTCAAAATGGACAAAGACCTTCGATATGTTAGCCTAAACATAATGATTAAAAATACGCTGATTAAATGAACGAGACACAAAAAGTTTCGCAAGATCACCGTAAATTGAATTCATTGAAATATCGAATAAGACAAGCGCTGGCGATAATACACGCGACCGGAATTCAGTTAAAAACACTATTCCCTCCGAAACGTGCGGAATTCTTTACATCGACGGAGTAAACGGAATCGTACAACCGAAGAGCTCACAAATGAAAATTATTTCTGAGTAATGATTATGCAATAAAAGCGTCTTGCTGTTTACAGCGATTCTTTAGTTCTGACAAGTTGCCATGTGCGGAAGCAAGTGCTCTTCCAAGTCTTAATGAATTTACGAGTGAAGTGATTTTCGACTGTCCTAGATTACGCCTACCGTAAAGAAATTACACAACAAGTTGCGACTGACCAAACGAAAATAGTAAATTTATACAACACACGAGACGGAGTCAACAGAAAACTTTTCCTTTTTCTTTAAAAGTCGGCAGAGGACGCTTCATCCTGGCGCCGTCACAGTTAAGGGAGTGGTTTTCTTATAAATTAGGATTCTGAAATAAAACCGTCTTTTGCTGGATATATTTAGAGTGGAAATTGAAACAATCTGGCAAGAAATGGCCCAGTTTCTTCTTACTAGAAACCTCGTGTTCATCTTTAAGTAGCTGGGGAAAGATGTAATCCTGAATTTCATGCATGCCGCCTTGAAAGAACAATAAAAGGAGACGTACAGCTAATAACACTACAAAAAAATGCAAATATAGCCGGGAATAATGGCGTAGGTGGAAAAAAATGTATTCTTGCGCATTGTGCAAACATTCATAAGGACCGAAAGAACCGTGATAATAAAAATTACATATCAACTGTACAATGCAAGCAACCCATTTCTCATAACTATGTGACCATTAGTTGACGATGAAGGCAAGTTCCAACACAATCCCTGACCCCTCTCACGATTTCGAATGAGAACTCGTATTTAGAATTTCATGAATAATTTCCACCATTTCTCTTAAGTCTTTCTTTTCTTTAACGTTAACCCACCTCGCATAAATATCTACAGAGATTTTACAAGACGTTTCGTCATTTACAAAGTCCATTACTCGTACTGTTTACCCAAACACAACCTACTTTCACTGACTTACTACCCATTCATTTCAAAAGCCCCATTCTCTTTTGAATTTCGGACACTAAACCCAAAAAATAGAGCGTCAAAACATTCATCAACCACTGTCATAAATACTCAAGGTATATGGACACTACCCCAATCCCATAGATGAAACTCCCGGAATGGATGGATAACTACTCCGGATTCACGAAGAGTAACATTAGTTACTTCCAATTCGTTTCGCGTATTCGTAGCCTTTTGTTAGCTATCGTCTCACGCTCGCCGCTCTCTTTGGCATAGGACCACCAGCCCTACAAAAAAGACACCCTGCAACATATCTTGGAGGGCATCCAGCCCTCGCCGACTTACGAGCTATTTATTTAAAAAAAAAACAGCTTTTAGTGAAAACCTGCGCGGACCAAATTCCCGAAACAAAGAAAACGGCGACGTTATGACCTTTAATCCGACACCTTGGCGTATTTCCTCGGAAAGACGCGATCGCCCGAATCTCGTACAATGGAGCTATGGAGTGCCGCCATTGGACGTAGACATCCTATATTTAAAAGGGAGTCCTTACACCTGACTCTCCCTCCGCGGGCCCCAGAAATAGGAAGCCGTCAAGTGTGGCCGAGAGCCACGTCCCGAAAATCGCGGCGAGCGTTCTTCTAATCCCACAAAACGATCCTACGGAATCCTTTGATTCCAGACGCAGGGTCAAAAGTTAGCAAGAGGGTTGGAAATGCTAAAACTGTTGCAGCGACCGCTGCTACCTTTCCAGCGGCACGAGTGTAGATACGCGCTAGAGAGCGGGAAGAATGATGCCGAAGAGAAAGAGTTGAGTTCGGAGGGTTCTTGAAAAAAGGTGCCCTATTTACACCGTGGGCCGGGTGGCACATTACCAGGTGTTCGGCGGTCCGCATTAAAATTAATCATATATTTTTATCGGATGTTTCAAGAACAACATATTTCGAAAGTACTTTCATTTTTCGACTTAATGTGGTTCAACGATAAATTATTATTATGAATCGAGTCAAGCGAAGGCTGGTAAGGAATCATGGGCAACCAATAAATATTGATGATGATCCGACTCTATTCGAGCAAGATTGAGACTATCAAGTCTTTTCTTACATCAAACTCTTCGACATACGAAGAGATAGCTTGAAATGGTGCTAAGAAGTAAACATCCTTTTGGGTTTTAAGTTTGCTCTCGGGAAAAAATAAAACTAAATACCCCTAAATCTTTCAATTTATGCTACTAGTACCTTCGCGGGCTGGATTTGGCCCACGGGCCGAAAATTGCGCACCACTGCTCAAAAGAGTAAAACCGTCTTCATAATTTTCCCCGCAGGTTTTGTAAAAGATATTTTTAAAGTTACGAAGTTACAAAGACAATGAGTACTGTATCTACCAAGGAAGTTATATGCGAAAGATGGGTAGGATTGTACAGATTACAACATTAGTTAATGAAATGCATTCTATACAGCGATCTTAATGAGATAATGGAGTAAGATTGAAGTCAAAATTTGACTCTTCGTTACGCTCTAGAAATAAAAAATTTCAAGCCCTTAGTATGCCGCTGACTACTTTCTGATAACCCAAGGATGACGTATTTTCTTCTGCTATCCATTATATAATAATTTTTTTACATAAAAGCCATTTTATTTAATTTTATATCGTTAAATCTGCACTGGCAGACGAGGAAGTATTACATTATTCATGTTATTACAAACCATAAATTCAAAAGAAAAAAAAAGTCAAACAAGTTTCTCCTAGTTTTCACGTAATATCAAAAAATACCGTACATTTTAAGGTCGTAATAATTGAAAGAACCTATTTCGTGATTCTGCCTTACAGAATTAGATTTACTCCAAACTATAGACCCATTGTATACTCTCAATTATCACCCAAAATTCGAATCATACTGCTTGAAAGCTAGGAGATCCAATAAAAAGCCAAAGCATTGCGAAGGATGATTAAACTCACAAAACAGTCTTTCAATATATCTGAAAATGCATTTTGCTTCGTTGAATGTAAGTCAGTACCCACAAAGCTAAGTCCACCATCAGCTTCGATTAAAAAAAACGGTAACTTAAAATTCACACTGTTTGCTCCAAAAACTCAAATATTTTCCTCGCGGTGTTGTTTTCATGACTCTGGAAAATGATCCCGATTCGTTGAAAATAGCAGAGTCCTTACAAGTAAACACCAGAGCTTACACAACCTTATACTTATTTTCTTAATCTAATTTTACTCTACCGGTCATAACGGCTGCTTTCATACGGTCCTGACAGCAAATTTAAAAAGTGACAATGGAATTTATCTTAGCGTTTTCGGGAAGACCAACCACCTTAAGTTTCGGCGAAATAAATCTCGGTAAAACCGCGTAAAGATACTTAGGAGAGAAATAAATTGGAAATCTAAAAGGGGATGCTCAAACATAAAAATGCGTCTTGTTCTTAAATTTTTATCAGTAATGACGAATAGAGATAACAATAAAAATGTTTCTGTTGGTTTCAAACTAACCCACGACGTGATTCAAATGATCCTATTACAAATGCACACCAATCATTGGCACCATTTTGAATGATTTTTTAAACAATTGATTATAATCTCAGAAGCTGAATAAACATGGGCCTAACCTCGCCAATAAAGGGTCTCTATATAACTAGAAGCTGATTTGGAATAAGGTAAGAGCGAATTTAGAACTAAGTCAATATTTAGTTTAGGGATATTTGAGATTTAGTTGTCTTTTATTTGTCGTGAAGCTGAACGTTTTTCGCCCGAGAAACAATTTCATTACTGGTAGAAACCTTGAGTCTGGAATCGGCGAAACAGTAAACCCGAAAATAATTACAGCTCTCAGGTAACCTTACAACGACTGCTACTGCATATAAATTCGAATTAATCGCCTTTTTCAAGTAAGCAGAGCAGATGAAGATCTACTAACAGTGCTTCTAGCACGACTAAACCACTCCATTTATTCAAAAAAGCAGACTGCGCAAAACTGTACAAAAATCAATTGGAATTGGACTTTGAACACAATTACTCGTTCTTAGAAATCACAGCCAGCTTCAGGAAGTCATTTCGGATGAGACTTTGATATAGATCAAAAGCAATTATCACAAAGAGATGACGTTAACTAGAAGCTGTTTTTTTCTGCCATCTCCCTACCGCGAGCGTAAATTGGCTTTGATTTCATGGTCTCGTGACCCCTGCGCGATTCAAAAAATGCAACCACTACGGCAGACTCGTCGGCATGGTTGCATGCATCGCAAGGGGCCCCAAAGTGCACGCGTCTGACACATTCAATAGGAATTAACGATAGTCTATTTTCGTCGAGCCTCAATTGTCAGCTCCCCCAGACGATTTGCGGCAGGAGAAGGAACCTTTCACCAAAGCGAACATATATCGTCTCCCTTTACCTTTTAAAAAGAATTACACCATAATCAACCAGAGCTTAGCTACGAATCTTTTACATACATAAACTTTGCATTGTATACATCTTATTTTCCCCCTCCAACGTTGAAGTGTGAATATTTCGACGAACTGATTTGGCTGAATTAAAAGAAATTATACAATCTAAACCACAATGTTTCAATAAACACGAAGTTCTGAAAAGTTGTACCAATAATTATTCCCTCTAAAGAGATTTCAGGATTTTAGTCAAACGAAATGAAATCATTTATTGATGGTGTTAAACGTAAGGTTTCACGAAACCTATAGATTCACAAAGAGAAAATTCAAATCGCATCAAACTAGTAACTACTAATAGTAACTGACATAGACGTTGCATGGCCAACTGCATGATACCTTTAACACTAACCTTCGCATTCAATCACATTTTTTAAACTCAAACCTCTTTTAATCAAACACCCTTATGACAACTACAGATAAGAAACGGAACTTACTACAGCTGAATTCCTTCACAATATTTCCGACCCATTTTAAGCGGATTTCTTCAAGATTGAATTTTTCTTGAGAATATTTTCTCAATAGAACGATACGTTCGCCTTTACATCTTGCCCACGGCTTTGTTTACATTCGTTGAAATCAGACCCATATTAACGTAGGATGTTTTTTATGAAACAGCCCTTCATAAATCACGGGAGAACTTTTAAAGAAAATATTTACGATTTCGCGTGATTGCTGGAGCATCACCGACAGCTTTTATTCGCTCGTCACTTTCCACTAACTAAGTTTCTGTCATCTTGAATCAGAATAACATGTTATATACGAACAAAGAATACTTTATCTAAGACTGAAATTGCGATAACATGTCAATTTTGAAGGAGAAAGGCAAAAGACAATGGCTTAATATTGCCTTAATCCAAAGCACTACAACGAAAAACCTTAACAACGAACAACCTTAATAACGAAATAAATTGGATGCGGGATTTTTTCTTGAATGTTAAATCCGCTATTTAAAATTTTATTTCATGATTTAAACTCTCCTCAAAACCAGTGTATGTAAAACATTCGTGACACGACGTTTATGCTCTTGAAACCTTCAACACCACGCAGCGCTACTTTCCGGGATCTTTATACTGGTATATAGCTCCTAGTCATTGGATAAAGCCCCTCGAGAAGAAAATAGCCTTGGGGTAACAATAAGTACCGCTTCCTCGGCTAGAAATATAGTGGAGATTGTAATCGCACTACGAGAGCGTGACTTGTTCGGGTAAATCCGCATACGTGATGCAACGATAGGAAGGTAAAAACTTTATGATCGTTACATAATCGGAAACGAAAGAGCTTCTGGAACAGGGAAGGACACGGTTGAGGTCCGATGAGATGATCCATAGTACGTCATTGGATCTCGGTGAACGAAGTGCGGGGGGCTGTGTTTCTTGGCTCGTCCACGCTCACAGGTCCACATCATAGTATATATAACTGCTCCGACTACATAAATCTCACAAAGACTATGCGTGTTCCCGGCGAAAGGCGAGGGAAATGGGGAAACGTGAGGATGGCAAGATAAATAATCCTTTGCCTTTCTGTTTATGTTTTTAGGCGTCACTGACACGAATTTTCAAATATGAAGAGAAAGGGAAGAATAAAAATATCTTATTAAAAAGGGCAGTTTTATGATAAAAAACTAAAAAAGGGGTTGGGTTTTGTTTGATTTTTAAAACAGAATATCGGCGACCTTCAAACGGGCAAACCCATATCTCATCTTCAAGATGAGTAACTATGGTTTGAGTGCAATTTTTGTCTTTCCTAATAAATCTCAGAAGGTAACTTGAGTATCATATCATGTATAGGAAGAAATACCTCATACGGGTTCTGGTTCCCTCAAAGAGATCTTAGATTTAATTTCTTCAAACAGCAAAGGCTATTGGGTATTTAGAACTTATAAATCTCACTGCAGAGCATTCAGAAAAATTTGAGATTGAAAAATTCTACATGAATCAAAGCAATTTTGACTGAGCCAAAACGGCCAAATAAAAAATGTGACCTAGCTCAAATGTATATTATAGCAATTGCTAATATGAATGCACCAGAGAATTAAAAACTAAGTAGCTTGCAGTTTCAAGAGAACCAAACAGTAAATCTAGAATTGATGAAACATCAAACCGAAGTCATGCAACTGGAATCTAGCAACAGCTAGTTCTAATGTAGTATGGAGTTCAAATTTTGAGAAAATGAAAATACAGGAACAGGAAAAATTTCACTGAAGAATGAAATCCTTGTCTCTTATATTTTCAATTTTATTGATGTGAATTTTCCATAAACACTGCTGTCATCTATTTTGACAGAAAAATACTGAGTACATTGTGGTTATTTGCAGTCTCAGTTGCTCAAGAAGTGCAAACTGGATTTCCTGGAGTGGACCAGCCACAGCCATCTGTCACAGAATGCAGAGTACACATTGAAGCAGCATTAAAGCAAATTGGTCATGAAGGCGAAGTGCCGCCAAGTAAGTAAAACTGTAACACTATTACCTTTTGCAAGCAGTATGAAAAACTGCTAACTAAATCACTTGAGAACATTACTATTTATAAAGAGGAACATCAATAAGGGAATGGTACATGGCTGTGTTAGTACAGTCGTGCTTTGAAAAAAGCTCCAAGAAGCATTTGTTTGCTTCAAAATTACATCTTTTTAGGGTGTAAAAAAAGAAAAAACTAATACCTGCAGTGGAACTTGTCAAAGTGCATTTTTAATTAAAGAATAATTTGCTGGAGAAACAAATTCTAAATTTTTATTTTTTGTTGCATGTCTATGTGATTAGTGTCTATGAATTAAGGATAATAAACAATCATTTACCTACAAATGTCAATATTTTCTCCAGAAGTATGATCCTTAAACTAAAGGATTTCTCAATTCTCTCTGGCATTTACCCCAATTCACTTGCAAAGACAACCCATATTTACAGAAATACATTAAAAAATGCAATCATAAAATAACTGTGATGAAATAGATATTGATAATTATAATTATTCTATGGCTAATAATAATTATTATAATTCATAAAATTAACATATTTAAAACTGACAGAAGTTTTAACCTGGGGGAGTCCATAACCTTTAGCTTCTGCAAAGCAACTAACTTAGTCTGCTGCTACAATCAGAATATACTAAGGATATAATATTAAAATTAAGTATGCTTTTTCAGTTTCAACTGAAGAGGGAGGAGGCTCAGGGGAAGAGGCTAGTGCAGAACAACTATCAGCAGAAGGAGACCAAGTTCCGATTCCTGAAGATGTAACATCTGCTGAAGGAGCCTCAGCTGAATCAACTGTGAGTTACTTTTGGGCATAAAAATATTTATCTTTGGTTGAAAGAATCAATGAGAAACAACTATTGGAGAAATTGACAGCAGAACAAATTCTTAAAACTTATTAACAACCAAAGTTATAAATGGCTATATTGTGCATGAACCATTTTGTAGAATTATTCCGGACTTTTTTATGTTAACATCAAAGGTAAAAAATATCAAAGAATTTCATGGGAGAGAGAGTTAAATATTAATTCACAGAAGCCACAAATGCAGGAACTGCATGCCAATTCCTTTCAATTATATGGATTTACATTGAAATCAGTAGTAAGAAGTAGATTTAAACTGGGAAACTTGGTTTAACTTAGCTCCCAAAGAATCCCAAGTTCATTTCTTTGAATGGCAATTTAATACAACCCGAAGTTACAATGAATGCAAGTAAGTTATCTCTGTTATGAATCTAAAGCAAGTTTTTAGCTAAGAAAAGGGAAAATTTTTCAGGAAGGGGTGACCCTAGCCGATGAATTGTCTGCAGAGGAACCCACCCCTCTAGAAGAACCAGCCAGCGCAGAATCGGTTGAAGCTACAGCAGAGACAAGCCAAGAGGCTGAGAGTGCAGAAGCAACAAGTGCAGAACAGATGGGAGAAACATCTGCTGAAGCAACACAAGAAGGCGCACCCTCCGAAGAAGCCTCAGCGAGTGCCGAGGAACAAGCGACAGCAGAAGTAAGTGGTGAAGCAGCAAGTGAGGAAGTGGTTGGGGGAGAGGTAACCAGTGGTGAAGTGGCAAGTGCTGAGGTTGGAGGAGAGGAGGCTGCTAGCACGGAAGCCTCTGGTGAGGAAGCTGCACCCACAGAAGAAGTTTCAAAGGAAAGTGCAGAGGTTGCAGGAGTTGAAAGTGGAGAGGTTGTGCAAGAGGAAGGTAGTGGTGAGGTTGCAAGTGGTGAAGAGGCAGTAAGTGCAGAAGTGCCAGCTAGTGCAGAGGAAGTGGCTAGTGGGGAGGCTCTAACCAGTGCAGAAAAACCAACACCAAGTGAAGAAGCACCAGCTAGTGAAGAAGCACCAGCCAGTGAAGAAGCGCCAGCAAGTGTAGAGGAAGTGACAAGTGGTGAGGAAGCACCTGTGAGTGCAGAAGAGGGAGTAGAAAGTGCACCTTCTGCAGAAGAACAACCTGTGGCGGAAGAAACTGTCAGTGAGGAGGTAACAACTGAATCAGAACCCTCTGGAGAAGCAGCTGAAGGTAAGGTTTTGCAAATTAGTCATCAAAAGACCTCTTAACTGAAAGATAATTATGTAATGTGATAATGTGTAACTTTTTCTGATTCAGAGGTCGAACAGCCTGAAGAAAAAGAAGAGGACAGACCACCAGAGGAGGAACTATCTTTGGTAACTCAGCCACACCTGATGGCTCCCAGAAATAATGTGAAAATGTTCAGTAAATTGATGAACAGAATCAGATTTTTTAGTAGCTGCACTATTTGCAACTTTTAATTTGCAAGATAGATTTTACTACGATACCCAAGTAATTAACATACTTAAGTATCTGGTATTGGACATTGCTTGAATGCATGACCTCAGCAGCACTGCACAAAATCTAGTTCTAGGCATAGAAATTGCAATTGAAAACTTAGGTTCTAAGCTTAGTACAAAATAAAAGGTGCTGAATTTTTTTCTCTTTAGGATATTGAAATACCTTCAGAGAGACGAAAGAGAGACCACATACATCAAGTGCTGAAGCTCGATGAAAAGACAGCAGTAACTGATGTGATTTTGTCCAAGATTGTGGATTCCACCTTGAAAGATCTCAAACGAGTGTATGACAATGCCATTAAACCCCTAGAAATCCTGTACAAATACCGTGATCTCAGTAACAGGCATTTTGGAGGTAATATTCATGGTAAAATACTGAGTAAGTGTCAGTAAACTATTGAAAGATACCACTGAATTTTCCTTTGCAGATCCAGAAATATTTTCCAAGCCTCTGATTTTGTTAATGGGACCCTGGAGTGGTGGTAAATCAACCATCATCAACTATTTGTTGGACATTGAATTCACACATATTGCTCTGAGGACAGGTAAATAATCAGATAACATAGGCAAGTTACTTAAGAAGCTGATTGAAAGTTTAATTCCAATCACTAATGTAAAATGACTCATTGCCTAAAAACTACTTCTAAAATTGACCTTCAATGCATTTAACCTAAAATTTGTTCCTATAATTGACATGGATTTTCATTTTTTTAATTCCTTGATATTCTTTACAATTTTTGTACTGAAACATATAAGATCCTAAAGAAGATCAAAAGTATTAGAGCTAGGAAATATTGAATATAAAAGTTTGCCTTAAATTGAAATTATATTTACAATAAAACTTGAGCAGTCAAAAACACGAGATTCAGTTAAATTGAAAATAGTATCATAAAGCAAAGTGTGGATTTACAGAATCTGATCTGGTTGCAGGTACTCCAATTCACAAATCATACTGTTTGTTTGAAAACATTGATAACAATAGGTCGATTTTGATCCAGCAATATTTGGCCTTATCTACTGCTTGAATTTACATAATAAAAATTATATCAAGCAATACACACAACTCAATTTGACATCTACACAGGGAAAATGATGCCCAATAAAATTCCTAAAAAATTAGAGGTTGATTTCATTTTTCCACTTTTGTAAAGTGCAGGTTAGCATCCTCTCAATACCATGGATCAGATTTTTCCCTTACCAGTCTATTTCAATTATTCCTGACCTGACCCAGTGATTTTATGAACTGTCAAATAACAATAAACTCTTAGAATCTTTGGGATCACAGTTTAAGACTTCTTTGAACCTAAAAAAAATCTTTCTCTAAGTTAAAGAACATTTCTATTTCCATTTCAATCTTTTCCACGTAACATTTATTAAATGGCTTTATTAAATTTAGAAAAGGGTTTTCAGATATCACATCCATTGCATCAATGAGGAATTTTCTCCCCTAAGGTTGATTTGAAAGAGGCTGGCTTTCTAATTCTGGATAATGCATAAATATTTCCAGGTGCTGAGCCATCACCCGCCTACTTTAATATTCTCATGCATGGTGACCAGGAAGAGATTTTAGATGGAACACAACTTGCAGCTGACTGGACATTCTCTGGTTTACAGAAATTTGGACAGGGTTTGCTTGATAGGCTAAGAGGATTACGCCTGCCTAGTAAACTTCTGGAAAAGGTAATTACCACCAAAATTCCTGACTAGAAAAATATCAAAAAATTTTCAAAACTTGAATGACAAACTTTTAAAGATAAAAATAATTCTTAAATTAGTGTGCCAGAGTCAATTAACATAACTAATTTGAGAAAATAGAATACTGCCAAAGTAGGGAATTTTCAAAGTAAAAAAAAGTGAGAGATAAAAGTAATTTATTTCAGCAAACTAGTAATTACAGTGATAACAAATAAGTCATTCATATATACTTCAAAGAAATCCTAAAAGAAAACTTATGTAATCCAAATTTATAGCTTCACAATTCAGAAATTAATTGGACTGCAGATAGATTGATAATTCAGGTGAATCAAGGTAAAGAAGACATCCTAATTCAGATACTTTACATACTAAAATAATCCAATTTAATATGAATAACTGTCACAAAGACGACATTCTGTGCCACCAGTGGCACACAACATCATAAATGTTAAAAGATTTTGAATTAACTAAGGTAATATTTCAAAAATGTTGTTGACTGAAGCTAAATCTCCAAGTTTAACATTTATTCAAATTTAGAATAACAATTTGAATATCTTACACTGACAGCTTTCCCTTTGCAGGTCAACATTGTTGAAATACCAGGAATCTTGGAGATAAGAAAGCAAGTTGAGAGGCACTTCCCATTTAATGATGCTTGCCAATGGTTCATTGACAGAGCAGATGTAATATTCCTAGTATATGATCCAGCTAAATTGGATGTTGGACCAGAAACAGAGGCTATACTTGATCAGCTTAAAGGACGGGAGTATCAGGTATAAATCTTAGTGATTAATTCATTAATTACTAGCTTTAACACACTTTAAGAATGAACAGAAAGATAAAACGTTCGATATTAAGGTTATGATCAAATTTTATAAGGAATCCCATTTATTTCAAAGGTGCGGATGATACTGAACAAAGCAGATCAAGTGAAACCAGAAGAACTTATGAGAGTACAGGGGACTCTGATTTGGAACATAAGTCCTCTGATGTCAAGCAGTGAGCCTCCCATTATGTACTCTACAAGCCTCTGGTCTCTGCCTTATGAATTAGGCGCACCAACACGCTTACTCTATGCTCAGGAATTAGCATTTCTTAGAGACATAAGGGCTGCTATTGACAAGAGAGTAGAGAACAAGATTGCAAGTGCAAGGCGATTTGCTGTAAGTAACCTCTCACAGATTTCGAAGAGAGCTATTATTTTACTACATAAGGGTAATATTTTAATTTGATGATGGCTCTTTTCGGAGTAAAATAATTGTAGCAAAAATGAAATTGTCCGAAAAATTAACAAAAATGTAGACACGCTTTAAGACAGGAGTTGCAGACTTAAATGCTGAATTACTCTTACCATTATTAGAAAATAACAAAATTCATAAAAATAAATTAATCTGAAAAGGAATATTTCGACCAGTCATTTTGAATAAAACTTAAATTTGCAAGCAAGCATGGAGGTACATTTAAAATTTAACACTGTTAGCATTTATATAGTAGTGGTACAATTTCATAATTGTGGCATACAAATCATTTTCTATGTGGTTTCAGAACACTGTTTAAGCAAATTTAGTGAGAAAGTCACAAGTTCCAACCCTGAGTAGTATACGAAGTTATTGTGATTGCATTGTAATTGCTACTTTGTGATCAGACTGTAGTTGCTACTTCAGTTTCATTGACTGATTAATTTTCTTTCCTTTACAGGTGAGAGTGAGGAACCATGCCAAGATGGTTGATTGCTACTTGACTACCTATTACAATCACAAATCAATTTTTGGAAACAAGAAGAAAGTCAGTGATGACATCATTGATCATCCTCAGAATTACCACATTTACGAAGGTCTCAGTACACTGACAAATATTTCTCGGTATGACTTACCTGACCCAGAAGTGTACCGGGACTTTTTCAGACTGAATGCATTGTATGATTTCCAATTATTGTCCTCAACATGCACCTACTTCAAAGGCTGCCCCATCAACAAACTAGACATTAGCATAGCATATGACTTGCCAGAACTTGTGGGAAAATACAAGCGAGCAGTTGATGCCGTTATGGCAAAGGCATCGAAAGAAAGTTGATTATGCAAAACCAATGACATTCAAATGTTAATACTCGAGGAGAAGTGAAGTCAACTGTGCAGAATTTGCATAGCAAGAATGGAGTAAGACCTTGGTGATAGAAAAGGACTTAGTTGTGATGAATTGTGACCAATAAAAATAATTACAGGAAAAATTATGTATGCCATCTATGAGAAAAGAGTAACAATTGAAAGTGAATAAGATCGTGTTCTAAAATGGATAAGGTGAGTGTGATAAATGGTAATTCTTCGCCAGGACCAAGAATGACTCAATGAAGGTGTGGTCCAAAGGCCTGGCAGAATGACCTAAGCAAGACGGGTACCTTGCCCATTACAAAGACTTAAAATATGTACATTAAGAGCACAAAGTTCCATCTGTGAAGATCTTCATTTGTACATATATATATCTGTGTTCTTTCCATGTTATGTCTCAAACCTCAAAAATGTTTTAATCCTCTTGTTAACTATTTGGCTAGTATGTAAAAAGTACAATTAGAAAATACAGCCTATCCCTCCTCTGTCTTCCAAATTCATACCATCAGAAGCATTTTCAGGAAAATAAGATCATTTTCCTACTCACACTTCCCCAGGTATAAGAATTTTTGTACTTGGAATGATAATAAAATACAAAACCTTCATCTTTTTGCTTTATGACAGAAGCAGTAGCAGAGTTAAATATAATGGAGATATATACTCACATTTGGAGTTACATCCTTCAGCCACTCATCAGCCTGTTCATCGAAATCAAGCATACATGCCTTACGTAAATCTTTTGCAGCTTCCAACCAATTCCCAAGAAGCCTGAGGGATAAGTTTGCTATAAATTTCCCCTTCATTAAAAACTGCTAATTCTAAATTTTTGGTATGTGTATTTACAGCCCAGTAATCCAACATTACAATCTCTTATAACATGATTATTTTTAGTAGCAAAATCTTATGAATTTCCAAGAAATCTAACCAATATTTAGAAAATATTTCCAAGATTTTACATATTATAGTAAGGAAATATAGATACTGACAAATGGTTATTTACTTCTTATCTTCATGTGGCAGAGCTAGTCCTTCCCCACTAGACAACGAATAAAACTTTCTAAACATTAACTACTCCAAAACACCTGTAATAATTTATGTACCGTATTTGCACAGATCTAACTACATCTTTTCACTTCCAAAGAAAAGTTGCTTCATCTTACAAGCATAAACAAAATTCTCAATTTTCTCAAAACATCAATTTGATTGCAAAATCTGGATATTTAAATTTACCAGTGAAAGTATTATTATTACGTACCTAGTAAGTATGCACTATCTACCTGTCAGTTAAACTCAACTCACAAAATTTTCATATGACTGGTTACAATTCATTAATTTAAAGTAAAAATCATCAGTAATTCATGGTACAAACTGCAGTAATTTTGGTGCATCTGATTCAGAGAAATGTTATGAACGCATCTTACTTGCAAACTATCACTCATTATTACTCACAATAATTTTTGTCTCCTTTTGAAGTTCCAAAAAGGTGGTCTTAAAATAGGGTTTGTCTTAGATTTGTGCAAATGCAGTATTTATGTCTTTCCCATCCACTTTATAACATAAAACCATACATCAATCACCAGAGGGGTCCAACATACAATGGCTAAGAGAAATATGGTGAAAATATTTGGAGTGGTGATGAGCTACTTTCAGTGAAGGGGTAAGGAGGGGGGTGGGGTTACAGTAGTAGTAACACACTCAGTGAAAGAAGGAGAGGAGCTGTGACTAATAATAAAAGACTAGGTAATGAAAGTACATTGTGATTAATGCCAGTGAACATTGTGACTCCAGTAGTACTGTGGTGTTCAAATTAATGAAAAACTCAGAGATTTTAATGGGTGTTCACCAAAGAAACTAACTGAAGTAATACTGAAAAAAATTGGCAAGCAGGAAAAGGGGTATGCATTCTTAGAGATGATAAAAGGGTAGACAGAACTGAATGTTGTTGATAAGAAGATAAAAGGAAGGAAAGCCTAATCATTACTGGCAATTGGAATGCTATTGTTGGGCACAGTAAAATTAGGGAGGAAGTGAGGGAGATTAGATAAGGAAGTGGGAACGACATAGGAAGGAGATAGCCTATAAGAGAAATAAATTTTGTATCACTAACTTCATTTACAATTATGCAATACAAAGGTATACTTGGAAAAAGTCATACTACAGTCATCTACATGCAGATATATGTCAAATGGATAACATAGGCAAGAGGTTTGGGAAAAGTGAGTGTGAGGCAATTTAAATGTCAGGGAAATAAAGGGATGATATGCAAGTCAAAGGGTTGAGTATGATAAAAAAGCTTTAGTCTAGTATGGAAAAAGAGATTAGACAAATATTATATTACGATAATGTTGAGTACATACATATAAAAATAAAGAAATAAAATTAAGAATATAGAGAAATTCATTAAAGATATTAGACAGTCTCTATCAAACATGAATGGTCTTACATATTTCTTCGTAACATTGCATGTTTTAAAGTATATATGGAAAAGACAAGAAAATAATGATATAATATACCGGAATTCATCACTTAGAATGGGTAAGGTACTAGGTGAAGAAAGTGAGTTGCCAACTGATCTCATGGAATGTCAATCAGAGTTCAGCGTATCTGTGAAATTCTGTCTGTATAGGCTAAGCCTGCAATGCTTTCCAAGGTAAGGAATACAGTCAGGTAAGACAAGCAGAAACGTTTTTGATGTTTTTAAGATAACAATGTTTTTTATGCAAATCGTGTATTACTTCCAAAACCTGCTTCTGAAATAAAATGATGGCCATTGCCTTCTGAATCAGCAGCTATATATAACATACCTATGAGCTCTTCCTCTAAATTTGTACGCAGGTGCACTGTCTGGGTTGATTTCTATGGCTCGTGTGCAGTCTCTTATGCAAGCATTTGCTTTCTTTAGCCTCAAATAACATTGACCTCTCTTGGCATATAAAATTGCTGAGCCTGGAAGAAACCAAATTAAGAGAGAAATTGGCTAAATAATAAATGTATAGAAAGGATGCCTAGAATAATTGATCGAAAATGTCGTACCTGGATTTAACATTATTGCCTCTGTATACAGTTTAACAGCTTCCTCTACATTTCCATCTGAAAACTGAGATATGGCTTCCACCTTTTTCTCATTCGATTTCTCTATGTTTTCTTCTGAAACTTCTGCATTGAAATCACCTCCCATTGGTTGAGGTTCATCTGTGTCTGGCTCTGTAAATTTACAAGGTTTGGGTCAATTGCGATAAGTATAGAAATTAAATAACATTCTATCTAACTCCATCTTTTAACCAAAAACATTACTCCAGCCATTATTTCAACAACTGAAGACTAGAAATATCGAAGAACAACCAAAATTCTCTCAATGCCAAATAAATGAATAATTATGTAAATTTTTGCAAAGTGCAAAGAATAAATTCCATAATAAAATAATTTAAAAGCAATGCAATCTTCACTGACAAAAATTCAAACAAGAATGTTGGGGAAAATGCTCAAAACTAATCAATTGAGGCTCTCATTTCCCAAAGAAGAATGCTCCAAAAACTGATTTTTATAGTTTACTTGAACTTGTTGCAAAACAAAAATACTGATAAAACTTCAAAGATTTGGTGAAACACTAATGTTCTTTAAATAGTAATTAACCTTTTTTCCAAGTGCATACAAACATCAATGACTTACTCAGATTTCTTTATTAAATAAATTAATTCAAAATAAACTAATACAACACAGAAGCAGATATGAGTATTTCAAGAGTATGAATATTCCTCATCTACCATAGTGAAGGATGGAGAAGCCTTATTGTAGATTAGACATTGTAAAAAGATTGTCATTCTACTGTAAAATTAAATAAATTCATATTCAAAGGAAAAAACAAAAAATGACTTCATCCACAGAAAAATATGTTGACTAAAACATGACTGGTCTTGAGGATGCAAACTCATCTTCAAGCAACTGGAAGAAATGCAACACACAATATATACACTCATACAGTAAAAAAGGGACAAAGTTGGGTAAAAGAGGAAAGATGGGTAATAAGGCTGCGTACTGGAATTAAGTCAAACATTTTTCTATGGATTGGGTCAGTCTTTACTCAGATTTAAATCCATCATGTATAGCTTGAATTATATTTAATTCTACACATGGAATTCTCAATATCTGGCCTGTTAAAAAAGTATTTAAAGTAATATAAAGTATAACTAAGTTTATGGTTCAGTATTTATACTCTATATAGTAATGTTATAGAAGATAATCTGATAAGTCCTACTTTCTTTTTAATAAAATAACAAAACGAAATCTAGCTGGATATCCTCTTTGAAAAGAGAAAGAATATTTATAAGATGGATAGAAATTCACCAAAAATATTAACACATGGGTCTACAAAACACAGACTATTTGAATGTCAACATATGTACTTTCCTTCAACATGCTCTAGACCAGTGGAACGTTTCAAACATTTTCTTGACACTAGTTCTTGATCATGGGAATATGTATCTTACTATTAAACCCATTTCAAAAAAATAATGAAATAATATAATAATTAACATCATGCTAGGACAGACAGGATTTCCAGTCCATAAAGTTTGCAAAAATAAAATATTTATAATACGTTTAATGAAATTAATACTTCAGAGCTGAGGCATATATTTCAGTTCACAGATTTAATTCATTTTACATGTCACTCATGCATCAGATTACTAAAACCCTTCATCTAATGTAGTAAAGTAATCCTATTCAAACAAACGCTTAATAATAAGATGAGGTGAAATACATTGCAACCTTAATTCAAAAGCTGGTAGTAGTATTTCTAAAAGTGCTTCGACGGCTGAGGTGATTTTGCACACTGGGAATTGAGTATGGGATAGTGGGTAACACCTCCACCAAAGGCAAATGCGCTACCCACTTACTTATTCAGAAGCCCTCCTCAAACCTATTCATAACTAAATTGAGCTTTAGGGCAGGTTTTTTTCATTGTTTTCTCTGTTAAATTTTGATAACTTAAGCGGAAAAATGGAAGTATGGTTAAAATCTATCCATAAATGTAAACTATTATGCTCACTTTGCACTATCATTGCAAAAGAATAATTAAGCTAGGTATTTTCGATTAATCATGGTTCATTTCAAACTAAATAAAACGAATAGACAAAAAGTTGCCGGTAAAGGCCGATTTTTACACCAGAAACTGTGAAACTTAATTTCAGAACCATTAGAAGCCATCTCGGTCACCGATCATAAAAACAACACCACACACACTACGATGGTAGCGTCGGAATGAAATGTACGAAGAAAAATACTACAATAAATATCTTATGAGATCTCTGAATCACAAATCCCGTAGTAGTATTATAGCTAAAAGGGCTTTGACAGCTTAGGTCACATCGCACGAAGGCCCCCACCGAGAATCGAACCAGGTCGAACGAGTTGCTCGCTTGGCTGTACGGAGGCCCACTAACCTCGTACTTTTGATACATACTCATGATCTTCAATAGCAATATATAGTGTAAGAAGTATAAGGAAAATTAAGAGCCCATCCTTTTACGTACTGCGTTGATGTAAAAAATATATGCTACAAATAAAGCTGTCTATAAAAAAATATAATTGTTCCATCATTTCATCCCATTCTTCTACTCAGCAGCATACCTACAATTCCGGTGGCTTACCGCAACGAACTGCTTTCAACACCTGGCCCTGAAATATTGGCACCCCCCTTTTATCACAAAGACTGAACCTGGAGTCATGCGTCCTAAATCCTACACTTAAAACTGACGATCGGTCCACAAGTATTTAGAGGTTCACTTTACAGTTATTTTAAAGGAAGAATTAACAAAATATCAGAGTGATTATAATTAAAAACGGCTGATGCAAGTAACTACATTTATCCTAAATAACAAAATACCGCATTATTCCGAATACTGTAGCTGCAGTTTCAAATTCAAGACAATCGCAATTACTAAGAAACATTCCAATTTCTAAGGACTAATTGATAGCGATTCTTCAATAAGCCACAAAAAGACTTCTAATAGTAAATTAACCATCGAGAGGAGCCAGCGAAATATGACTTGTACTTACCAATGACTCCTTCATTATCTAATTCTACCTCGCTTTCCTCGCTGTCAGATTCTGCCGGAGTTTCTACCCCTTCAGTGGGAGTTCCAGTTTTTTCTTCCTTCTTAGTCTCTGTATTTTTCTCGGGCATAGGCTCCTGTTTCTGTGGTATTCTCCCTCCGAGGTTCTCAATATATTCTTTGAAAAATGCCAAAGACGGATGGTGTAAGGCTTGAGGCTGGGTCTTACACCACATCGTAAAGGCTTTCAGTTGAGCAAGTTGCTCTTCGTTGAATGGCAACTCCGACATGTTTATTTCTGCAATGATATCGAAAATTTACAATGAAATTGACATTGTTTACGTCACCATAAAAGGCGCGCATAATAATATACCGCCTTCTAACAAAATAGTTGTCCTCTAATTTAATCTTCACGAAAGATGTAAAACTTAGTAAAAACGAGAAGTAGGACGATTGTCAAAGAGGAATTTATACATTAATAATTGTCAATAAGGTAGAATGACCGCAAAAGAAATCAAAGTAAATAAAACAGAAGTATAACTTCTTTTAAAAAAAGTTGATATTACAAACCTTACTCCTATTAACAACGAAGAAAGTTCTCGATTCGAATTTCGACTAACACATGGAGGATGATCACGCCGCAATGTGAACACAAATGACATCTGTACGAGGAATTAGGCAAGAATAAGACGAATAAGACATTCGAACGTCGATAATACCACAAGAAGACAGAGGGAGGCCGCCTTGTAAATTTTTATCATTGGTGTCAGAAATAGTTATTCTCACAGGAAGAATAAAGTTTGTATTCGCTGTTAATAGAGGTTTATGTAAGTCGATTCACTGAAGGGTATCTTATTGAGTAGTGGTAACTTGGGTTGTTTGCTCGAAATTTTGACCGGCTCCTAAGTTAAAGGATGGTTTCAAACCGATTCCATTCTTGTTGCAGTTGTTTCCAGTGCCATTTATCGTAAGAGAGTTCTGATCCGACAGTTTGATTAACTATGCATCCTGATTTATCTCCACATTTACACACCGAAGAGTGCAATGCACTGATAAATAAGCTGAAAGCGTGCCATTCAGAGGTGATTTTATGAAGTGATTCTACACTTCAAATTTCTTACGCCCAGTAGCCCATCTCTAAGTTTCGGAAAAGTATCATCTTAATTACATTGAATTGGTGATGGGATTGAATCGAAGTACGCAGTCTAAAGACTTCCACAATTCATAACAAGATGAAATGACTGCCTTTATATAGAAGTTACGAAGGCGAAGCAAGAAAGTGGAATGTAGTTGCCCAATGTAGAATGACTTGTTTAAATGGGTGTTAATGGCGACATTTTTTTTTTAAATCTTTTAGATCTTATATCGTTTCGAAGCAAGTTTTCTTTACTCATGTAATACTTTGGTATATGAATATATTTCATCGAGGTTCTTAACGGTGCTTCCATTTGATTCCTTTGTTTTCTCTTTCTTGCAGAATAAGGTCTCTAAGTTTATGGGTATATGCAATGATATTGATAGAGAAGTGTTGAAGTGCTTAAAGAAAGAGGTAATTTTTAACTGATTCTAGCATAAATTAATGTTTGCAAATACATTACTGTCTGATGTTCATATTTCATTTCAGAGAGAAAATAATAGGCGAGAAAATTTAAAAAAATCTCGCGAAAGACAGCAAATAATACTAGAAAAACAGAAGCAGGAACAGTCGCAATAATCTCTCCCTACAAAGAGCTCACCATCATGGAAAAGACACAGAGTGATAGCTCTCTCCCGTTTTGTGTTCCATCGATTGAAGACAGCTACGAGAAACCTGACAAGTACTCCTCAGTCACGGAAAGGTACTATACTCCTCGTTTTGCTGTGGATGTATCTGGGAAGGAAGGAGAAGATTTCTGTGTCCTGTTTCACTCGAATAAAATATGTGTTGTGACTCTTGCTCCCTCACACCCCATTCGTAAGGAGAAGAAAGGAATTCTAGAGGTGAATTTCCAAGTGTCTACCAAAGTGGACAGGCTGAAGAACAAAGTGTCTGGAAAAGGCAAGAGAGGAGCACAGTTGCTCACAACAAATTCTGCCTTATGTTTGGTGGAATGTTCTGATGGCTCAAAATATACGTTGTATAGTAGTATCCAAGGTAAATTAGTTGAGATTAATGACAAACTGATAGAAAAACCTTCTCTCTTGGTTGAGAGACCATTATCTGAGGGCTATATTGCTATTGTTTTACCCAACCTTCAGAAAAGCAAGCAGCTCAAGGAAGAACTGCTCACTCCTGAGAGTTATGAAGAATTTTTGCTAAGTAAAACTAAAAATGTAAATAAAGAATGAATCCAGCTTTGTAACAACTTGTTATATTTTCTCTGTTTCTCTTCATGGAAGACAATCTTTTGTACAAAATGTACCTCACTGTACTTAACAAAATTGCAAATCTCTACTATAAAGAAAAACAATACTAAAATGGTTTTAAACAATTATTTTTGGTTTTCTATTGGAGGCACTTCCTTTTTATGCTTTTCCTTCAGGAGGGTCCCCAATAATATTCCAGTGAAGAGAAGTAGTCCCACATATTTGTTGGATACAAATTTCTTTGAACAATCTTCTGCGCTGTTTATATCCAGAGTCAGCAACTGTTTGCAAATAAAAATAATATTCCATTAGAAATCACAATATTGTCTCACATTAGCTCTCAAAACCATAAAGGCTTTATCTATTATTAATTTAGACAAATCATCTATGCAAGGGGTGAAAGAAAGTATGTTAGCATTTCTCCTAGTGATGGAACTTGATAAAGTTCAGCTTTCCAATGATCATACTTAGAAATGAGACAGCAAAATAACAGTAATGGGATATTTCAGTTTCATTCCTTCAAATTTAGACTTCCCTTTCTTTGATATTTTGCAGCATTGCAGAAAGATGCCAATAATCTTGCTCTTTTTTTCCTTACCCTCTTCTCTGATCATTAACTGTTTTACAGATATATACAGAAAAAATAAGTCATGAATTTAAGAAATTCAGTTAGTGTCATAGGATAACAGAATACACATTGTTAAATTTATGTAGAGCTAGATTTTTCACCTCTTTCAAATACATGGTTCCACAGTTTAATTAATGTGCTAATTATAGGAGTAATAGAAAATGTTATATAATGAAGTAGAGAGCTGATAGGCTCAAACAGCTACGTTTATACCTGCTAATGCTTGTTTTAGTATTCTGTTTGCCAAGATGAAGCTGATATTTGATAGATACAATCCAAGTTGCAATATACATGAATTAATTAAATTACAAAAAATATTCTTCAAAGGTAAATACTAAATGTAATTGTGATATCTTACCACACTTATAGAATTTATATTGAAATATTTTCTAATTATTAATTTTGATTATTGACTATATCTACATAAAATATATTTCATTATACAGTAACATTAGGGCAAAAATCTGCATATCCTGGATATGTCCCACCCCAACGAATTACAAAGGGGTCCAACATACAATGGCTAAGAGAAATATGGTGAAAATATTTGGAGTGGTGATGAGCTACTTTCAGTGAAGGGGTAAGGAGGGGGGTGGGGTTACAGTAGTAGTAACACACTCAGTGAAAGAAGGAGAGGAGCTGTGACTAATAATAAAAGACTAGGTAATGAAAGTACATTGTGATTAATGCCAGTGAACATTGTGACTCCAGTAGTACTGTGGTGTTCAAATTAATGAAAAACTCAGAGATTTTAATGGGTGTTCACCAAAGAAACTAACTGAAGTAATACTGAAAAAAATTGGCAAGCAGGAAAAGGGGTATGCATTCTTAGAGATGATAAAAGGGTAGACAGAACTGAATGTTGTTGATAAGATGCTCTATAAGAAGATAAAAGGAAGGAAAGCCTAATCATTACTGGCAATTGGAATGCTATTGTTGGGCACAGTAAAAATAGGGAGGAAGTGAGGGAGATTAGATAAGGAAGTGGGAACGACATAGGAAGGAGATAGCCTATAAGAGAAATAAATTTTGTATCACTAACTTCATTTACAATTATGCAATACAAAGGTATACTTGGAAAAAGTCATACTACAGTCATCTACATGCAGATATATGTCAAATGGATAACATAGGCAAGAGGTTTGGGAAAAGTGAGTGAGCAATGTCAGGGAAATAAAGGGATGATATGCAAGTCAATGGGTTCAGTATGATAAAAAAGCTTTAGTCTAGTATGGAAAAAGAGATTAGACAAATATTATATTACGATAATGTTGAGTACATACATATAAAAATAAAGAAATAAAATTAAGAATATAGAGAAATTCATTAAAGATATTAGACAGTCTCTATCAAACATGAATGGTCTTACATATTTCTTCGTAACATTGCATGTTTTAAAGTATATATGGATAAGACAAGAAAATAATGATATAATATACCGGAATTCATCACTTAGAATGGGTAAGGTACTAGGTGAAGAAAGTGAGTTGCCAACTGATCTCATGGAATGTCAATCAGAGTTCAGCGTATCTGTGAAATTCTGTCTGTATAGGCTAAGCCTGCAATGCTTTCCAAGGTAAGGAATACAGTCAGGTAAGACAAGCAGAAACGTTTTTGATGTTTTTAAGATAACAATGTTTTTTATGCAAATCGTGTATTACTTCCAAAACCTGCTTCTGAAATAAAATGATGGCCATTGCCTTCTGAATCAGCAGCTATATATAACATACCTATGAGCTCTTCCTCTAAATTTGTACGCAGGTGCACTGTCTGGGTTGATTTCTATGGCTCGTGTGCAGTCTCTTATGCAAGCATTTGCTTTCTTTAGCCTCAAATAACATTGACCTCTCTTGGCATATAAAATTGCTGAGCCTGGAAGAAACCAAATTAAGAGAGAAATTGGCTAAATAATAAATGTATAGAAAGGATGCCTAGAAAAATTGATCGAAAATGTTGTACCTGGATTTAACATTATTGCCTCTGTATACAGTTTAACAGCTTCTTCTACATTTCCATCTGAAAACTGAGATATGGCTTCCACCTTTTTCTCATTCGATTTCTCTATGTTTTCTTCTGAAACTTCTGCATTGAAATCACCTCCCATTGGTTGAGGTTCATCTGTGTCTGGCTCTGTAAATTTACAAGGTTTGGGTCAATTGCGATAAGTATAGAAATTAAATAACATTCTATCTAACTCCATCTTTTAACCAAAAACATTACTCCAGCCATTATTTCAACAACTGAAGACTAGAAATATCGAAGAACAACCAAAATTCTCTCAATGCCAAATAAATGAATAATTATGTAAATTTTTGCAAAGTGCAAAG